>JAJJWW010008990.1:0-477734 GCA_023531295.1 Papaver armeniacum | reverse complement strand
TCTAAGCTAGTCATTTTATTCTCTGAAGGGTTTCAAACCGAGCTTGACTCTGGAGAGTTTTTATTATAACCAAAACCCGGGGAACATTCGAATTACTAAGGCGACCTTGACTCTCGGCCCTTAGACCACGAAGATTCGAATGGTTTTTCCAACTGTGATTATAGGTTTTACGAATATGGGTCAAATTTCGGCGGTTGTCGAATCTAGTGTTATTATACGAAACATTGGCTTGCTCTTCATTATTCTGGCCTTCCCAAAAATGCCCCACTCGACTACTAGTGTGACCCAATTCTAAAGCTTCTAACCTTTTAGCTATTCTTTGCAATTTTGGCATCGACTCATAGCCTCCTTCTACCCTATTAACGTTTCCTCCGCCTAGAAGAATTGTTTTTGGGGTACCCTACTATTTTCCCATTGTTGGGTCTTTTCGGCGATTTCATGCAAATATGTCATCGCCTCATCAATCTGTTTGGTTTTCAAACCTACCTGTACACATAGATTCTCACGTGGTCGTAGTGGAACAATCTAAACCCTCATAAAGGATCTCGAACTAACCTAACCTTTTCTAAACCATGATGAGGACATTGGGCTAATAAATCATTGAGCCTTTCCAAATACCTATACAAAGATTCTCCATCTTGTTGAGAAAACGTGCAAATTTGCGTCCTAATAGACGATGTTTTGTGCCTAGGGAAAAACTTGTTCAAAAGGCGGATGTAAGTTGTTCATATGTTTCAATTGAACCAGAAGCCAAACTATATAGCCACGATTTGGCTTTATCTTTCAAGGAAAAAGGGAATAACCTGAGTTTCAAAGCATCATCATCAAGGTTTCTAATCTTTAGAGTACTACAAATTTCCTCAAAGTCCCTAACATGGAAATAGGGGTTTTCATTTTCTTTCCCTAAGAAGATTGGGAGCGGATGTAAGGTCCTGTGGTTTAAGTTCATAATTTGCTTGTTTCAGCTAACACCGATACACGAGGGACGAGTAGTCCTAGTCGGGTTCAACAAAGCTTTCAAAGTTGCCATTTTTGGCACTATCGGAATATTAGGGATTGTCTCCTCAAACAGACGTTTAAAAACGGACTCTTCAAAAATTGGACTTTCTAAATTGAGGTAATCGAGAAGCTTAGAACTACTAGGTTTCTCTTTAACAAATCTATCTAGGGCGTCTCTTTTACGTTCCGACATGCAAAAGAATAAGGAAGGGGATTCTATGCAATCACAAAACAAGGCCGACTCAACCAAATCAAACCTATTGATTTCTAGCAAACAAAAAGCATGATGGCTCCACTTAGATTGTTTCTAGACCAGCTTCAAATCCTTCGAAATGGAATTCATTACAATTTAAGCTAACCCTCTGGAATCAATCCGAGTCAAAGTAAGTTGAATAGGCGAGGGAAGCTCGGTGGAGCTTTGATACCCAAGGCCTCACCCAGGAATTACAAGGCGGCGCGATCACGCATTAACCTCACGAAACCATCATGAACTTCCGAAGTATGCTTAAAAGAGTAACCAATATTTTTCGAATGACTTTCCTATTAAGCTCGTTACCCTATCGGTCTTGTTCTAGTCGGTATTTTAGCTTAGGTTCGCGTTTGGTATCGTTTTCCTAAGGCGGGCAAGAAGAGAACAAAGTGATGAAATCCGACCCCTTATCTTATATGGCCAGTCTTTGCCCTTTACTAGGAAATTAAAGCAGCCGTATTCAAGTCCTCAGCATATATGCAAAGGAAGGAAGACAGTAACTCGCTGACATGGGATTCGCGAGTGTTTAGAATCTTACCTCCCGTTCCAGATGGGGGATGAATCGGTTGTAGTCGACTCGGGCCACTGACTCCTATGTCAGTGTACGAACCCAAGGTGCAGAGACAATATCGTAATTGTCCTCCTTCTCTGCAAACAGTTTATATTTAAAAGTACCCTTCCATAGGGTAAAAATAAAAATAATGTCCAAAGTCCAAAAGTCCAAAGATAAAAAGAAAAATTACAAAAATAATTATAAACCCTAATACAGTTTTCGAAAAAAAAAATAAAAATAAAATAAAAATAAAAATAAAATTCTTTGTCTCTTCCCAGTTTCTTTTCGCTTTGTCTTTGACTCCAGTCTTTAGTTAATCACCAATATCTTTGGCTCAGCTTTCTTTTGGATCCAATATCCAAACCTGTAACCAAAACACAAATACCCAAGAAAACGTAAAATAGAACAAAAGAATAAAAATCACTAAAAACCAAAAAAAAAAATCTAAAAACAAGTCCGCGTCGGCGGCGCCAAAAATTGATGTGATTTTGAAGTTGTTTGTAAAGTGGTAAGAAAGATGTCGTTCACTCAGACTTGTGAAGATTCAATTTTAGATTCAAACTCAATAGAAAACTTACGAAGTTGTTATCAAGAATCAAGATTATAAAAAGCACCGAGACTCGGGATTCCACCATTGACCAATTAAGTGATTCAATCTAATCAATATTCATGCAATTCTTTGCGTTTGAAGTGATTCTAATGTATTGCCTCTAGTAGATTTTCGAAGTAACAATTGTATACATCAAGCATGAAACATCAAAAGTCTTAAACTAAGCATGCTCCATCAAAACGAATCACAATCATTCAATAAAAATCAATTTTCCAATATTAGTTCCATGCAAATAATCATAAAGGAAATTGCAAAAAATAATAATTAAAATAGAAATATACCACTTTTTATGGAACAATGGCTTCCTCCGTCTCCTCGGCTAAGGGGTTTAGCTCCTCATATTATTCACGTGTTAAAAATAGGTTTTCATAGCTCAAAAGTGTGAAAAACAAGAGAAAACTAATAAAGCAGCGAGTTTGTAACAGATATATTTGTTACAGAACTCACTGCACAGAGAAACTGCGTAACTTTGCGAACCCAATATAATTGTTGGAAAAATTGTTACAAAGAGAATGAATTTAAATGATTAGGTGGCGCTTTCTGTGACCTTCTTTTAGTGATGTTCTCTGTTCTTATTCTTCCTCTTCTCTGCAAGTTATGAATTCTTCTCTGCAACTCCTCTGCACCTCTCTCCTAGTACCCCAAGGTCTCGATTCCCTTCTACAACTCTCGTACACCCTTTATATAGCCAACAGGTCCATAAAATCTCGACAAAATATTGCTTTAAACACCTCTATTTCTTTGCTTCCAAGGTACGAGAATATCTCTGCGTATCTTCTGATTCTATCAAAACCCTTTCCTTGTTTATCTGGCCAAATCGAATCAAGAAGGATATATTGTCCCAAAACTCCACGTAACTTCCTTAACAGAATTTCAAAAATTTCCGAGAATACTCCACCTTCCCCGTTTCACAACAAATGCCAAATATCACGAGATTTCTTCCTTCTTTTCGCTCCAGAACACGTAATCATGTTGTTTATATGGTAAGAACATTAACCTAACCAATCCCTCAAAATCTCCTCCAAAACTCCCGTAAGTAAAGTCTCAGGCGAGAATAATTCTTCCCATAATAAACTTTCCCTGTTTTCTTTTAAGTGACGTTTCATTCCTATTTTTTCGAGTCTAAGACATGTATCAGTCCTGTCTAGCCTTAACAGGCCCAAATACATCCAACTCGGTGATTGAGTCTCAACAAACCACGTCCAGTTCTCGCTTCTCCTGGAAAATATCGCAGTGCAAGGAAAACTTCCCGCCAAAATCCATGTTTAAATGGTGAAGATGGGTTGCCCCTTATCGTCTACCGGTCTGTGTTTAGTAGCTGCCTGGAAATGGGGTGCCCCTTAGTAATTAGGTTACCCCTTATCCAAAATGGGAGTCCGAATAGTAGGTGTCCCCCGGGTGCAACTTTTCGAGCCGATTTTTCCAAAAATGTTTATTTCTCAAAAATACCTACAAATACACAAAACACCATAATAAGTACAAAAATGGGTACTAACAATATAGAAATCGAGATGAAAATAGACACCTATAAATGCGTCTATCACCTATCGGAGATATAAAATCTCGAGTCAATTATTCTAATTGTACTCAACACGATAGAAACAGCAAGATCGGATCACGCGACTACAAGATAATAGTTGGGTTTGGCTTCACAATCCCAATGAAGTCTTTAATTCGTTAACCTATAGGGTCTCGAACAAACCTAAGGTTAAAGGATAATCGACTCTAGTTATGCAACTAGACACACAGGAGGTGTGGGGATTAGGTTTCCCTGTTGCTAGAGTTCTCCTTTATATAGTTTTCAAATTAGGGTTTGCAATCCAAGTTACCTTGGTAATAAAGCATTCAATATTCACCGTTATATGAAAAACCTGATTCAACCAAGCTAATATCTTTCAACCGTTAGATCGAACTTAGCTTGTTGCACACAAATGAAATGTACCCTCATTTAGGTTTATGTAACCGTACCTAAACGTGTACACCATGTTGGTTCACAAATAGTTAACCGAGGTTAGCCATATGATTACTCTCATATCAACCTTATTCATCTTAACCATAACTAGTTCAAATGACTCAAATGAAACTAGTTAAAGAGTTGTTCAATTGCTATATTCTCATGGAATTATACAAGAACACAATTGAATCAAAATCGGTTTGATTCACTCGAATCAATACATGAAAAATATAGCCACGGTTTGCAAAGATTGCATTCCTTATTGATAAATATTTAGGTTCATGTACAACCGATTTTAGAAAAGTAACACACTTAAGTATGTGTACAGGTATGCGAACTTCGAAGAATCGATTTGAGTTTGTTTTAGTTTTCAAACTCAGCAGAAATTCACGGATGTTTGAATGGTAAAATTTCTTCTACCCCAAACACGAATTTGTATGATGTTTTCGCTGAAAATCGATCACTGCTTCAATCTTCAATTGAACAGAGTAGGGGGGGTACCTGCGAAAAACCCTCTGATGCCTAAGTTAGCAAGAGATTTTTTACAGGAGTTTTAGTGAAGAAGATTGCATACCTTTTTGGTTGTCAAACCATCCATTTATAGGTTACCAATTTCCGTTTTAGATGCGAGGCATGAATTGCGGAAATGGTCCTGCATGCCATTTGTTATAACTGGCCCTTGCATGCCTCTTGTAGTAACTGGCCTTGCATGCCTCCCTGCCATAACTGGCCCTGCATGCCTCCCTGTCATAACTGCGTAGGAATCATCCAAGGGCCACAGAATTAAGCTGCGTCGTGCCACAACAAATCGGGACTACATAATTAAGTTGCATCGTCTTACACCGAAACTTCTTCTCTGGCCGATTAACTGCCGATTAATCTCCGTCCGCGATTAATCGCCGAGTAATTCCCGATTAATCACCGATTACCCCTCACTTGGGCCGCCGGCTTGGTCCGCCGTCAACATCATCGCCCGCTGATGACGAGGCACACAATTGCTGACGTGGCACCTGACCCGTCAGCTCCCTTACTGACGTGGCACTCGATTCGCTGACGTGGCGATTTCCACGTCATTATGTTGTTGACGTGTCATTCGATCTGCTGACGTGTCGACTGCCACGTCATTACTTTGTTGATGTGGCACCTGTCACATCATCACTTGTGCTGATGTGGCACATGCATTGTTGACGTGACATCTGCCACGTCATCCTCCTGCTGACGTGGCACTGTGAGGCAATGTACTTTGCTGACGTGGCACCTGTGATGACGTGCCAATGGTGACGTGGAACGCTTGTGTGGAACTTTTTAGCCCAACTTGGAGTTATGGGCTTGTGAGTTGAGTGTTTGCTAGTGAGGCCTAGCTTAGTTTGTTGCACATGGGCTTGTACATGGGGTGTTTGTTAGGCCTAGTTATCCATACTTGGGTAAACAAGGGAAGCACCTTAAGCCCAATGAACCTTCCTTTGCTAGTAGTAGGAGCTTTGTAGGCCTAGGTTAGCCCATTTATTTGTGTAGAATATTAGGGGTACAAACATCGCCCCCCTCTTAACCCATAACTTGTTATGGGTTAAGAAGTTCGGGTTTCCCTCTGAATTTACATTTTTATGGAGTGTTACATAACCCGCCCCCGAACATGTTGTTCGGAGTGTTATGCAACTTCGCCCCTGTGGATGTGTTGATTGCGCGGGAGTGTTATATGTCTCGCCCCCAAATGGTTGAGGTGACATATAACTCGCCCCCAGTATGTTTTGTGTCATGCTGCTCAATGCTCGCGCAGGGGTGCACCCCCCTGCTGCACTTTGCTCACGCATGGAATGAAAAGTTGAGTTTTTCTGCTATCTTGAATTCGCGCAGGGGGCCAATCCTACTATTCAAGATGCGCGCAGAGTTTGTGATGTGTACATTTTCACGTGCCTGGACAGATGAAAAATGTTCGCCACATTTGTTGTTGCCCTTACGATGGGGATAAAAATGAGATATGGTAAAAATGCTCGAACTGTGCACTCACCCTATCTGCGAGGTGTCAGAGACGTTGCCGACAGCAGACCCGAGCTGTACTGTTTTTCCACACTGACTGCAAATTTGATCATCCGCAGCAGCATATAATTAACACGAACAATTTTGATAAAGTATGGAATACCAAAATAATGATGAATTAAATTTCTGAATAGAAATAACAAGATAAATACCTACTGCTTCGACAACAGCTGCCTCATTAAAACCTTTACGTGGAAAACCCAATGGGATAAAACCATCATAAAGGAAAAAGAGTGCAGCACAGTAGGATTTGAAACTACTTCTAATGATAGAACTTCTTCAAGTGGAACGAATTCCACGGTTTCCATGGCTTTGAATCCTCAGTTCCATCGAGGTTCCTTAAGTAGTAGGATCCACGAGATGTTGGCCTATCGACTATGTATGGACCTTCCCAGTTTGCTCCGAGCTTCTCACCGTTTGGTTCCATTATGGCTGCGCGGGTTTTCTTCAAGACATATTCCCCTGGCTTGAATGACCGTTCTCTAACTTTACGATCATATCTCAGTTTGATTGCCTGCTGGTATCAGACTAACTGCTGCAAGGTTGTTTCTCTTTGTTCTTCCAGCAACTCTTTGTCTAAAGACAAAGATGTTTGTCGTTTTCCCATTTGACAAAGACGAGTTTTGGTTGTCTTGAGATGTATCTCGGTGGGTATGACTTGCTTGTCCCATAAGCCCGATGTAAATGGTGAAAATCCGGTGGATCTTTTTGGGGTTGTTCGATAGGACCACAAGACTCCAGGAATTATTCGACCCACTTTCCCTTCGCCTTCTCCACCGTTTCTTGAGATTGTCCATAATAACGCGATTGGTCGCTTTCGCCTGCTGCGTTGCTCTGAGCACAGTAAGGAGATGAGAAATTGTGGGGAATATTCAGGCTCTTGCAAAAATCTTTGATCAGTCCTGAATCGAACTGCTTCCCATTGTCTGATATTATTGCGTCTGGGATTCCGAATCTGCAGACGATATTCTCCCATATTAACCTTTTCACATCATGTCTGGTAACGTGTACCAGTGCCACTGCTTCGACCCATTTGGTGAAATAATCAGTAGCGGCTAGTACGAATCTAACGCCTCCAGGAGATTTGGGAAGTGTTCCGATGATGTCTAGTCCCCACATAGAGAATGGCCAAGGACTAAAAACTGGATGCAATTCGTTGGCGGGCCTTTTTGGAATTGGAGCGTGCTCTTGGCATGGTACGCATTTCTGCGCGTATTCTTTAGCATCTTTCAGCATGTATGGCCAGAAGTATCCCTGGGTCAGTATCCTATGCGCGAGACTGCGCCCCCCAGAATGGTTGCCACATATTCCTTCATGAGCCTCTGCCAGTATCTGTTGTCCTTCCTCGGCTGATATGCATCGCAAAAATGGCTCCAAATTTGCGGTATAACATACCTTTGATCATTGAGTATCTCCATGAATTCTTTTTCACCTTTGCAACTAGTTTCTCATCTTACGGTAGTTCGCGGTTGTCAGATACTGGATGTAAGGTTGACGCCAGTCAGCAATGTTTTCGACATGATTGCCTGAATTATCTGTCACTGGACTGTCAACAACCATATTGTTGTCGATGTTCTCAGTATCTCCCCGTGCTGATGTAGCTGCCCTCTCGCCCCCACTAGTGTGTTCGAGATCCAGAAAAAAGTGGCTGTCGGAGATGCTAGGTAAATCTTGGAAATCCACTACAACGAAACGGGTGGTATCAGTTTCGACCGCGGAAGAAAGATATGCTAAAGCATCTGCGTGCCTTTTTCCAACCACGGTCGTTGCCCAATAGAAAATCGGTCGAACTCACTTGCCAGCTCTCTCATATGATCTAAATACAGGGCCATTCTCTCTTCCTTGGCTCTGTAGGTCCCCAGAAATTGGTTAACTACTAGCATGGAATCAGTCACCAGCTTCACGTTCTTCGCATCTAACTGTTTGACAGCTTTTAAACCAATAATTGCAGCTTCATATTCAGCTTCATTGTTTGATGCTTGGAAACCCAGCCTGGTCGCTTTCTCGATCCTCAAACCTTCGGGAGTAAGGATGACGCATCCAACTCCGGACCACCGACGTTTGATGATCCATCAATAAATACGGTCCATAATGGTTTCGCGGTGTATCGATCTCCATTACGGACTCGCCCCGGTCGATCGGTGGATCGGCTCTATGGGTTTTAACAACTCCTCTTCTTCGCCAAAGAACTGTTTCTATATCGTCCACAGGAAAATCTGCTAGCGGTTAGCCGGGGCGTGTCCCTTCTCTGCAGTTCTGGTTTCGTACTTGATCTCATACGCCCCCAGAAAATTTGACCATATGGCTAGTCGACTGGAATCATCAGCACGTTCCAGGATTCTCTTCAGTGGGTATTCTGAGTGGACTACGATCTTCCTCCCTTGGAAATAAGGCTTGAGGCGACGAGATGCATGGAAAAGTGCAAGTGTTATCTTCTCAATTTTCTTATACCGTGTTTCCGCCCCCGTCAAGGATTTACTGACGAAGTAAATAGGTTTTTCATGTGGGTCTCAGAATAAACAAAGACCGCACTCACGGCGTTCTCCGTTGCGGCCCGGATAAACTCCGACAGGTTGTCCAGTTTTTGGACTCACCAAAACTGGGGGGAGTTGACAAATACTGCTTGATCTCATCAAAAGCCTTTTCGCACTCATCCGTCCAACCAAAATTCACTTCTTTCTTCAAAACGTCAAAGAATGGCTTGAATCGATCCGACGAGCGTGAAATGAAACGGTTTAGAGCTGCTAATCGTCCCGCTAGCTTCTGGACCTCCTTCTTCGTCCTTGGGGATGGCATTTCTCTGATGGCTCTGATTTGTTCCGGATTCGCCTCGATTCCTCTGTGCGTCATCAAGTATCCGAGGAACTTTCCCGATGACAACCCGAATGAACATTTTGCCGGATTGAGCTTCATACGATATTGTCATAAGATATTTAACGTCTTCTGCAGATCAAGAAAATGCGATTCCTTTTGCTCAGATTTCACTACCATATCATCGATATATACTTCCATCGACTTCCGAATTAGATCCTTGAACATATGGTCCACCAAGTGCTGGTAGGTCGCCCCTGCGTTCTTTAGCCCGAAAGGCATCACAGTATAACAGTAAACTCCTCTTTCAGTCACGAACGCAGTATGCTCTTGATCGTCCTCGAACAAAGGTATTTGGTTATACCCAGAAAAACCGTCCATGAATGACAGTCTCCCATACCCTGCGGTTGCATCCACCAAATCTCTTATCCGTGGCAGCGGGTACGGATCACTCGGACATTCTTTATTCAAATCAGTAAAATCGATACAAACACGAATTTTACCATTCTTCTTCGAAACGGGTACGACATTTGACAGCCAGCGTGGATATTGCACTGGTCGAATAAAGCCTGCTTCCAATAGCTTTTCGACTTCTGCAGTAACTCCATCTTTTTTGCTTTGCGCCATATTCCTGATTTTCTATCGAACAGGATGGAACTTCTCATCGATATTTAGCCCGTGACAGGCTACATTCGGATCTATCCTGCATCTCAAAGAAACTCCATGCGAAAACGTCGGCATTTTCCCTTAGCAATGTAATCAAACCATCATGTTCATGTGCAGGCAGATCTACCCCTACGAACGTTGTTTTGTGCTCCTCATCTCCAATCTAGACCTCGATCAGTTTCTCGACCGTTGGGGTTTAGATGCGTCCTCTCCCCTATACGATTCTGGAGGGAGAGGATTCTGTAATTGCTATTTCTGCTCGACTCGCATGATCTGGTTCCCGCTGACTTCTGACTTCTTGTACTCATCCATTGCACTCTCGTGACACTTGTGGGCGGCCATCTGGTCGCCTCTAACTTTCACGACTCCTTCTGGGGTAATAAACTTCAGGCATTGATGATTAGATGATGTGACTGCACCGATCTCATGCATCCAGTCTCGTCCTACAATCGCATTGTAGGGTGCTCGGCAATCCAGCAACAAGAAGGTGCCCAAAATGGACTTGTCAGCCACTATTATAGGTATATTCACCTTTCCAATCGCCTTTGTAACTTCGCCGCTGAACCCGATAATTGGATTTTCATCCTCCTCGATCAAGTCATGTGGGAGATTCATAGAGGAATAAGCTCCTGAAAACAACACGCTCACTGAGCTTCCTGTATCCACTAGAATCCGGTGTATACAAAACATGCCAATCCAAGAAGTTATAAAGATAGCATCATTGTGTGTAGCATATACACCTATCATGTCTGCTTCAGATAACTCGATCTTTGTGCACCCCCAGCTCCCTAGTTTCGCTCTCCAATACCGCCGACAAAATCGATGTGGTTTGTCAAGTATCATTCTTTCAACCGTCTCGAGCTTTCTCCTGGTCTCATCTTCCGATGCCCGCTTTGGTCATTGAATGGATCTGGCGTGACTGACGTTCATCACATGAGCGTTAATCACATGTGTTGTGCCAAACTGTCCACGACCCTTCCCAAAGTACTTTTTCACGTACTCTTGCAGCTTTCCAGCGTCGATCATTCGCTGGACCTCGATCATTAAGGAGCGGCAATTGTTGGTCTTGTGGCCATGGTCTTTATGGAACTTGCAGTATTTGCTCTGTCACGTTTATCACGTGTCTCTGCTGGCAAAGGACGAGGGGGGCTCAAATCCTTGCTGATTTTCTCATACAACTCTGCAAGCTGTATGTTCAATGGCGTCAGCTTCATATCATGAAATTTCTGATATCCAGTTTCCATTTGTTCACTTTGGTTCTTCTCTCGGCCTTCACCTTGATCATTGTGCTGGCCGCGGGAATGGTTCTTCGACTTGTACTTCCTCCCATCATTTGGATGATTGGATGATTTGATAACATATCTTGTCTCTCAAGCTTTGGAATCATCCTCCACTCGAGCATATTCTTCCACTCGATCATACAGTCCTTCCAGAGTCTTTGGTGGTCTCTTGACTAAGGAATCGTATACACCTCTTTGATCATCTTTGGTATGCACGCTTGTAAGCTTCGATGGCGATTTTATCGTTGGCACCATCTACATCTGCTAACTCTTGCTTGAAGCGTCGAGTAAACTGTCTGATGCTTTCCTCCTTCTGAATTCCTAGAAGGAACAAATCGTGACATCCCTTCTGATCACGTCTGTTGTACTTGTAGTGGGAGCAGAATTCTCCAACCAATTCTTGGTAAGTACCGATCGACCGTGCCGGGAGTTTATTGAACCACTTTATTGCTCCTCCAGCCAGTGAGGATCGTGGAAACATTTTGCACATCAACTCATCACTTGTGCTTCCACGTCAGCATGGCGGTTTCATAGTGCAAAACATGCTGATCTGGGTCACCTATCTTCTCGTCGAACTCTGGCAGTTTCGGAATTTGAAAATTCATTGGCGGTCGGAATTCTCTAATATTCATCTTAAAAGGGGCTCCAGCAGATCGATGCAACCGGTCTATCTTTTCTTCTCTGGATTGCTTTTTCGACATCACTTTCTCGATCATATTGCAAAGGCGAGCTTCTGTTATTGCACTCACATCGCCTTCCGAGGAACTGTCTCCCTGCTCATAATCTTGGTCCTTTGGAATATGAGTTTTAGATCTCATTCTTTTCCTCTGCGGTCCAGTAGGTTCTTTTCCAGCTCTGCCTTGCTCCGAACGAGCATTGTAATCATGCGAAAATTCTTCATCATCGTGCCAATATCGAGCCTCATTTTCGTCATTCCTGAGGCGTTAACTTGGCAGAGTTGCAGCTGGACGGGTCCCTGCTCGGCCGGGTCGTAGAGGCCTTCGTTTAGGAAAATCTCCAGTGGGCATTAGATTTATCTTTGGTCGATCGAGATCGATCACCTCTCTGTTTGGGTTTGCAGTTTGAGTGCTAATGCGACTTCCAAGCCACTGCCATAGCGAACGACTTTTTCGTTTGTTCAGATTACCCGTCTCAGGTCGAGATTGGTTCTCACGTTCCAGTCTCAGGAGTGCGTTCTCCTTCTCTAACTCGTCCAGCCGATTGCGCAAAGATTCTTCCTCAGTACTAGGAGTCGCGGTACGTCCATCTCGCAGGTCCTGTCCATCGTTCTTCCTCCTAGACGGGCTGCCGAACACACGCCCTCTGTTTCCTCGAACTTGTGGGTTATCCCCATCAACATACATTCCTTCGTTATCGATCACTGGTTGTTTTTCTCTTCTCCGATTTATATCAGTAGTTCTATCACGGAAACGATCTCGATCTCGTCTTCGATCCAGTGATCTGTTATGAGCATGTTCTTGATCTCGATCACGATCCGGGGTTCTGTCATGCGAACGATTTTGACCCTGCCAGTTTCTAGTGGGTACTGCTGGAGCTGATTGAACCTCGATTTCGTGCCTTTCAGCATTGCTTCTCCCGTGCTGTTGGGAATCGGTATTAGAATCGGCTTCGTGCAGTCTGTCTGATTACTGCCATAATTTGATTTTGTAAAACACGATTATCTTTTCTCAAAAACCTTGGTCGGCACCACTGTTTGAATGGTAAAAGTTCTTCTACCCCAAACACAATTTGTATAATGTTTTTGCTGGAAATCGATCACTGCTTCAATCTTCAATTGAACAGAGTAGGGGGGGTACCTGCAAAAAACCCTCCGATGCCTAAGTTAGCAAGAGATTTTTCACAGGAGTTTTAGTGGAGAAGATTGCATACATTTTTGGTTGTCAAACCATCCATTTATAGGTTATCAATTTCCGTTTTAGATGCATGCATGAATTGTAGTAAATGGTTCTGCATGCCAGCTGTTATAACTGGCCCTTGCATGCCTCTTGTAGTAACTAGCCCTGCATGCCTCCCTGCCAAACTGGCCCTGCATGCCTCCCTGCCATAACTGCGTCGGAATCATCCAAGGGCCACGGAATTAAGCACCGATTACCGCTCACTTGGGCCGCCGGCCACATCATCGCCCGCTGATGACGAGGCACACAATTGCTGACGTGGCACCTGCCCCGTCGGCTCCCTTCTGGACGTGGCACTCGATTCACTGACGTGGCGATTGCCACGTTATTATGTTGCTGACGTGTCATTCGATCTGCTGACGTGGCACCTACCACGTCATCACCTGTGCTTATGTGGCACCTGCGTTGCTGACGCGGTGTCTGCCACGTCATCGCTCCTGCTGACGTGGCACCTGTGATGACGTGCCAATGGTGACGTGGAGCGCTTGTGAGGAACTTTTTAGCCCAACTTGGAGTTATGGGCTTGTGAGTTGAGTGTTTTCTAGTGAGGCCTAGCTTAGTTTGTTGCACATGGGCTTGTACATGGGGTGTTTGTTAGGCCTAGTTAGCCATACTTGGGTAAACAAGGGAAGCACCTTAATGATAGGTGTCTAAAACACCTTGATATTTATCTATTGTTTATGCTTTCTCTGCTAGTTTTCATGTAAATTATGTCTCTTATGTTTTGCTTTTGAGTATTTAGGTACTTTGGAGTCATTTGGAACAAAAGAAGAAGAAACGTCGCTTAAAAGGGCGGGGCGGATTATTTCTCATTATTTACTTTTACTTCTTCATCTCATCTTTAGTGATGCAAATTTATCTCGTCTCGAAAAGCAAGACAACTTTAGTGATGAAGAGACATTGAAGAGAAGAAGTGAATCTGAGAAGTAGGATACAAATGTTATTGGTGGAAGATTTCGAAGAAAGGCAAAAGAGTCGGTTCATATGCAAGCACGTTGGGAAGCTCGGCGATCACAGGACAACCTGCTGAGTTGTGTTTATTGGCTGCCACTGTTGGTGGCTAAAATCTGATTGCTGGGTGCCTACACTCTGGGGTTCTCAGAGCTGGGGTGGTTAAATCCAGTTTTAATTCCTACAGGAAACCTAAATTACAGAGATAAATCATTTCTCTCATCATTGGTTCTTCTTTCTTTCGCTCTATCTGAAACCAAGAGAGACAAGGCGGCAAGATCGTGAAGCTGAGACATCCAGAGATTGATGGTTCTTGAGGATTTCTGAATCTGTATCAGATTGACATGAATAACAATGGTTGTTGATGGTAATTTAAAGTCAAGAAGGAAACACAAGTTAGGGTTGGAGTTATTATGAGCTTGTGATGAAATAGAAGATGGGTACAATTCGGATTAGTTGCTGAAAGAAGAGATTGAGAGTAATGAATGAATACAGGGAAGAATTGATGATGTTACTGGATTGTGCGAATGATTTTGTGGGTTTTTGGGGGTATCTCAACAGCAGCAAGAACAAGGAAAGGTGGTCGTGTTCTGATGGTTTTTAGCTCGAGATTGGAGCTGAAATGGGTTCGATTTGGAGATGAGATGCTGTTGTTGCTGGCACTCGGACGCTGAGAATGTATGAACTGCAGTTCAGAGGCTATTTAAGGATGGATTTAATGCTTGTGTGCAGTGAAGTCCTGAGCATGAGAGGTGGAATTGGCAAGACAAGATGGGTATGAGCTGCAGTGAAGTTGATGCCGAGAAACAATGAGTTTTGTGGTGTTGTTGCTACTTTGTGATTCGGTGGGTTCTGGTGATTGATGGGAGATTGAAGCTACGAGATTGAGCCATGGATTGCGGGCGAGTTAGCTCGAGTTTGGAGTTTGGCAAAGGGTTTGTGCTTTTGGCGGTGTCTCGAGTTGGGTTCGGATGCAAGGATGTGGATTGAACCGAGTTTGCGGGGAACTAAGCGGCCAAGATGTTGTCATCCATTGAATCAGTAGTCAAGGCAGTAATGAGTTTGAGACATGGAGTTGTTGTTGTGCAATTGCAGTGTGCAAAATTTCCAAGAAGTGTGTGAGATGATGATTACAGGGAATAAGCCACAAGTAATGGCTGTGTTGAACTGGTGAAGGGTACTGATGGCTTGAATGGGCAAGAATGGAGGAGTGTGTATGGAGCTCAGATTAATGGGATAGGTTTACTGGAGTTTGGCAGCTGGGAAGAAGGAATGGGTAGTGGTCCTTGGTGTTGATATTGTTATGCCTGAAAAGAATGAAGCCAAGAATGGACCTGAACTAAAGTCATGTGACCACTGTGTGTTTGGCTAAAGAGTATGGTTAGATGGTGGGAGTATAACGGTGGTGGTATCTTTGTTATTCTTGGTTGTTTGACCCGCACTGTGATGTATGAAGCGGATGGAGTCTTGTGGAGGTTACAACAAATTTAAAAAGAGTTTGGAGTCTCGCAATTTGGAGTTTGAGAAAAGAGTGAACTGTTGTCGAGTTTGGGTTTGTCGTGTTAACTCGAGCTTGACAGTGGTTATGGAGCTGCTGCCATTAAGCTCGAGCGAGACGATGGCGTTAGTGATGGAACTCGAGCTTAACAGTGGTGGTCGCTGGAGTCGACGCTATTGATGTGAGGTCTTTGCTATGAACCGATGGTGTTGCTTTCGGTTCAATGGTCTTTGGTCATTCTTGGTTTGGAATTAGGCATCTCGGGTTGCGAGGTTATGGAAGCGAGAAATGAGTTGGCAAATCGGGATTACAATTGCGGTAAGGAGATGGATGTGCCGCTGCTCAAATTGCAGTGCACAGAATTGCAGAATGCGGCTGTGGAGACGAGAACAAAGCCGGGGAAGTCATGAAGGTGTAGTGCAAGTGAGCAGCAAGATTATGAGCTGAATATGAGGAGTGAAGCGCCACTATAACTGCAACTGAGGTGCTATGGAACTGCAAAGAGTTGGAATGGAGGTTGTGAAGCACCAAGATGGTGCAACACTGGGTTATGGCCTGCAATGGTTCAGGGTCTTCGAGATATTTTACCGTCGACCAGGTGATTTTTCCTAAGCACAATCCCGCCAACTTCCTACACTTATCCCGGTTTTTCTCGGCAACACGTTTTGGGGTTATTTACTACATGGGTTTCTCTTGTGTGGGCTTGGTGGACACATTGGATATGGGCTTTTGAGACTTAACCTAGTTTTGGAAGGAGAAAAAGGCTACAAAAGGGGAAGACTTCTACAACTTTGGGTATCACGTATTCTTCTTGGAGTTTTGCAGAGAGCCGGAGCTAGGGTTTGCTTTCATTTAATATTTTCATCTTCTTTACTTTATTTCCATTATTATTTGATGATGAACTCCAATATTATGAGTAACTAAAACTCTCTTTGATTAAGGGCGATTTCGAAGCCCGAAATATGAATCTATATTTGATATGAAATAACTTGTTCTCTTGCATTCATTAATGTTATTGATTGATTTCTACAATGCTAATATTGTCTATGGATTATTTGTTAAGGGTTTAAGTTCGAAATTGAATCATTAATTCTTAATCTATTTGCTAGTTTAGATTTTCTTCGACCCGTAATTGTCTAGAGAAGATAAACACAAGTAGTAATATGTGGGTATTGATGATGGGACTTTGTTAAGTACCCATATGTAGAAATCAACACTAGTAGGTGATTCATGCTTTTGAGTTCATCACTAGGAGCAACCTTATCTCACGAACTTAGAGCACTTGTTTAAGTCAAACCTAGTAAGCGTACCTCTAGGAAACTTGGCAAGTAGGAACCGGTAGTCGAGCGCTTCCGTATCCGGTGAGCTAGAAGATAATAACGGAATAGTTGAGCGTACTAATTATTCTAGGGTTGTTAGTAACATGATAATGTGAAGAACATAGCTATCTATCAATTTGGTTTGTATTCCGTGGTCTAGAATGGACCTTTAATCAATTACATCTCATATTTGAATACATTTTACAATTTTCAGCATTTCTACAACAAAATCATCTTTGCTAAGAGTATTTGCATAACAACTTGAACTTCATACCTCCCTTGGGACGATCCTACTTACATTATACTACTTGCTAGTTAAAGAGAAGTAGAGAAATTTATTTTTGCGAGTTTGACACCTCGTCAAAATTGGCGCCGCTTAGGGAAGCAAAGTGGCGAGTTTAGTTGTTATTTTTATTCTTAGTTGTTATTTTTGCTTTTGGTTACGATTTCGGTTTACTTATTCAATCTCTTAGAATCTGATTTTCGGTACTATTTCTTTGGTGAATGCGTGGAGAGGGCGGACCAAGTCCAATTGGTATACGTCTTCGTTCGGCACTTTACTTAAGGATTTCATTCGAGCAATCAACACTCCACTTCCTCAAAGTTCTACACCAAGTGAATTCTCGGACTCTGGACGAAGAGGAAGACAACACAATGGGAGGTCGACCACCGCTCCAAGAACACTCAAGGAGCTCACTTCTCCAAACCTAGATCAAAGCCTCTATGTATTCAAATTGAATGGAACCATTGAGTTGAAACCACAATTGATTAACTTGCTGCCCAAATTCGCAGGTTTAGCGGGAGAAGATCCTAATCGTCACTTGCAACAATTCCATCATGTTGTGACTAGTATGAAGCAAGCAACAGCTGCAGATGCGGATATGGCTATGATGACAAACTTTTCCTTTCTCTCTTTTAGATACTTTGCAGAGAGTGGTTCTTTTGCTTACCCGCCGGAAGCATAACCACATGGAATGGGATGAAGAAATTGTTCCTTGAGAAGTATTTTCCAAAGATCAAAAGCAGCTGTGATTCGCAAGGAGATTTGTGGTATTAGGCAAGTATCGGGAGAGACTCTCCATGAGTATTGGGAGCGCTACAAGAAGCTTTTAGCTAGTTGTCCACACCACCAAATCAGTGATCAACTTGTGATTCAATATTTATAAGAGGGGTTGCTTTCTAATGATAGAAATTTGATAGATGCCGCAAGTGGTGGTGCACTTACCAACAAGACCATTGCGGAAGCTACAAGTTTGTTGGAGAATATGGTCACGAACACTCAACAATTCTACACTCGAGATGAATCAAAGAAGAGGAAGGTGAATGAAGTTGGCAATTCTTCACATATGGAACAAAGGATGGGCAACATGGAGAGAATGATGACTCAAATAGCTGCAGCTGTCATACCATCATCATATACCGAAGATGTTGAGCAAGCAAGTGCTATGTACCAAAATCAGCAAAGGCCGAGATATGATCCGTACTCCAACACATACAATCCAAAGTTGGCGTGATCATCCTAATTTCAAATACGCCAACAAGCAAGCTGCTGCAAATCCTACTTTCAATCAACAAGGAGGATATCAATTCATGCAAAGACCACCACAAGAAACTCAAGGCACGAGTATAGATGACAAGTTGAATCTCATTCTCAACACAATGGTGCAAGATAAGCAAAAGACAACAATGGATATGAAGGACATCCGAACACAAATGGGTCAATTAGCTAATGCCGTGAGCAAATTGGAAGCACAAGCAGAGGGAAAACTTCCTTCGCAACCAATAAATCACAAGGAGAATGCCAATGCTATTGAGTTACGAAGTGGGAAGCAAGTAGAGAAACCTAAACTTCACCTGTCCCATGAACCCGATTTGGAGAAAGAAGAGGGTGAAACAAATCCCTAAAAAGGCTGACCCGGTAACAAATTCTAACTCTAAAACTCATGTTTCTACTTATGTTACTTCTCCGCCTTTTCCTAGCAGGTTTGCAAAGTCGAACAAGGAGACATTGTACCAAGAGCTTTTGGAAATCTTTAAGAAGATTGAAGTGAACATTCCACTCATTGAGGCGATAAGGCAAGTTCCACGTTGGGCAAAGTTCTTGAAGGAATTGTGCACTAACAAGCACAAATTGACCGTAACGAGGTAATGAGTGTGGGGAGAATGCTTCGGCATATCTTCAAAAGAAACTCCCACCTAAGTTGAAAGACCCCTTAGTTTCACCATACCATGTACTATTGGTAAAATCGGGTTTGAACGTTCTATGTTAGATTTAGGAGCATCCATTAATGTTATGCCTGCCTCTCCGTTTATGAATCATTGAACCTTGGACCTCTTAAGAATACCTGGTATTGTTATACAACTTGATGATAGGTCTAATTCTTACCCGAAAGGGGTTATTGAAGATGTTCTGGTGCAGTTAATCAACTCATATTTCCAAATGATTTCTATGTTCTTGACATGATGGATGAAGATTCACCATCGTCTACTCCCTTGTTGTTGGGTAGACCGTTCATGAGAACCGCTAGAACAAAAATAGATGTTTTTAAAGGCGCCTTAACTATGGAATTTGATGACGAAGTCATAAGTTTCAATATCTTTGAGGCTATGAGATATCCTAGTGATGTGCATTCTGTTTTTCAATTGATATTATTGATTCTCTAGCTCAACAGATTTTTGAATTGAATGGTGAAGATGCTTTAGAAAACACCATAGTGGAAGGTTTAGGTTATGGGAAATATAAAGACCTTGAAAGTGAATTGTCTATTTGTGATGAGCTTAAAGAGGCTGTTTTAGCTCTTAACTCATTAAAAGAAGTTCCACAAAAGTATAATGCGTCTTATGTTTCTTTGCCGCTTACTAATGAGAAACTTTTACCATCGATTGTGCAGCACCTATTCTTGAGTTGAAACCTCTTCCGGATCACCTCAAATATGTATATTTGGGTGATAAGGAAGAGTTACCCGATGATCATTGCCAAAGGCCTTACCAAGGTGCAAGAGGAGAAACTTGTTCGAGTGCTAAGAGAGTACAAGTCTGCCATTGGGTGGACCATTGCCGATATCAAAGGAATCAGTCCTTCCACATGTATGCACCGAATACTTCTTGAGGAGGGGGCAAAACCAACAAGAGAAGCTCAACGTCGCTTGAACCCTCCAATGATGGAAGTAGTCAAGAAGGAAATCCACGGTTGTTGGAAGTAGGGGTGATCTATCCCATATCCGATAGCAAATGGGTGAGCCCGATTCAAGTCGTTCCAAAGAAGTCCTAATCACGGTGGTGAAAAACGAAGATAATGACTTGGTTCCAACTAGAATCCAGACTCGGTTGGAGAGTGTGCATTGATTACCGAAAGCTTAACTCTACCACCCGAAAGGACCATTTTCCCTTACCATTCATTGATCAAATGCTTGAAAGGTTGGCTAGACATGCTTTTTACTGCTTCCTTGATGGTTTTTCAGGTTATAACCAGATTGTAATAGCTCCGGAAGATCAAGAAAAGACGACGTTTACTTGTCCTTTTGGCACTTTTGCGTATAGACGTATGCCATTTGGCTTGTGCAATGCACCAGCCACTTTTCAACGTTGTATGGTAAGTATATTCTCGATTATGTGGAAAGCATCATAGAAGTGTTTATGGATGATTTCAGCGTGTATGGTGATTCTTTTGACAAATGCTTAGATAACCTTGCACTTATTCTTAAACGATGCGTAGAAACTAATCTTGTGCTTAATTGGGAAAAATGTCACTTTATGGTCAATCATGGGATTGTGCTAGGTTATGTTGTATCCTCTAAGGGGTTAGAAGTTGACAAGGCTAAGATAGATTTGATTCGAACTTACAATACCCCACAAATGTGAGGGAGGTTCGCTCTTTTCTTGGTCATGCGAGGTTTTTAGGAGATTCATCAAGGATTTCTCCAAGATTGCAATGCCCCCGTAGACTCTTGCAAAAAGATGTGGCCTTTGATTGTGATAAGGAATGCAAGGAAGCTTTCGACACCTTGAAAGAGTTGTTGACTACCGCACCAATCATCAAACCACCGGACTGGAGCAAGCCATTTGAGTTGATGTGCGATGCAAGTGATTATGCCGTTGGAGCCGTGTTGGGACAGCGAGATGGCAAAGTTCCATATGCCATTTATTATGCTTCTAGAACTCTCAACGGAGCACAAACCAACTACTCCACTACTGAAAAGGAGCTTTTGGCCATAGTGTTTGCACTAGAGAAGTTTCGATCTTATTTGGTGGGTACAAAGGTGGTGGTTTTCTCTGACCATGCTGCACTTCGATACTTGCTAACAAAGAAGGATGCTAAGCCAAGGCTCATAAGGTGGATTCTTCTTCTTCAAGAGTTCAACATGCAAATCAAGGACAAGAAGGGTAGTGAGAATACTGTAGCGGATCATCTAAGAAGATTGGTTGTGTCCGAAGAAGAGATTCCTTTGCATGATAGCTTCCCGGATGAGCAACTCTTTGCGGTTGGTGGCACAACTCCATGGTACGCTGATATCGTTAACTTCTTGGTGACGGGACAAGTACCTAGTTCCATGTCTACATTCCGAAACACAAGCTCAAGAAGATTGCTAAGCAATATATATGGGATGAACCTTATTTGTGGAAGCATTGCTCCGATCAAATGATCCGCAGTGCGTACTTGAATCCGAGTTCCAATCAATTCTGAATTTTTGTCACTCATATGCTTGTGGTGGCCATTTCGGAGCCAAGAGGACAGCCCTCAAGGTTCTCGAAAGTGGTTTTTATTGGCCTACATTGTTTAAGGATGCATATCTATGTTGTAAGGCTTGTGATAGGTGTCAAAGGACAGGCAACCTTGGTGCTAGAAACCAAATGCCGCAAACACCAATTCTCGCTTGTTGAGATTTTTGATGTTTGGGGTATCGATTTTATGGGGCCTTTTGTGAATTCCAATGGGAAATTTTTTATACTTCTTGCTGTAGATTATGTTTCTAAGTGGGTGGAAGCTAAAGCCACCCCTACCAATGATTCTCATATTGTTTGTGAGTTTGTGAAGGAACATATCTTTTCTAGGTTTGGAACACCTCGAGTGGTGATTAGTGATGGAGGTTCGCACTTCAAGAGATCCTTTCACGCTCTTCTAAAGAAGTATAACATTTCTCATAAAGTTGGCATACCGTACCATCCACAAACGAGTGGACAAGCTGAAATTTCCAACCGGAGATTAAGTCCATCTTAGAGAAGACGGTGAATGTTACAAGGAAAGATTGGAGTTATAGACTCAATGACGCTTTGTGGGCGTATAGGACAGCTTATAAGACACCCATCGGTATGTCTCCTTTTAGGCTTGTTTATGGTAAACCTTGCCATCTTCCGGTGGAACTTGAACACAAAGCTTATTGGGCTATCAAGGTATGTAATATGGAATTAGATGCAGCTGTGAACATAGGAAACTTCACTCAATGAGTTAGAAGAGATACGAAATGATGCATATGAAAGTTCACGCATTTATAAAGAAAAGACCAAGGCTTTCCATGATAAAATGATTTCCCGAAAGAGTTTTGAAATAGGGCGAGAAAGTACTTTTATTCCATTCTCGTCTTAAATTGTTTCCTGGGTAAACTTAGGTCCGATGGGTTGGACCATTTGTTGTTACTAATGTGTTTGCGCATGGTGCAATTGAGATAACTAGTCCCAAAAACAGGGGCTGATTTCCAAGGTTAACGGCCATCGCTTGAAACCATACTATGAGCAGGTTTGTGACGGAGAATCGGGATATGATCACATTGAGTGACCCACTCCCTCCGGAGGAGTAATTGAGCCGAACGTCGGCTGACGACGTTAAACCAAGCGCTAAGTGGGAGGCAACCCACCGGTTTTGTATCTTTACCTTTATCTTTTTTTCTTTTTTTTTTTTCACCATTTTATCTTTTATTTTTCTTTGTTTTTGCATTTCGTTTGCTGAATTTCCCACCTTGAACTTTCTTTGGATGATTCAATTTTACATTGAGGACAATGTAAAGTTTAAGTGTGGGGGAGCATTTATATGTTTGTATAGTTTGTTTTAGTTTGTTTTATGCCTGGAAAAAAAAAAAAATCAGAAAAATAGAAAAACAAAGAAAAAAATGTGTGCTTTTTGAACTCCGAAATCTAGAAACTTGTTCCTTTAGGTTGACACCATTAGTGGATGGAACCATTTTGAATGCAGGAGTTGAGGAACCAATTAACTAAAGGAACGAACATAGCTCAGGAATCACAAATAACATGATAGTCGTTACCACATCTCGGAATATCACCATATCACATTCTTTTTGTATTTTTTCCATATTTATCTATTGTTCTCTAAGTGCTTTGGTGGGTCACTAAACATCGACGTGTTATTACTGCTAGGATGAAATAGAGCGATTGAGTTGCTAGAAAAAGAAAAAAAAAAAGAAAAGAAGAGACCGACCAATTAGACCAAACGGAATAAGAATGACACTTGGGAATAGCAGTATGTGTGAAACGTAGTCCCTGTCTCCGTCGCCTAAACAAGCGTGGAATGCAGGATCCAAGGCAACTATCACGTACTTGCTGACAAGAAGCATGCGCTTGGATCCAAAAGATCTAATCATGCCGTCTAAAAAAAATGTGAAAAAAAAAAGAAAAAAAAGAAAAGAAAAAAGAAAAGAAGAAAAAATTATCATTGTTGAATAAAGTCACTCCTGGTTCCCTTGTATATGCCAGTGAGTTGATGTGGAAATAAGTTTGTTGACCACTGGTTCCCTTGTATATGCCAAACAGTTGACATTAGAATTGACCAAAAGCTCAATCCAATAGGATGGATAGGTTCATCTTGGCGGTGACCTTCAGATGGATATGGGAAACATCGATCACTTGTGAACATTCGCCAACATCTACATCTATATCCATCTTCTTAATCTTTTCATTGTGATTGTGGTTTGTTAGTTTCCGAGTATTGTGGTTTGTTCGATTATCTAATTAGAGCTTTATTTACTTATATATGAACTGAATTTGATCAAGGTACCTCCTCCTGTAGTCATTTTGGATTCGTTCATTGATTTGTCACAAGTAGACGGAGTTGGAAATATAGGTTTTGTAGGCAGACCTCTTGTAAACCTTCACGAGACTAAAACTCGTCCACTAGGGACACCTAGGGGTTCAAAGGCTTGTTACTTATGCTAAAATTAACCGTTGCCTCGACGAGACGGAGTTGTATGTATGTTTTATAATTATTTTGTTTGATTTGCTCGAGGACTAGCAAAGTCTAAGTGTGGGGGAATTTGATAGGTGTCTAAAACACCTTGATATTTATATATTGTTTATGCTTTCTCTGCTAGTTTTCATGTAAATTATGTCTCTTATGTTTTGCTTTTGAGTATTTAGGTACTTTGGAGTCATTTGGAACAAAAGAAGAAGAAACGTCGCTTAAAAGGGCGGGCGGATTATTTCTCATTATTTACTTTTACTTCTTCATCTCTCGTCAAATTTATCTCGTCCTAAAATCAAGACAACTTTAGTGATGAAGAGACATTGAAGAGAAGAAGTGAATCTGAGAAGTAGGATACAAATGTTGTTGGTGGAAGATTTCAAGAAAGGCAAAAGAGTCGGTTCATATGCAAGCACGATAGGAAGCTCGGCGATCACAGACAACCTCGAGTTGTGTTTATTGGCTGCCACCGTTGGTGGCTAGAATCGATTGCTTGGGTGCCTACACTCGGGGTTCTCGGAGAGCGGGGTGGTTAAATCCAGTTTTCAATTCCTACAGAAACCTAAATTACAGAGAAAAAATCATTTCTCTCATCATTGGTTCTTCTTTCTTTCGCTCTATCCGAAACCAAGAGAGACAAGGCGGCAAGATCGTGAAGGCGAGACATCCAGAGATTGATGGTTCTTGAGGATTTCTCGAATCAGATCGATTGACATGAATAACAATGGTTGTTGTTGGTAATTTAAAGTCAAAAAGGAAACACAAGTTAGGGTTGGAGTTATTATGAGCTTGTGATGAAATAGAAGATGGGTACAATTCGGATTAGTTGCTGAAAGAAGAGATTGAGAGTAATGAATGAATACAGGGAAGAATTGATGATGTTACTGGATTGTGCGAATGATTTTGTGGGTTTTTGGGGGTATCTCAACAGCAGCAAGAACAAGGAAAGGTGGTCGTGTTCTGATGGTTTTTAGCTCGAGATTGGAGCTGAAATGGGTTCGATTTGGAGATGAGATGTTGTTGTTGCTGGCACTCGGACGCTGAGAATGTATGAACTGCAGTTCAGAGGCTATTTAAGGATGGATTTAATGCTTGTGTGCAGTGAAGTCCTGAGCATGAGAGGTGGAATTGGCAAGACAAGATGGGTATGAGCTGCAGTGAAGTTGATGCCGAGAAACAATGAGTTTTGTGGTGTTGTTGCTACTGTGATTCGGTGGGTTCTCGTGATTGATGGGAGATTGAAGCTACGGATTGAGCCATGGATTGCAGGCAGTTAGCTCGAGTTTGGAGTTTGGCAAGTGTAGGGTTTGTGCTTTTGGCGGTGTCGAGTTGGGTGCGAGATGCAAGGATGTGGATTGAACTGAGTTTGCGGGAACTAAGCGGCCAAGATGTTGTCATCCATTGAATCAGTAGTCAACAGAATGAGTTTGAGACATGGAGTTGTTGTTGTGCAATTGCAGGTGCAGCTGTTTCCAAGAAGTGTGTGAGATGATGATTACAGGGAATAAGCCACAAGTAATGGCTGTGTTGAACTGGTGAAGGGTACTGATGGCTTGAATGGGCAAGAATGGAGGAGTGTGTATGGAGCTCAGATTAATGGGATAGGTTTACTGGAGTTTGGCAGCTGGGAAGAAGGAATGGGTAGTGGTCCTTGGTGTTGATATTGTTATGCCTGAAAAGAATGAAGCCAAGAATGGACCTGAACTAAAGCCGTGACCACTCTGTGTGTTTGGCTAAAGAGTATGGTTAGATGGCTGGGAGTATAACAGTGGTGGTATGCTGTTGTTACTGGTTGTTTGACTGCAGCTGGTGATGTATGAAGCAGATGGAGTCTTGTGGAGGTTACAACAAATTTAAAAAAAAGAGTTTGGAGTCTGCAGCTGGAGTTTGAGAAAAAGAGTGAACTCGCTGTCGAGTTTGGGTTTGTCGTGTTAACTCGAGCTTGACAGTGGTTATGGAGCTGCTGCCATTAAGCTCGAGCGAGACGATGGCGTTAGTGATGGAACTCGAGCTTAACAGTGGTGGTCGCTGGAGTCGACGCTATTGATGTGAGGTGCTGCTATGAACTGATGGTGTTGCTTTCGGTTCAATGGTGCTGTGGCTGCTGGTTTGGAATTAGGCATCTCAGGTTGCAGGTTATGGAAGCAGAAATGAGTTGGAAACTGGGATTACAATTGCAGTAAGGAGATGGATGTGCCGCTGCTCAAATTGCAGGTGCATAGAAAAAAAGCTGCTGCAGTTGTGGAGACGAGAACAAAGCCAGGGAAGCTGTAAGGTGTAGTGCAAGTGAGCAGCAAGATTATGAGCTGAATATGAGGAGTGAAGCGCCACTATAACTACAACTGAGGTGCTATGGAACTGCAAAGAGTTGGAATGGAGGTTGTGAAGCACCAAGATGGTGCAACACTGAGTTATGGCCTGCAATGGTTCAGGTCTTCTGAGATATTTTACCGTCGACCGATGATTTTTCCGGCACAATCCCGGCCAACTTCCGGCACTTATCCCAGTTTTTCCGGCGACACGTTTTGGGGCTATTTACTACATGGGTTTCTCTTGTGTGGGCTTGGTGGACACATTGGATATGGGCTTTTGAGACTTAACCTAGTTTTGGAAGGAGAAAAAGGCTACAAAAGGGGAAGACTTCTACAACTTTGGGTATCACGTATTCTTTTGGGAGTTTTGCAGAGAGCCGGAGCTAGGGTTTGCTTTCATTTAATATTTTCATCTTCTTTACTTTATTTCCATTATTATTTGATGATGAACTCCAATATTATGAGTAACTAAAACTCTCTTTGATTAAGGGCGATTTCGAAGCCCGAAATATGAATCTATATTTGATATGAAATAACTTGTTCTCTTGCATTCATTAATGTTATTGATTGATTTCTACCATGCTAATATTGTCTATGGATTATTTGTTAAGGGTTTAAGTTCGAAATTGAATCATTAATTCTTAATCTATTTGCTAGTTTAGATTTTCTTCGATTCGTAATTGTCTAGAGAAGATAAACACAAGTAGTAATATGTGGGTATTGATGATGGGACTTTGTTAAGTACCCATATGTAAAAATCAACACTAGTAGGTGATTCATGCTTTTGAGTTCATCACTAGGAGCAACCTTATCTCACAGAACTTAGAGCACTTGTTTAAGTCAAACCTAGTAAGCGTACCTCTAGGAAACTTGGCAAGTAGGAACCGGTAGTCGAGCGCTTCCGTATCCGGTGAGCTAGAAGATAATAACGAATAGTTGAGCGTACTAATTATTCTAGGGTTGTTAGTAACATGATAATGTGAAGAACATAGCTATCTATCAATTTGGTTTGTATTCCGTGGTTTAGAATGGACCTTTAATCAATTACATCTCATATTTGAATACATTTTACAATTTTCAGCATTTCTACAACAAAATCATCTTTGCTAAGAGTATTTGCATAACAACTTGAACTTCATACCTCCCTTGGGACGATCCTACTTACATTATACTACTTGCTAGTTAAAGAGAAGTAGAGAAATTTATTTTTGCGAGTTTGACACCTCGTCACTTAAGCCCAATGAACCTTCCTTTGCTAGTAGTAGGAGCTTTGTAGGCCTAGGTTAGCCCATTTATTTGTGTAGAATATTAGGGGTACAAACAACAGACGTGAACTTTCCGCCATTACGCGTACTTTAGGTAACCGGATGAGTTTTGTTTTGGTTTTCAAACTCAGCAGAAATTCACGGACATGAACTTCCTCCAGTTTGCGTAATGTACGCATACTTACCCAGTCTCCTACAACCTTTTTGTATACACACAAGTATGCATACTTTAGGTTCCCGGTTTTGGACTTATACACTAATGTGCAAACACACTATGCTTATATCCAAAGATGGTTACAAAATTCTAAACTCTTTATTTCAATCATTGAAACATTCTTCAATAATGATAATAGCCGTTTTCACACACTATTAGCATCAAAGCAATTTTCAAGATATTGAAATAATCATTATCGAAACATTCCAAGCCTACATCAAATGATTGTATCACACAAACCATGTAAGATGTTACTCGGCAATTTTCTCATGATATAATATGAACTTGGTCGAAGCGAAAGCTTACCAACACATATTTCGAGAAATATGTAAGTGAGATATACTCAGCTCGAAATCTCAAATGTGTATAGAGAAAACTATATCGTAACACGACTTATGTCTCAATATAGGAGATAGTAGAAATAGACTTTCCAAGTGATAAATGATTTCAAGTCTCCACATACCTTTTGTCGAAGAAGTTCCACAAGCTCCCCTTAGTAGTTCTTCCTCTTCAAATGATGAACTCCGTGAAAACTAAGCTCAACTACACAATCTATGTCCTAGTCCGAGACATCTATAAATAGGCTAGAAATCAAGACTTATAGTTTTGATCACTAACATTAAAAAACATGCTTGAGATAGCAACGCATGCGAGTTCGACCGAGCAGTGCTCTAACAGCTTCTGGATAATCTTTCAAAGTTGATGTTGGTATGGGCATTTGCATTAACGGTTTGCTTTGCATAGAAAGTGATTCTAAATGGGTTTGGTTCATCGAATTTGTTATGAGGTGATCATTATATGAATTGTTTTGAAGTAACTAAGGTGAGATTTTGCATCAAATTGTATTTAAGTTTTATCTTAATTTGACTTGAGAAACCATAAATCAGCTAGAACTTATGATCTTGCGCTCAGTACTTGCCCATCATAGAAAATGTGTTGTATCAGTATATGGGTAAATCTCCTATATATGATCAATGAGAATTCGATCTTTCAGTCTCTCTATTCAACTTATATCTTTAACTCTTTGTTCCGTACTTCTCATTGAGATGCCATTTGTATCCCCAAAGGCCCAAAGGGTGTTAATTTCATCATGAAATCTTCAATTCATTAAACAAATTTGTTTTATGAAAATTTCAGTTCTCCTTTCATGATTTGACTCGGTAGAATGAGAATGTAAGGAAAAAAAAATCTTCGGGGAGTTGGGTAGGGGTGGGGGTGTAACTGAAGATGTGATTTTTGACCACTCAATAAATAAAAAATTATTATTAAATGAAAAAGTGATTGATGGAGAAAAAAATTGGAGATGCGGGGTATCAAACCCCATACCTCCCACATGTGCAGCGAGTGCTTTACCACGTGAGTTGCATCCTTTGTCTGTGAGGATGCGAATAAAAACAGTTTTTTCAACTTAGAAAAGTGTAACCCAATGTTAATTCTGCGATTTCAGTCATTTTTATAGCGATTTTGATATCTTCGGAAGGCACATATACACAGGGCAAAATTTATTTAATATCTATAATCTATTTATAATTATCAACAAATAATACATGTTGTAAATTTAGGCATATTTAAATATCCCAGAAAAGCTAGATATATTTCTGTGTGATGACTCTTGGTTTAGATTATTCCCTGATTCAAATGTTTATCATTTAGCTCTTATAACTAGTTTTCATAACCTAATAATTTTTATAAGCTCCAGAAGCTTTAACAATATAAAGAGGCCAAATAAGTTTAATAAATATTTGCTTAGAGACTCAACCTGTAAAGATGTTGTGAATGGTAATCGGAAACCCAAAAATAATGGATATGATGCTTTTAAACATAAATCCTCTATTAAACAAGTTAGATTTGCTTTAAGAGTATGGAATTTTAGCATTTTTGGAAAAAATTCAATTTAACATTAGTGACATCAAAGGACAAATAGAAAATATGAATTCTCAAGGGTTAGTAGACACTAGCAATATACCCAATCATGTCTAATCTTCTTAAACAACTGAAAACAATTTTCACCCAAAATATTTTTTTTGGTTGGTCCCTTAACATTCTTCGTTCAATTAAATTTATCATCTCTTATTATGGAGTAGCATAAACTAAGGATAAAATTTCTTCTCCTAAAAGAACATGTTTCGAAAATATATAGCAAAATTAACATGCGATAACCAAGGGGTAACAAGGTTTGTTTGCAAAAGAAAATGATAAACATGGTAAGTTTCTGTTTGCGGAAAAAAAAAAGGATAAACATAATAAGTTTTTTTTTTTTTTTTTGGCAAGCAAAATACATTAGAGATTAATTAGGACCAAGTCTCCCAACAACAAGAGGGTAAGCCCTTCCCCGGCTATCCTCCTATAGGAGGTTACATATACACTATCAATGACAAGCATCAATAGACAAGTATCAATAAGTAACACTAAAACCATTAAAGGAAAAACTCTGAAACTTAAATCATAAATGGTTCTTAAACTCCACATCACAATAAATCTTACATTCTTAAAGTTAATCTCATGTTATTCTTCTACTTGGTGAATAACTTGAAAATAACGATAACCAACACAATGTTAACAAGGACTGGTCATGTATGAGTATACCATCTAATGATTGTGATTATGGACACCACAGTACCTACTGATGTTGTATATGATGTGATTTTTTGTTTGGCGATTGCCGAATATACTCTAGAACTTGAAGTATGCAAATTTATCATGTCGCTAACATATTTATAGCGGTACCTTGATAGAGAGTTTGCTTTCGTCTTTACAAGGTCTTGGAATAGCTTCACCACAGACATGTAATCCACCGCATCTAAAAGAAGAATCTCTTTCTCCACGAGGATTTCCATATCCTTCTCCATTCGTATAAAGTTGCTCATGAAGACAAAATACGAGGTGATAGGTTGACTTGTTTTATAGACTTCCAAGTCCATTAAAACCGGAAAGAACCCTCTTGGCCACTTTGAGTGACAGATGAACGGGTGGAACTTGAAGTTTCTTCCCATTAACGATCTTAATATCCAAAAAGTGACCTTCCCTCCTCTTAATTTTCATTCCTCTATGTTTCAAAGTGGTCAAACTGCTTATTGGAATAGTGTTATTCTCATTAAATACTTTGATTCTACCATTGTGATAGGTAGTGTAGTTCCACACTAATTCTAATACGTGGTCTCCATTAATTTCGGCTGGCAAATGGTCAATTCTATCAACCCTTGGCAGAATGGGGTGTAGGAGCCTTACGAGCTCCTCATTGAGAGAAAAAGCCCCATCTCTTGAGATCATACGAACAAAGAGTGCATCTAAAGTAACGAGTGGAATTTGATTATCCGGCATAAGTAAGTCAGAACCTATTTCTTTATATTCGGCCTTGTTCTGCATAATAGATGTGTAAACTACACTAAGTCCTCCTTATTCTCTAGACCTTAGTATGATCTCACAAATTGATAGGAAATCTTGAATAAGAATTTGTCAAGAATAAGCATAACTTACCTCCTCCCCCAATTAAGATTTGTGAGTCAAATCTTTTACTTTCAGCAATCCTGGCCAATCTGGTGCAATCTTCAACATTTCCCCATTCAACTTGTTGTGACCTACCAAAAAATGTCTCGAGTAATTTGGTTTTTACTGATCCAAATTTGTGAAACAGTTAATAGTTATTAAGTATCCCCAATATCAAATATGAAGGAACAAGAATATTTGTCTTGTCTTGGTGTTCCTCCTCCTCATGATTCCTAAAATTTGATTTGTAAATCGAAGATCGAGCAGGAGGGAATGCTACAATTTTGATGGTTGATTCCAACAACAACAACAACAACAAAATTGACTTACAATTCTAGTCAAATAATAATTAAAAAAAATCTTAAAAAAAAAAAAAATTCTTTAGAAAAAAAAATTCGAGATTGATGATGTTTTGCTTTTTTTTTGCTCGAGAAAATATAGGTCCCCATCCCATAATGGACGCATGGTCCCTTTATCTTAGTCTTTTTTTTTTTGTGCGATAGAGTTATTTATTTATGTTCATTAAAAGTTATAAACTAATATATATCGAAGTAGTAAGAGCAAACCAATGTTTAGTTAAAGTGAAACTTTTTTACTATAATACTCGATAATATAATATTCTCGCTAAAATAATAAAAAAAAATTGGTCCCGACTCGGGTTCTTAGTGTTAAAATAATAAATTCGATAATATAATACATTCCAAAAGTTCTTCTTAAATATTAATAGGTCCCAAATATTATATAAAATAATAATTCGATTAGAAAAATAAAAAAATGACTTTCATAATATGTTAAATTGAGTTGTAAATCATGTGTTAAATACTATTTTTATTTTATTAGGATTTGTGATTAGTATAATTTAATGTTTCTACAACTCTCAATGGTTTATTATTTAGAAACTTCTATCAAATTAGTCAACGGGTACACATCTTAGGTACTTTGTATCAAATCACAATTGTTCAAGTTCAAAAAATTAGAAATTATTCTTCAAATTAATATATTATGAATATATCTATAAAATAATAAAATATTAAATTATCGATTATGTAATATCTCTTTAAAATGATAAGATTAGTATTATTTTACAGAAGTTTTATTGTACCTCCATTTAGACTCCAAGATAAACATATCAGCTGCAATCTATAAAAATAGAAGAATTTTTCTTTTAAATTTTTTTCTTTTCTAGTCGAAAACAAACATACGAACAAACAAAAAGTGAAAAATCTGAGTGAGTATAGAGATGGAGGAGGAAGCACATCATACTTTCTCTGCCGAAGATGGAGATGGAGAAGATGAAGAGACGGAGAAGCTGATGAAGCACAATAAACAACCCCCAAAAACTAAGATTAGTGGATACCTTTGATTTTAACAGATACATCGTTGTTTTTTTGAATTTAGGGTTTTTTCTACTTTTAGTAGAAAACTTTTCTGAAGTACAAGATCAATGCTGTTAAAATCAAAGGTACACACTAATGTTAGTTTTTGAAGGCTATTTGTTGTGCTTCACCTGCCGCTCCATCTCTTCATCTTATGCATCTCCATCTTCAGCTGAGCAACTATGATGTTCTTCCTCCTCCATCTCCTTATTCACTGTTATTTTTTTTTTATTTTTTTTACTAGATCTAAATCTAACTTAAAAGGAAAAATTCTTATGTTTGCAGCTACTATCTTTATCTTGGAGTCTAAATGGAAGTAACTAAAGAGCCATTTGCTCTTGCTACTTCATTATATATTAGTGTGGAACCTTTAATGAACATAAATAAATAACTCTACCGTACAAAGACCAATATAAAGGGACCATTATATATTAGTGTGGAACCTTTAATGAACATAAATAAATAACTCCACCGTACAAAGACCAATATAAAGGGACCATGCATTCATTATGGAATGGGAACCTATATACATCATCAATCCCAAATTTGTTTATTTTTTAAAGATTTTTATATTTTTTATTGTTATTTGACTAGAATTTTAACTCAATTTTTTGTTGTTGTTATTACAGGAATCAACCATCAACATTGCAATACTCCATGCTACTCAATCTTCGATTTATAAATCAAATTTTAGGAATCATGGGGAGGAGGAAGACCAACACAAGTCAGATATTCATATTCCTTCATATTTGATACTGGACCCACTCAATAACTATAATCTGTTTCACAAATTTAGATCAGTAAAAACCAAATTACTCGAGATATTTTTCGGTAGGTCACTATAAGTTGAATGGGGAAATGTTGAAGATTTCGCAAGATTGGTCAGGATTCCTGAAAGTGAAAGATTTGACAAACAAATCGTTGCGGGTAGAGGTAAGTTCTGCTTATTATAGACAAATTCTTATTCAAGATTGCCTATCAGTTTGTGAGATCATACAAGGTCTAGAGAAGAAGGAGGACTAGGTGTAGTTTACACATCTATTATGCAGAACAAGACCGAATATAGAGAAGTAGGTTCTGACTTACTTATGCCAGAGAATCAAAATCCACTCATTGTGATCCCAAGAGATGGGGCTTTTTCTCTGAATGAGGAGCTCGTAAGGCTCGTACACCCCATTCTGCCAAGGGTTGATAAAATTGACTATTTACTAGCCGAAATTAGTGGAGAGCAACTATTAGAATTAATGTGGAACTACACTACCTACCACAATGGTAAAATTGAAGTATTTAATGAGAATGACACAATTCCAATAAGCAATTTTCAAAAACCCGGGGTATAACAACCTCACCCAATAATTCGTTCGGCAATTTGTATGGACTAACCTCCAATATAATTCTGAGAGCACCAATTAAAAAGTGAGATTCAATCAACCAATATATCAAAGAGCTTTTATCTCTCTCTCAATACAATCAACAAATCAAACAACTTGAAATCCACGAACCTGATTGATATGAGAAATAACTTGGACGGTACCAAAGACCAATGCCCAAGTGTCAATCAAGTTATATCCAACTAACAAGGTCGAATTTATCAACTGTGATTGAACTACGCACAACCTGTGATATTTCAATTATATAAATAAATATAATGCGGTAAAGAAATAACACAAACACTAATGTTGATGGTGGTTTTTAGTTCAGGGCCAAAATTGTAAAACCCTGTATATAATGCGCCATTATTCTGCAAAGAAGATTGAGCCATTTAAAAGTGATGATTGCCCAAGCCTCTTTACTTACATATGTATTGAGCAATTCAATATATTTGAATATATAAAATTCACTCATAATGGTGCATATAGCAATGATCCCAAATATTCTATGAATTTTATTCTCCACTGGCATTATTCACTAATGCATGACCTGCCTAGTATTTTCCTATGCTATGTTCCCAGACGAACTCTCAATATTGGCATGACATGACTGAGTTAATGTTCACTCGCAAAATGGAGTAGCATGAATCTCCCGAAGTGTCGGTATTGATACTTGCATGAAAACACTCACGTAGGCTACACCACTCTCTGACAAAGAGATCAGCATGTTTACACACTTTTTAATTAAAAATTAGCGCGATCGAACGCGTTTAAATTCCTTAAGGAAAATCTAGACTGTCTGTATCAGTCTTAAAAAATGATCACGGCCACATGATTTGGCCACGCGATTCAATAAGCCTAGCCTACTCTTAGCGGAGCTAGGGGATCATCATGACGACCACCGGCGGGCCCACTAACATCCCAGACGGTGGGAATCCATTTAGTTCAACCGCAACACCCTCAAATGTTAGCCAGAACATGGGTGATCGCGCTGTTGAAAAATGAGCTCAAACGAGCTAAGACCGGCGAAACCGATCTCAAATTCATCACATCCGCCCAACTTAGCTATCCTAGTTAGACAGTTTAGATCTTCCTTCGAACAATCAAAGAAGTGCTGGTGTATTCACCGCCGACCCAACTTCATCCCTAGTTGATCGACCGGCCCATGGAAAGACAAGAGCACGTCAAACCGATCGCTCAAAGAAGGGTGAACGCGCTGTTGTTACATTAGCTCAAACATGCTAAGACCTATCATAACGGTCTCAAAATTACCGCAACCGTCCAACTTAGCCAGCCAAGTTGGATGGCTTAGATCGTGTTTTGGACGATCAAAAAGGCGCCAGTGTGTTCACCGGCAACTCACCTTCATCTTAGCTGGTTGAATCTCACACGGCAATCCATAGGCGCATCGAAACGATTTCCCAAAGTAAGGTGATCGCGCGTGTTTTAAAAAACCCTAAATTGAATAAACGGTGTTATGCAACTGCCGAAAATCAATCGCGCTCGTCCATCTTCGCCAGCTTAGTCGAACGACTTAGATCGGATTCTAGATGACCAACAGGATGACGCTGTGATCACGGGCCACCCCTCTTCCGTAAGGAGCGATCGGCCAAGCCGCGACTTGCTCATGTGGCCATTGAACGACCACCCAAAAGAAGTTGGTCACGCTGTTTGCATAATCCAACGGCAGCCATAAACTACCGCAAATCATCTCAGTCACTCAACTCGGCTAGCCGATTTAATCGGTCTAGATCTTACCTGGGCCGACTGATAGGATGTTAAAATGGCTACCAGCCTCCACTCTAGGGACCGACCGGCCAATCTTTGGGATGTGCGCATAGCTCCTACCAACTCCATGAAAATGGTCGGTCATGTTCCTTTTAAGACGTTTAACTCGCGACTAATTTGGACGAACTCTAAAACAACGATGCTTCCTTCACATCGAATGTTTTTCAGCAGTTTGTTTAAAAGCGATGTTTCGTTTGCATCAATCATAAAAGATGCTTTAAAAATATTTGACCTAAAAGCACTATGTGCTGCTTTTAGCGGCGAGTCTCATGACTTGACCCATTTACTTGAGACATCAAACACGTCACAAACTTGGGGATGCTCACTGGGGTATTGGTCTAGCGGTTTACAGTGTGCGGCGTGCAACGCGCCCATTACGAGAAAGTGTCAGGAAAAGGCGGACGGTTAACAACAATAAGAGAGTGGTGGGTGAAAGGGTGATCAGTCTTCCCTCATAATGGAAACGTGATGATCACCACCTTTCGCACAACCCCACTTCTCCACTACTTAACCGCCTTCACTTCCTACGAGATCAGGGTGCGCTCGATGACTTATATAAATATGTTTTCAACCTATTTCAACAACAGAACACAAGTGTTATCAACACAATTATCCAGAAACCATATTCTGATGCAAGTCATAAAACATCCACACCTTCATAATTAAACATTATGATCTGAAACACCTTCTTCGCTTCCCTTCCTAAGATCAACCCTTCTCCTTCACCTTGTGACTGAATTGAATCTGGAACGACCATTTCTTGGTTTAGGCCAGAGTCTTACAGATTGGTCTCTCGAATCTAAAAGTACTCCCGTGCAGTGCATTTGTTTAGGTTTTAAATTCGTTTCTCATCAACACACCCAAATTCACCAAAAATGAATAGAATCGCTTTTACCCCAAAAACTCAAGCGACCACAATGGGAGATTATTCTCTCGGTTGCAAGATCAATTTTCAATTTCATTTCAATTTTATCAAATTCAAGATGGTGGATCTTAGGTCTGGATCAACGACAAATCCCGATGTTACTGGCGCAGACAACACCCATGGTGTCAGCGTTCCTGCCGGTGACACCAATGTACCGCCTACCAGCACGATCAACGCATCTCGTGGTACTACATCCTCAACCACAAACACCAGCGGCGCAGGAAACATTCCCTTAGGTGTGACACCTCCAATCACCAGAGCCAGAGCCGCTGCCGCCACTCCTAATATTTCTTCGAGCGAACGCCCCCAATTGTTACCATAACTACTGCCACTCCTCCATCAGAACGAGAGGCTGGAGGAACCAGAGGAAGCCAATACCCTATTACCATTATTGATTTGATGGAAAGATAAGAATTTCTCTACAAGGCTCAGACAGACGTGGCTACGACTCAGAAAGAGGTACTTACTCTCCTCAAGACACTAATGGAGCGGCTACCGCAAGAGTCATGTCAACCAGATGGAGATGACAAGGAATATTTTTAACACCCCCGATGTAAACATTTCATAAAGACGCACCTTTATAGATGAAGAGGCTCGCGTTGCTCCTGAGCGCCCATTGGAAAAGAATCAACAATCCAATTTCATCACACGTGAGGATATGAAACGACTTCTCCAAAATCGAGGCAAAGAAAACCCAGCGTACATGCACCAACATCAACCTCCTTATCCTCCTGATATGCAAAGAATTCTCTTTCCAAGAGGATATTATTCTCCCCAGTTCTCCCTTTATGACGATATCAAGCGTACACTGCACAACAACATTGCACCATCAATTGGATTCAAGCACTATGATCCAAATGTGACTGAACATCAATTGTTGGAGTTGTGCATTAATGGCATGGTACCTATCTATCGCGCTTTACTGGAGAACCTGCGCTTCCAGACATTCTCTGAACTTCATGAAGCTGCTAAGCGGTTAGCTACAACAGCACCAGCCTTACTGGAAGGAATAAGGCCCGCCAGGAATAAAGATACACGTGAGACTCGAGGAAACAGACTCTCATCAACAAACAATACAACACTCAACCCACTGTAAGCGTGGTGAGTGTAGGAGTAAAGATAAAAGCTCCAGTTGTAGAACAACAACCCAAACGTGCGACACCAGCACAATAGACAGCTCAACCTCGAAAATATGTGACTAAGACTCATGTTCAGCAACAAGAGACAGAATAATCTCTCCAAACTTGAGGTAATCGAACTCCTAGAAGCATGGATTCAAGATGATGCTATCAAACTACCTCCTCTCAGACATTCATCAACCGAGAGAGAAATGACAAATACCAAATATCGTCATTATCATAGGTTCGTCAATCACCCAACCAGTGACTGCAACAAATTCCAAGGAGAAGGAGGATACATGAGAAATTAAATTAGGCACTGAAGGAGTGCACAGAGATCCTCTTCCGGTCAGGAATTGCATGATTTCTGGGGATTTCGTCCACAAAACCGTACAGACCATGATGGAGCATTTATGCAAGCAATAATAGGCGAGTTTCCGTACACAAGGAATCAAGGAGGATCTGCTTCACCAAAAATAAAGAAGGGAGAGTAAACTCACATACTTGATTTATCAAAGCCAGTCAATGTTCACGGTCGTGGCCGACCAAGGTTCGTGCTCGTAGCTGTCGCTCATTCCTTTCAAAATCCATTTTAACCAAATTAGTTAGTGAAAAAATTGCCTTTTTGGACTTTTGGGGCTTGCTTGAGCCATCCTAAGCTAAGCTGTAGATCCGCCCCTGCCCGGTGTATTTTTAAGAAACAAGATAACTGAAACCGATACGTTCTCTATGTGTAAAGAGAACTGGAGAAACATGAAAGGGGACATGATTGTCAAGCACATAATCATATAAATTCGATAAGAAAAATAAACCGAAAAAATATTCCAAAAGTTGGAAAAGAGACACATGAATCATGAGAGTAACAAAATCAGCTTTTCGAAAATTTGTAAATGCAATTCTTTGCTGTTTCAAGAATTGCTCCTACATCACCATTTGCTCCATTTGGCAGACAACAACCGAATATAAATTAGGTCCGCCCGCCCGATGGTCGTATAAATTAAAATGGGTAAATGCATCAGATGCTGGTATAAATCAAACTGGGTACTGAGTCCAATAGCCGTATGTCTTTGCTCCATATGTGATTTGTTGGGAACTGTGCTCGCCTCATCAAGTTAGTTGTCTATCGTCCGGTGATAAGATTTCGTATTTCCTACAGGAAGCTTAAAAGTGTTACGGACATTTCTATATCTACCAAGTCCATGGGTTGGGTTTCACCAATGGACACTTTCGAGTCGCTATCTTTTTGCTCTACATATCAGAATGAGGATCCAAATTACTTCAATTCATAAACATTAAGAACAAAGACTAAAACAAGGTAAGAAAAAAGAAACATAAGTAATGTATGACCACGAACTACCATCACCATTTACCTGAATGCTCATGCTCATGTTCATGAGCTTGTTCTTGTTGGTTATTCACAACTATGAATGTATAGATATTGTTTATATCCCAATCGTTCTCCGGAGAAGAACCATGGAAATGCTACAACATGTTTAGATTCGAGTTAGGTATGGTTATAACCCATCGAACTCTTTCTCTATTAAGCTCTCCGAACTTCTGTTAATCAAAATGAGAATATGAATTTGAACTAGACCTTATTAAAACAGTAATGAAAAACATATAAGTGAAACTAACAGTTATATTAACCTGAATATTGAACTGAATCATCTAATGCCACCATACTCAGTTGAACTTCATTACATGATCATACAAAGACCATATGCTTCATCTTGGGAACCTTCCCTTTCAAGTTCAACTGCACAGGCAAGGAATAAAAAAATAAGATCCTATATAGATAAGCAATTCTTAAAGGACTAGAATTATGTTCAAACTCTCAATGCTACGAATTTCGAAAGTGCTCCGTGGAGATATGCAGTAGATAGAAGATGCCTTATCATTATTAAGCTAGAAATATCAGAGCGTCAATTATGTAAAAACATCAAAATATAACATAAAAAGCAAAAAGATTTTCATATTGGGAAGCAATAGTAGATCAATTAATAAGTAAAATTACACCTAATATAGAATTGAACCTAAACAATGGGATGTTTATGTGTTTGCATGGTAGTGCTATAACCCAACCCATGGACTTGGTAGATATAGTAATGCATATTCTTAATGTTACGGGTGGCTGCCTGCATAACAAGGGAAACAGGTCAAAACAAAATAGATGCTCCACGCTTATACTTGTGGGACTCGGATTGGAACTAAAATATCGCTCAGTTGGTGTAGGTATCCGCCGAAAGTATTGGAGGTGTAGCCAGACAAGATGATGGATTAGTGATATCATCGCATTTATCATAAAATATATAGACATCAATACTGTCATTTTAGTGTGGCACACTTATTTTTCAAACGGTAGTATAAAATAAACTGGGTACCACACTAAAACGGTTGTATAAAATAAACTGGGTATGATGTTCTATGGTTGTTTAAATCAAAATGGATATGGGATTCAGTCGTATAAAGAGACTGTAATTAAAACGAACCTACCATAGAACTCAACTATCTCAAAATAGTTTCTGATCACTCAACATGATAACTCACCTGCTCTACAATGTATGCAATTCATCATGATTGCTAATTTAAAAGTTTTGCCAACTACGGGGTTGAAAGGTTTAGTTGGCGTTCCTCAAAAAATTTGCCATGCAGGCAGAATAAATTCATTAATAAAAATTCGGGAAACACGACACAAATAAGCCAACCTATACATACAATCCGCAAATAAAGATCACATTATGATATACCTTCTAGTCATACAGATATGGCAGACCTCACACATTTCATCATAATGTTTTTTCAGTTGATTTATTCAAAATTGGACGAAATTGAATTCTGGGTTTAACTTGCTCAAAATCATAATGAAATCATGAAACTTAATAAGAATTGGTTTTAATAAATTACCCAGACCCAGTTAATTCAAGAAACAAGAAAGAGATAAGTAGTTGAGAATCAATAGAACCCTATATATAGTCCTTCCAGTAAGCTAAAACAAACACACACTTCATATCAGAAAAATCACATGATAGAACTACAATACTAAATTTAGGTCACCTGAAGTCGAATCCCCTTTCATCCCGCTCCAAACCTTGTGTTAGGTTTTGAATCCATAGAAGAATACGAAGAACTGAGGGAGAAACGAATAAGAGTCGTAGTCTGTCGAAATTGGGTATCAGGTCAAATTAACCAATACGGGTATTCTACTTCACCCATTTAGACTTTGTTTGAGTTAAGGATGAGGGACAACCATGTAATTTGAACACGAATCAGTGCCAACCAGGTTTGACGGATTCAACACTGTCCGTCAAATTAGGTTGACTAGAACTTAGTCGGTATACAAGGGAAAACTGAAATCTTTGAATTTCAGTGAGGATTGCTCCAAATAAAATGGTCTTTACTTTGGTTTTCAATTAGCAGACTGAGGCCTTTTATTTATTTCACTTTTAATTTGTTTTAAAACAAAAAAAAGAAAAATTTTAAAACAAAGAAAAAAAGAGCCTTAGCTTTATTCAACGGACTGCTGACGTCACTAGTTATCTCCGGTTTCGAGTTGTATATGTATGTTTTAAGAAAACACTGGGTAATAATACTCTCTTTATATATTTTGCCTGCGTATGATGGACATTATCGGCATCATCTTAGGTGCTTCTTTCTTCTTTTATTTTTTTATGCTCGGTTGCATCTCCTTCTCCATGGCCACCAAGAAAATAGCCAGCAAGATGCACATCGTAATGGCCATAAACTGATATCACAACGTCACCATCATCCTCTCCAAACTCAAAGTTGAGAGGAAACGACTTGTGCTTTGCGTCAGGGGAGATCGAACATAAGCAGATAGGATTCTCGGTATGCCAGACATTACACTGGACCTTAACTAAATCAAAATATCTGTGTAAATTGGCGTTTTGTTCTTCAATAGTTACCTGCAAAATTCAAATTATTTTATTCGTTTCTAATAATCCTATAAAGAAGAACGGTAATAATATTGTTTGGATACAAACGGACCTGTGAAATATGCAACTTTCCTTTAGCTTTGTCGAAACGATGAGTGTACGGATGATCTGGATCAATGGTAACTCCTGAAAATCAAAACCAACAAGATAATGAATGTTTTCATCAGAACAATTACATTGGAATTATGGACCAATTCACTGCTAAGCATAAGAACAATAAATACCCCAAATAGTCATTCTTGTTGTAGTACGATGAATCTCTGACAGGCTTTTAACTCCAAGTCTTGCTTTTAACAAATCTCTATAGCTTGACCAACCCGGCTTTAAATTATATAGCTTCAACCCTGTACTAGTATTTGGTATATATATACAAGTGTTTATACTAACTAGTATAAAACTCGGAATAGAGAGTTCTAAAAGGATTAGTGTTTGTTTCCAACTTTCCATCCATAACAAAAGATCCAATTCCACAGGGGAATTCTAATATGTATTGGATTTTGATAAGCACCCCACTTATCTTTCTTAAAAATAATTGAACAGTAGGATCGAATTTACCTTTTAAAATATTTGTGGACCCTTTCAGGCTTCAGGCTTCAATTCGAATAGAAAATTCACTGAATTACCTCATCCGTCCTCCGCTATCAATCTATGTTACACACACTACTGCTGAACTTTGGTTCAAATTCCACCCTCTAACTTTCTACTCATAGTTACGGCCAAAATTCCCAAATCCGGCAAAAGGTTACCCATGATACACATCTTCACAGGGGAATTTCCAGTAGTGTCGCCTGAATTTCCACAGTAGAGTTTTAAAGTAAATTAGTCGATTTTTAGTTTCTTTTACTGCTACTAAAATCCAAACCTGAATTCATTTCATATAATGATTTGTGATTTGCTTCTGATTTCAACCACCATGACTCTATTTCCATTGGCTCAGTACTTGTAAGTGTATTTCAGAGCTTATTTGCGAGCATTGGAGGTCTAAACATTAATGATGCAAGCATTAGATTATGCAGCCTTTTAAAAAATAAAAACACATCTGATGAGCCATACAAACGCCATAGAAATTGAGATGTGCCCTATGTGCAACTTAGCCAGGGAAACAACCCAGCACCTGCTGCTGAACTGCCCCTTTGCAAGGGCAGTTTGGTTTGGCCTAAGTAGAAAGCACAGGTTTAGAAATGATCAGGATCTAATGGCCTGATCCATGATCACCAAAAATGAATAAGATTGACCGACATGAATATCTAGGTTAGTATAATTCTGTTGTACTGTGTATCCTCCCTCTGTTTCAAACAGAAGCAGGTTGTGGTTCTGTATGCAGAAGTTCAATCTAGTACAGATTCAGACATTGTGCACAGGTAACCGATAAGTTTTGCCTGGTTCGACTTTGAAAGTTGCATGATCAATGCCATCAAGAACAAACGTGCTGTTATATTGGTATGGTCCCTTTCCATTAATCAGAGTTTTGGAGAAGAAAAACTTCAATCCTCGAAATTGTTTCAGGAATCTCTTATTTTTTTTGCTGAACTAAAAAGAGAAATCAAAAAGAAACAGCAAAACTAAAAGCCATCTACTAGCAAAATCTTTAATAATTCCTATCAGGCATTTCAACTTGAATCATGAAGGAAGGTCTTCCTACATGCTGCACTATCTCTCCCAGGGACATTCTTGCTCCTTTTTTAGCCAAAAGGTCAGCAGACAAGTTGATTTATCTGTAACAGTGGACATAATGAATTTCTGCCAGTGAACTACATGCCTTCAACCATCTGGACTTAATGAAGCAAGGAATGCTCCTGTATTCTACTACAGATTTGGAATCTGAATTAATAATGATTTTGCTACAAGATAACCTGACTGCCCATTCAATGGCACATACAACTGCCAGCACTTCTGCAATGTAGTTTGTAGCAACTCCTATGCCTCCAGAGATTGTACCTAGCACCTGACACTGATGATCTCTTACTATAATTCCAAATCCAGCGTTCCTGGATTCCCTACTGATGCACCATCACAGCAAAATAGCACATAGCTGTTTCAGGAATCTCTCTCATAGTTGTTCCCATCACTCCTTCATAAATGGCAAATGGATTTAGGGGTTTTGCTAGGATGTTGTCTACTGCTAAGAATTCCACCAGAAAAGAGGGTTTTGGTAGGATGTTTTCTTCACCGCTAAGAATTCCCCCAAAATTCAAAAGGATGCTCCCACTAATTACTCTCAGTGCACGGATTAAGGAGATCTTCCATGACGTAAATTATTATGATCTTACTGATGCACAAACGAAAAAATTATTAATAGACATGTTGATATTGAAATGATTATCTACTGGAGCGGCGATTGGTTGGTCTAATTCTTGGGAGCCTTTACGGCTATTTATCAATTGGCTGGTACCCTTTTAAGGATATACTCCTGAGGGGGTCGGTGATTTCAGAAACCAAGGGTTGCAGGTAGAGAGGGTACCAGTACAGGTACAAGCCATGGATTTCAAGCGCTATGCTGTGATGTGGGTACGGAACTCTAAAGCTTTCTGATATAATGCAGCACTTCCGTTCTTTTAGGGACACAATGCTGTACTTACTAATTAAGAACCTGAGCTTGTCATGAATTTTATGTAATGAAGTATTTATTCTAATATTATCTGGATGTGTATGATATTTAAAAAAAAAATCGTGTACTTGAGGGAAAAAAAGGATCTAATGGCCTGGATCAACAGTTGATTCGAACACCCTCCAAGATGGGATGATAACTCTGGTGAGAACTTGGAATATATGGAAAGCTCGATGTGAGCTGGTATTTAGGGAGCAACGACAACAACCAGAAGTTCTGATAACCAAAATTGAGCACCATATTGTGGTTTTCTCAGCAGCACTCAGAAATAACAAAAACATTAACTCAACGGGAGGAGGAGGATACACGATGGAGTCCACCATCGGAGGGAACAACAAAGATAAAGTTTAATGCAGCATACAAGGAGGCAGAGTTGGTGGTAGGACTGGGGTTTCTAGATAGACCATATGGGAACATTTGGATCATCGCACAGCATAACATCTGTAGCCAACTCAGTGGTAATGGCAGAGCTTAGTAGCCAGGAACGTGTAAACCCATCACGAATCTCAGTGAGAACCGCGAATTTGCGTTCCTCACTGAAAATCGTTATAGGAGCGCGCTCCAAACACGAGAGAAACGCGTTCCAAACAAAGGTGAATCGTGTCACTTAATACCCGTCAATTTCTCCAAGTTTTTTTCTGTGTTAGTATTACTAGTTATTAGAAAACAGAGGAAACTAAAGTCAGGGAAGAAGAATAAAGGAAAAAAAGAAGACTAAGATATAGATTAAAGAGAAAAAAGAAGAAAGAAAAAGAGAACATTAACGTTTCCTTGCTTCTTTTTATCATTCGTTGCAGGGCCGTCTTTGGCATAGGGCCAAAGGGTCGACCGCCCTAGGCCCAAAATTCAAAGGGGCCCAAAAAAATATTCAACACATATAAGCGACATGTCTAATGGTGTTTTAAACTTAACCTAGTAGTAAACAGACGTGAAGAACAAGTGAGCAACTGGTCTCTGCCAGTGTATAAACACAAACTTGTGGTCAATTTGTTTTTTTTTTTTTAACTCGATCATTGATCGTTCCTTCTTTGTTAACAATAGATTAGAAATTGACAAGAAAAACTAACAAAAGAGTAAAGGCCAACATTTTCTTATATCAGATTGTCAACCGTCTATTGGTTTTGTCTTTCGTATATTGATATTGATTCATTAAAATTCTGAATCATGGCTTTGATTCTATTCATTTGTTTGATCAACTTTTTTTGGTTTTGAAGTTTTTGTACTTGAGAATTGTGATCATTTTATTTATTTTATTTATTTTGTGAGATTTTCTTTTTATTATTATTTTTTACTTTCAGTACCTTGGTTTGTAGTCTTCACTGTGAATAAATGACTATATCACTTAGGTAGAAGTAGGCAATCTCGTGGAATTCAATGCGTGGTTTACCCTCAAGTGTTTGCTAGATCGAGTGATAGTTACATAACATAGACTCATGACTAGAAAAATTGGATATAATTGTTCCGATATTGTTTGTTATGTACTTATGGGTGTTCAAGAGATAAAAAAATTTAGCTATATATCTTTATTTTCTAACCTTTGTTAAGTTTTTTCTCTAAGTTTGTTCATGTATTCCTACTAAACTATTACTAATTCCAAGTTCTGTAGTTGTTTAAACTGTGTATACGCAAAAAACATTAGTGGCAACAACTCCTCATTTTCCCATGTATATAAAAAACGGAAAATGGGTCATTTGTCCAAAAAAAATTAAAACACGGTTCAAATGGACAAGTAAAAAATTTTATGGGTGAAATGGACAAAAATTTTATGGGTGAAATGGACAAGTAAAATTTTTGTCCATTTAAACAGTATCTAAATCTGACTGTCCTTTTAACCCAGGGAATTTTAATTTTGGTCTTTTTAACCAATTTTGTGTATAAAAAAAAGCCCTTTTCTACAAGTTCGCCCCAGGCCTCTAAAATGCTAGAGACGGCACTGATTCGTTGAGAGATCAGAGGCAGAAGTTGTGGGAGGGGAGGCGGAATATGAAAAAGACTGAAGGAAGATTTAGTATAAAACTAGGGTTTAGCACAAGAAAAAAAAAAAGAGTTAGTTATGGGCCTAACTTATAGCATATATTAGGGCCAACTGAGCTTATATTAAACTATACATATAGCCCGCCCAGTAAAAAATTCGGCTACTGATTTATATACCAACATGAAAACTAACAAAATAACTATGAAATATATCTATAAAAAATTTTCTACTAAAAATTAACTTGCGTTCCTGAATCGTTCCGCGAATTTCATTTTTTCAAAAATTTACGATTTCCGTTTCCGTCCACGTTCCCGTTCCCGTTCCCGATCCCGTTCCCTAAGTGGCAGAGAGTCTAGTGGCACACGCAGCGGTATCTTGGGCAGTTCATAACAAAATAAAGAAGATGATATATACTTGTAGGAATTGGACTGATAATCTACAATGATGCATGTAATTTCTATGAAGCTGGAGCAGCAATGATGCAGCAGTGAAGGCTACTGAGAGTCTAGGTGCTAATATAGTTGTGTTAAAAAATTATAGCAAACCAGGTGTGACACAAAGTAATTTCCCACCATAGGAGCTTAAGAAAGGATTGCTAGCTATTTGGCCGTGTCATGTACTGCACTTCTGATTGCAGCTAATCAAATTCAATCAAAAACTTGAGTAATAGAACATTGCAGTATGTAAAGACTTTGTCACATTTAAATGCAAAAACAAATGAATGCAAGTCATTGCTGAAGGGTTGGACAATGCTAATCAAGTTAAAACCTATCAGTTGCTCACATAAAAAGCATCAATATACCAACAATATAACCATAAAAAGATCTTAAGTGAAATCACAAGAGGTTCTCACATAATAATTGTCAATATAGCTTACAGCACAAGTGCACAACCATAAAAATGTCTTTAACTTCCCATAAATAACCTGGCCAGATTGGGGTATACCCAAATAGTTTGGGTATACCCAATAAGACAAAATCTGGTCATTATGAAGTAAAACCAAGCCACCCCTTAACCTTGTATTTTCTAAATGGCTAATATACCCTTATTTAATTAACACTAAAAAAATCTGATTAGCTTAATTAATTGAGTTTAGATTAAAAATTTTGAAATCATGAATTTAAGTTATGAATTTTTGTTTTTGATTGAACTCATTTGGGAAGATTTTGATGAAAAATTTTTCTTTCGAGAATATTTTTTTCAACGGAAATGAAAGCATAACACTTCTAAAAAGAGGATTGCAAAACTGGGTATGAAATCATACTCAAAATTAAATAAGAATTCAATACTTTCATTTTTGAAACTATCAAAAGTCGGCAGGGTCGACAAATGAAGAACATGCCGACTAACTTTGGCCTACAAGGTCACGGATGAAGAACATGCCGACAACTTATGGCCTAAGCAAGGTCGATGAATAAAGAAGATGCCGACTTTATTATTTTGACGCACAGAGACTCAAGTAAATACTTTACTAGTCGATCTTGTTGATTTTTACCTTGCCGGCTATCTTATAGTCTGGCAAGGTCGATAAAAAAATACCCCGCCGACTATAGAATTTTTGACATACGTATAAAAATGATTAGCTCTAAGAATGTATTAATTTAACCTGCCGACTAAACTATAGTCTCCATAAGGTATAAGGATGAATATCGTGTTTACTAAAATATAGTCGTCGAGGTATAAGGTTGAATACCGTGCCGACCCCGTAACTATCGATTTCGAGAGATGAAAAGTCGGGGACGGTATTCAACCTTATAACCTTCCGACTATATTTTAGTCGGCAAGGTCGACAAAAAAAACCTTGCCGACTTTCGATCCGTTTTGATTTTCCGTTTTTTTTTTCTTTATCTCATCATGTATGGTTAGAGTTTTGAAGAAAGATTTTGAAATTTTTTTGAATATATTTTAGTCGGCATGTTTTTTTAATTTGGGCAATTTGGTCTTTTAACACCTTTTAGACACCCCTTAGCACACTAGTTTGGATGGGAATAAAATGGGTATACCTCAATTAATATGGGTATACCCCAATCTCGGCAGGATAAATAAGTCTCATATCTTAAATTCTTAAACTTAATAAAGATAAGCTATTTCTTATTCCTATAGAAGAAATTATAAAGACTAAGAACCAGGATAATGGTACTTACCAAGACTCCGTAGTGAGTGACCTTTGACTTACGAATTGCTGAAACTGCTCTTGATAGGAAACCCGATGTACGCAAGTTCAAGTTCTCACTGAGTTCCTTGTAGTGGTATTTTGATAGGTAAACTGCCTTTGAGTATGCAAGACCCTTAAACATTTTGATTACTGAAGAGTAATCCACCGAATCCAACATTACAATCCTCTTCTCGACAAGGTATTTCAAATCATTCTCTGTTGCTAGTAAGTTACTCATTAAAACAACCAGAGCCGGGCCTGAGGGTGTGCAAGGTGTGCGACCGCACAGGGCCCAGCTCTGCCAAGGGCCTTTTTTCCAGCCCAAAATTTTTACACTAACAAAAAAAAAATATCTTTACCGTGGCCGAACTCAAACACACAACCTATGGGGGCAATACTTAAACAATCCATTCACTGAGCAATCAGTTCGTTGTTGATTTAAATTTAAATTTGATCGTATTTAACCTAATACCATTACCTCCCAAGAGTAAGCTTCCTATCTTTTGTGTTATCCTTGCGTATCCTTATTGATATCCGGAAAAAAAGTTCTTATTTAATACTCTCATTTTATCTATATAAATTTTGTGTTATCCTTGCGTATTCTTATTGACATCCAGAAAAAAAATTCTTATTTAATACTCTCATTTTATCTATATAAAATACGCATTAACACCATTCTTTAGTCGTAAATTTGTATTTGGTATCTTCGATAATCTTACAAATTAAATAAAAATTATTGATTTTTTTTTTGTTTTTTATTGTTACAAAATATTCGACATTGTAAAGGCCCTACGAAAAATTTCGCACAGGGCCCTTCTAGACACAGGATCGGCTCTGAAAACAACGTATGATGTGATAGGCTGGGTGCTCTTACATACTTCCAAGTCCATGAAGTTGGAGATGACACGTTCTGCAACCTTCATAGATAAGTTTATTGGTGGAATCTGGAGAGTACTTCGCCATGGATTTGGATGTCCAAAATGACCATCTACCCTTTTTATCTTAATTCTACGATCCTTCGTAGTAGAAAGACTATGAATTGGAATAGTCTGATTCTCTGCAATTGCTTCAACCCTACCATCTCTATAAGTGGCATAACTCCACATCAATTCTAGGATGTTCTCTCCTTGAATACCCACTGGAAATCGGACAATTGGTTCAACCCTAAGAAGAATAGGATGCAGTAGTTTTCCTAACTCTTCATTAACTGAAAGATTGTCATTTTTCGGAATAATTGGAACAAAAATACTGTTAAGAGCATCAAGAGGAAATTGATTTCCAACTAAAAGCATATCACATCCAATTTCTCTGTAATCAGCTATTCTTTCCAAAATAGAACCTAGCAATCCCGAATCTCTCGATCTTAGCAGAATCTCACATACAGAAACGCAATCTTTAATAAGTTTTTCTGAATCATAGGCATTAGAAGTTACCCGTCCCAAGGAGTCCTTGTAAGCTTGAAACCGAGGATTCAGAGGGTTTAATGTTGGACGGCACTCGGCAACATTCCTGAAGACGCCAAGTAATGGTCTACCAAAAACACCATCAACCATTTCATTCTTCAAGGTTGAATGAGTGATATGTAGACGAGTGTTGTTTACCGGGCCAGGGGCCAGATATTTCGGCACGGATTCGTTCTTCTTGCCCTTGACTGAGTCTTTGACTTCTCCACTGACCACATCAACCAAATTGCTTCTGTATACCGAAGTCTGAGTGTTCCGGGGGAAAACTACTGATCCTTGTCTCTCCTGTAACGAAGTAAAAAAAAAAGAAAAAAAATCACAAATCACATCTTCTCACAGTTAATCAACAACTCCAAAATCTATTATTAAAAGAAATCACAAAAGTTGTAGAGGTACTTACAGCCATTTTGCTTAGATAAACCCAAGTTATTCTGTAAATCAGAAAGAAATTTAATTTTAGTTATGTTTAAATGGAAAATAGAAGAAGACGGAGATGGAGAAGATGAAGAAGAAGTTGATATTCTCTGAGAAAATATATGGAGAAGATGAAGAAGAACTCTGTTAATCTATGCAGCTGAAGATTGAGAAAAACTGCTGTATCTATCTAATGGAGAAGTTTAAAGGAAAATGGAGGAAAGATGCTCCTGCTTTGCTCAGAACCAGTGCTAGTGCATTTGTTGGATTTTAATGAAGGCAACTTGTTTTGAAATTCAGGGTTGGTTCTTCTGTTAACACTTTTCTGAAAAACCAAATTCATTCTAACTTGTTGTCTTGTTTGGTAAAATTTATGATTATCTATTTATGATTATAGATAATCATAAATTGATAAATGATTTTGATTTTGATATAATCATTTTAAAAATAAATTTTTCCAAACACTTTTTTTTAGATAATTGATTATCTTAGAATGATGATCTTAAAAAGGAGAGGAAAGAACAATGATCTAGGATATTTTTTTAGTCTTATGTTGTTTTTTTGTCTCTCTCTTGATAGTTTTGAGAAAATAAGAAGAAAAAATTCAATTTGAGTTCCTTAGAAAACATAATTGATTATAATAAATTTTCAAAACAACTTTTTCCTGTTTATGGAAATAATGGATTTTTTCAATTATGATTAAAATAAGCAATTATTATAATGGTTACCAAACGCATATAGAATCCATTATAATCTGCATAATGGATTATAAGCTGATAATCCATTAAAATAATGGTTACCAAACAGCCCCTTTAACTTTTCGTTTTCTTTCTGTTTCTGAGGTTCACTCGTCCTTGTTTGTTTTACTCAGAATTCATATTACTTTCCCCTCACAGTTATGAATCTAATGTGCAATATTTCTATTTTGGTACAAGGTTTGGCTTATTGTGGCAAGCAACTAATCGAACCCGAGAGCAATAATCTTATGGATAGAAATGTAATAGGGAAAAATAGAAATGGAAATGTAATAGAACAGTAATCTTAGCATTTTCTTCTTGAAGACCATAAATAGAAATGTAATAGGGAAAAATCCCAGAAATGGATAGAAGAGTATATTAAATTTTTCAAAGTTCATACATACAAAAATACCCTACAATACATTGTCAAACAAAATTGAAGTCCAAATAATACTTGCTGAAATTGAATAAAAGTGAAGAATGAAGATCCCGGTGAAGATGAACCAAGAGGTTTTGTTAAACAACACACAAAACTTAAAAAAGATGATGAAATTTAAAAAATAATCATGGTCTTTTTCTGTTAAAAGGGATTGAAATATGCTACAAACCCTTGATTGCAGGGAGGTGTTTGTTGAAAAAGATGAATGAACTAAGCATTAGAATATATGGAGTAACGGAAAAGCTAGAATAGCTCAGCTGGTTAGAGCGTGTGGCTGTTAACCACAAGGTCACATGTTCAATCCCTGTTTCTAGCGATTTTTTTTTTGGTTTTTTCAAAATTCGTTAAGCCCAACTGTTTTTCTCAATATTTCTAGCTATTCTCTTTTACTTAATTTGGTTAGTGATTTAATAGAATTGTGTCTGTAGATGAATTGAAGTAATGTGGATAATTTGATTCATTATTCACCCAACAGAGCAATTAAAAAGATTCCAGAAAAGTGCTTATTGCTGGGAGCATCCCTAGATGATTATACGTTTCGCTGTCGAAACGGATCAGCTGTTACTAGACAGGCAGACATTTTGTTGGATCACAGTGATAGATTTAGATGCAAAAATATGCCGAGTTCCTACCTCCTTAATCTGAAGGGTGTTAAATTCATCATGAATTCTTCAGTTATGATTAAAGGTAATGTTTAGATTTGAATGCGACTGCATTAAAAACAGAACTAAGTTGTATTAAAATTTTAAGGGTCCTTTTAACTTGTATACCCATATACAGGTTAAGGAGTCATTAATAATCTAGTTTTTGTCTTGGAATTTGATAATTTTTGTTGGAATTGTAATTTTCTTGGTGTCCGATTCCCATGTTTTTAAGAAAACGTTAATTCCATATTTACCCTCATCAAAATATACTTTGAACTTCTTTATACAACTAAATTCGTCTATTTTTGCACTGATAGTTATACAATTAAATTCGTTCACTTCGAGTCCGAATTCGTGCACACTCCTTAACGAGTGTATATTTCACATTTCAATCTCAATCCTTAACGAGGGTCGTGATTCTAAACATGGAGGGTAATGGGACCATCAGTTAAATAATCAACCAATCAGAAGCCTATGTGAAATATACACTCGTTAGAGGAGTGTGAACAAATTTGGACTCGTTCAATTCTTTGTTATAATATTATACCAGCGTACGATTAGCTAGTAGTAGATACAAGTTACTTCCATGTTTATCTAAAGTTAGTCAGACAATTTTTGTGTCCTTGTTAAGTTACAAACACATAAAAGCATTGATTTACTTCAAGATCCATAAGGGGAATAGCCACAGAATGGCTCGGTATTGATAGCAATATCTTGGGTATAATGAGTTATCAAGGTCTTGAATCTTGATCAAATCATCAAATAAATTATTTCTTATTAAACCTTGTTTAGGAAAATCTAGTTATTTTTTTCTCCAAGGTTTCTCAACTTAAGGTAGCATATTTTGTTGTACGTTAATGGGAAAAGAAAAGGCATGAAAAAGGAAAAATCTAAAACGACGATAACAAATCTTAATAGGGGAAATAATGTTAATCACACAATTAAATGGAAATAGTCAAAGAGTAATGGAAGGAGATATGGAATAAAACGTTAATCTGGGAAAGAATATATTTCAATTTGTTAGAGCATTGCTTGGTCGAACTCGCATGCGTTGCTATCTCAAGCATGTTTGTCAATGTTAGTGATCAAAACTATAAGTCTTGATTTCTAGTCTATTATAGCTAAGTCTCGGACTAGGATAGAAAGTGTAGTTGAGCTCAAGAACTCCATGGCAATCATCATACAAGACGAATGACTACTCAAGGAACTGGTGGACCTTCATCGACTAAAAGGTATGTGGAGACTTGAACTTATCTATCACTCAAAAGTCTATCTACTCTATCTCCTATCTTGAGACAAAAGTCGTTTTGCTATATAGACTTTGATTATACACATTTGCTATTTCAAGACGAGTTTATCTTTCCTATCTATTTCTCGAAATATGTGTTGGTAAGCTTTCGCTTTGGCCAAGTTCATCTTTACCTAGTGACGAAAGTCATGTTATGTTTCAATCACTTTGAAAATGGCTTTCACGAAAAATAGTTTGTGAATAACAACTATATAACGTCCTCTAAGAATGTTTCAATGATTGAAATTGAGAGTTTAGATTATATAACCATTGTTGGATATAAGCATTGTGTGGCAACACATATATGTATAAGTCCTTTTTCCTTGAACCGAAGTTTGCGAACTTTGTTGATCAAGAGAACCGGAACAAGAGCCGTGAACTCAGTCCGCGAACCCAGTCCGCGAACTGGCGGAAGTTCTCGACCCGAGAAAATCTGCTAGAGTTTGAGAACTCCTTCCGGGAACTTAAGTCCGCGAACTAAGTCTGCGAACTTAAGTTGGTTATATCTAAAGACGATTGTTTGTGAACTTATTTATATTAACTAAGAAATGATAAATGCAAACCGTGGCTATAAAGTTCATGAACCGATTCGAGTGAATCAAATCGTTTTTGCTTCGATTGTATCTTGTGTAGTTACATAAGATTTCCTTACAATTGAACAACTCTCTAACTAGTTCATTTGATTCATTTGAACTAGTTATGGTGAAGAAGAATATGGTTGATATGAAAGTGCTCATATGGCTAACCATTTGGTTAACTATTGTTGAACCAACAAATGTACATGTTTGGGTACGGTTACACAAACCTAAAATCGTGCATTTTATTTGTGTGTAACAATCTAAGTTTTTGATCCAACGGTTGAAAGATATTAGCTTGAATCCAATCAGGTTTTCATCTAACGATGAATATTGAATGCTTTGTTACCAAGCTAACATTGATTGCAAACCCTGATTTGAAAGACTATCTATGGGAGAACTAATCCCTACACCTTTTGTATGATACTAGTTGTATTAGCTAGAGTCGATTCTCCTTTAACCTTAGGTTTCTTCTTGAAAACCAGGTTAACGACTTAAAGACTTCATTGGGATTGTGAAGCTTGACCGATACTACTTTCGTAGTTGTGTGATCCGATCTTGCCGATTCTATCGTGTTGAGTACAATCGTAACGATTGGCTTGAGATTAATATCTCTCGATAGGCAAGATATAAAAGTAGTCACAAACATCTTCGTCTCATCGTTTGTGATTCCACAATATCTTCTTTCGCCCCGTCGATTAAGATTATTTTGAGGTGATTGATAATACTAGGTTGTTCTTCGGGAATATAAGTCCGGGTTATCAATTGGTTCATGTTCACCTTGATTTATCAAAAGACGGAACAAAACTTGTAGGTATTTATGTGGGAGACAGATTTATCTATTATTGTAGACTTTTCTGTGTGATACAAATTTGTTTATTAAAGTATTTGACTTTGGGTCGTAGCAACTCTTCGTTGTGGGTGAGATCAGCTAAGGGAATCAAGTGCGTAGTATCCTGCTGGGATCGAGACGTAAGGAGCGCATATGTACCTTGGATCGGTGTGAGATTGATTGGGGTTCAACTACAGTCCATACCGAAGTTAGTTTGTAGTAGGCTAGTGTCTGTAGCGGCTTAATACAATGTGGTGTTCAATCTGGACTAGGTCCAGAGGTTTTTTTGCATTTGCGGTTTCCTCGTTAACAAAATTATGGTGTCTGTGTTATTTCTATTCCGCATTATATTTTGTTATATAATTGAAATATCACAGGTTGTGCGTTTGAATCAATCAATTGGAAATCCGACCTTTGGTTGTTGGTTGAAATTGATTGATCCTTGAACATTGGTCTTTGGTACCGTTCAAGTGATTTCTCTTGTATTCAATTAGACTCGCAGATTTCTATTTGTTTGAGAAAGAATTGAATCAAGAAAAAGAGATATAACTCTTTGATATACTTTGTTAAGATTGAGTCTAGTTGATTCTCTTGAAAGTATATTGGAGTTTATCCATACAGATTGCTAAGCGAAATATTGGGTGTGGTTGTTGTACCCCCGCTTTTTCACAATTCGTTAAGGAATTTGATTCGTCGTTTGAATTCGAGAGTTTTAAATTGGTTAATAAACCTTAAGGGTATTTAAGTAAAAGTTTTCGTATTTATTACTAGTGAATTTATTGTTAATAATTGTCTCAAAATTTGAGTAGAAAAGTTAGGAAAATAAAATAAAAGTGAATCATTAACGACTCCTTCAAATATCTTTGTGGAGTTCCTACCTCCTTAATCTGAAGGGTGTTAAATTCATCATGAATTCTTCAGTTATGATTAAAGATAATGTTTAGATTTGAATGCGACTGCATTAAAAACATAACTAAGTTGTATTAAAATTTTAAAGCTCCTTAATATATCAAATGCCAAAAAAGAAGGGAAAAAAAAACTATGGAGATGCGGGGTATCGAACCCCGTACCTCTCGCATGCAAAGCGAGCACTCTACCATGTGAGCTACATCCCCTTTGCGATGAAGGCAGCAAAGTGATGGATATCTACTAACAAGATTTGCATCAAAACCCAAACACTACGAGTCCTTCCGGTTTAACACAACGACATTATACCAAATCTAGCCATTTTTATTGTGATTTGGATATCTTTGAAAGAAGTACATGAATGGAGAAAAATTTATTATCTATAATCTATATATCATCAGATAAGTTGTGTTATTATTGCATATTTTCCAAGAAAGCTAAGTGTAAATTTATACATCCTTAAATATCACGATTCACATCTCTCAGTTTGATTTCTCACATTCTTATTGAAATAATTACATGCATGGACCAAAATTAGTATCTATTTATGCATCCTTAAATATCACGGTGCATATCTCTCGGCTTGATTTCTCATTTTTGGAGATGGCTGCACATTATAGGGAAGGGTATGATATAATTTTAAAGTAATTTATCACCATATGTCACCCCAATCCAATTATGTGTTTTAATCATGCATTAAATACTATCTTAAGGTTATTTCTAGATAAGGTTAACGCTTAGCATGATATGTCAACTGACTTGGCATGTCATATGAGGTGTCCAATGAAACCATAGGGTGTCACTCCAACTCATGATGGAAAGGTTGGAGAGACATGTGGAAAGCATGACTAGACTCTCTTCTAGCCTTACATGCTTTCCTTAAAACCAAATTTGTTTTCATTCCATCATAAAGTAATGTAAGGAAATAGAAGTTGATAATAAGTCATGAAGGTTTAAGTGTCCTGAGTGTTTCTATTTCCTTGTTCTCAATTTGTTTTAGTATGAACTATTTTTAGTGTTATTGTTGCATATGGTGTTGTTTTTCTATGTTGTTGAGTATGCTAATACTAATGTTAAGTTCTGATTTCGGCATAAGGTTGGTTAGTATCGTGTTCAAGTTCAAGCAATGTTTTTAGGGAGTTGAAATTCCAACATTCAATAGAAAGTTTCTCTTATAACAATATAATTATAAATATAAAATTCATGTTTATTAGAAAAATAGAAAAGCCAATTTAAATTGTGTCTTGCTTTACTCATCGTTTTTCTTTCTCTTTTTCACCATTACTTAGTTCAACTCACGAGCTTGCCAAACTCCCGTACCCCAATAAAGCATAATAAAAACTAGCTTACCGCATTAAAATCTTTGAAAATGAACGGATTTGTAGTCTTCCACCATCGTTCGCATACAACTTGAATCATTTGAGTCCTATAATATCTAGGTTGTATATGATATAGATGCCACCAAGGATATCTCCGGACACTCTCTTAATCAACAAGTGGAAGTAATATGAACACCGTACATAACGTAGACCACCCATCTCTTAGATTGACCGAATTAACTCATTCTGGATGGCCAAATATGTGCATAGAGAATACACCATCACCAGCTAGTTGTCTAATATTTTGAAACTCATTCTTTTTTTTATCCACAACATAACTAAATCCACTGGCTGGGGTGCAAGTAGATCCTTTGAGTCTTCGGTTTGTTTTTCTTTTCTCGCTCATATTTATTTCGGAAATAACTAAGGAGAATTTTTTTTTAAGAGAAAGTGTGTGATACGTATTGATCTATGTACCTTGGTAGCTATTACTATAAAGGCGGAATTCAGAATAATAATAGACGAGAAACTTAGAAAACAGAACACAAGTAGTAATTAGAAGAAAATATCTTCTCTAGATTATGAACAAGAAAATGATTACAATTCTCTCTTTGTTACGCTCACACTATTCTCTAAACAGTGGATTAACCTTAAACTATTTGCTAAGCTTGCACAAGTATTGTCGTAAGCTTTCTCTAGGTTTTATGTTCCTAGTATCTGTGTGTGCGTCTATATCAAGAACACACTAACTAGATGTGTTTAGTTATGAGCTAAACATCCCTATTTATAGGCTTGGTTTGGTTTCCCAAACGTCTTGGGAATCTATTTCCTTTTATAGGACTAATTCCCTTTCTAGGTATATTACCTAAACTAAGAATACCGCTCAAAACAATACTCCTTCCTAAACTAGGAATTTATCCTAAACAAGGAATCCTTCCTAATATAGGATTCCATCCTCAATTCGTCTTGAGGATCACTAGTTCCCAGGGAAAGGAAGATACACATGTATCATGCCTCCCCCCCCTCTCAAGAACTTGAACTCCTGTGAAAGTTATATTTGTAGGTTAGGGAACTTGTGAGTTCCTTTCACCCTGCTGAACCATCTCTCCTTGCCTGGAACTTGACCTTGATATCTACTTAGGAAAGTCTCATTCTCTTCCTTGCATGTCTTTGTCGCTCCATATTGCAATTTTCTTCGAATGATTCTTCTCTATCAAACCACAAGTCTTCCACATGTGGTAAGATCATCTTGTCATCTCCATCATCATCTAGTAATGGTGGTTCAAACATACTTAACCTTTTTAGGTCTTCTTGATGTTATTTGGTAATGTATTCCAAACTAACTCTACTCGGCTTCTCGTCAAGAGAACGGATCACAAGGAGAATGAATTTTGTACTAGCATTCACCAACCGCTTAGCCTGAGTGGTTGTAATCAAACTTGATCCCTCAAGAGGAGAGTCAATAGCTCGTATTACAAAAGCTTTCCCATCTTTGGTAAAGGTATACTTCTGCTCCCTCCTATGTAAAACCGCATCTCGATCCCACGTCGCATGTAACCTCTTCAATATATGACTCATCAAAAGCAAACTTGAACGTGCACTGCTCTGCAACCTGTAGTCCACCTTCCTTTTGAAGCCACCCTAAAGGATAGGGTTTCGGATGTTTGAAAATCTTCAAACCCAACTTTTGTACCAAAGAATGTGAAAGTAAGTTATTTTGACTTCCCGGGTCAATAACAACATCTATTAGTGTTGTTTTAACCTGCATCTTAACCGTGAAGAGTCGTTCCCTAAGATCGTCTTTCGTAAGTTCTTTTACGCCTCCTGCCATTAGAGAGAGCCTTGGATTAGGTTCTGTTAGTCCTTGAACTTCTTTTGGAACTTGTGCGACTAGTGTTGCCATCATGGCTTATTTCTTCTGCAACCCTTTTGGTTTTAGATTAGGATACTTCATCCAACTCTTGTCAACAAAATGTCATATTTGTTTGCAATGAGTGCAAATCAAACCTTCTTTGTCTTTAGACTTCCTATCTTCTTTGCTCCTTTCATCTCCTTTAGCGACGAAACTTCCAGACTTCTCTTTGACGTTTCCCTCAACATCAGTTTTCTTAAGCCTGCCCTCAATGGCATTAGCTTTTATACTTGCATCGGAGATAGTATCCACCGAAAACATCTTCAACTCTTTCCGTATATACTCATGGAATCCGGAAATATATTTCATATAGATAACATAATCTCCCAAGTCGAAGTCCAAAATCATAGGTTGATTCTGAAATTCCGAAGTATATTCTTGCACGGTTTGGTTGTAAGTCTGCTTCAAGTTGTACCACTTGAACCATCTCTCCTCAAGGTAGCCAACCGAATAAAACTGCTTCCTTACAACTTCCTTGAATCTTTTCCACGACAATACTCCCTTACCTAGGTTTTGTCTTTGATAAGCTTTCCACCAGGTTAGAGCATGCTTTTGTAGCTTCACTATCGCGAAAGCAATCTTTTCATTTGAACCATATTCAAAGAAAGAAAAGTACGTCTCTAGATGTTCAATCAAATCATCTAATTTTTCTACATCGACACTCCCATCGTAAAGTGGAATATCAACACGAAAATCAATTTCAGATTCTTACCATGAGGTTTAGTTGATGTAGGACCTTTAAGAAAATCAATTTTCTTCTTCTCTCCATCCTCATCTTCTTCCTCTTCTTCTTCTTCTTCCGAATCATCTCTTTCCGAAGCTTCAGGTGAAGGTGTAATCTTTTTCTTCTTCTCCGGCTTGCGTGTATGAGAACGAATACATTCACTTAGTTCCTGAAGGGTAACTTGAATTGACTTCATATCTGTCTACAGCGTAGCCACCTTTTCTTCCATAGTTTGTGGTTCGCCTTCCTTAGGATCACCATCTGACTTTGTCATCCTTGATCGCCTTGTTTTCTTAACGTCCTCTAGCTTCTCGAGTACCTCACCAAGTTTTATGTAGAGAGATCTAGTGAAAACCATAAACCACGGGGATTTACCCTAAAAACTAACCTTGCTCGTGATGCTAACTTGATACGTATTGATCTCTGTACCTTGGTAGCTATTACTATAAAGGCGGAATTCAGAATAATAATAGACGAGAAACTTAGAAAACAGAACACAAGTAGTAATTCAAAGAAAATATCTTCTCTAGATTATGAACAAGAAAATGATTACAATTCTATCTTTGTTACGCTCACAATCTTCTCTAAACAGTGGATTAACCTTAAACTGTTTGCTAATCTTGCACAAGTATTGTCGTAAGCTTTCTATAGGTTTTATGTGCCTCGTATCTGTGTGTGCGTCTATATCAAGAACACACTAACTAGATGTGTTTAGTTATGAGCTAAACATCCCTATTTATAGGCTTGGTTTGGTTTCCCAAACATCTTAGGAATCTATTTCCTTTTATAGGACTAATTCCCATTCTAGGTATATTACCTAAACTAAGAATAACGCTCAAAACAATACTCCTTCCTAAACTAGGATTTATCCTAAACAAGGAATCCTTCCTAATATAGGATTATATCCTCAATTCGTCTTGAGGATCACTAGTTCCAAGGGAAAGGAAGATACACATGTATCAGTGTGAGAAGGAATGAAAGGGGTGATATGGTATTTATAAGCGCTACAAAGACGACTGTTGGCGGTATAAACAATATCAAGCGATATAATGAGCATATCCAGCAATAGAGTCTTTATCGCCAACGATATTGATAGTACCGCTCTCTATGAATTATCGCTTACCTGTTTTACTATAGTAGCGCAACTCAATTTCCATGCCACCTAGTATGGCAAACATGTTTTCTTGACCTTGTGCAGACCTAAGGCATAGCTTAGCGGCGAAGCTTTATCCACGCGAATTACTCCGACCTGCGAAATACACATTATCAGAGTATGCCACCTGGACCATCAAACTAGCTTATTTGCTAGTCTGCATGGGAAAAAATCTAGATTGCCTTTAAAACCATCAGCTTCTTCATTGCTTTGTTATGGGAACTCCGTCCCAACCAACTTTGATAAGTCTAATTTATTATTGTTATGTAGTTTGCATCAATAACATCAGTTCAAAGTAACCAAGGCCTTGATAAAAAAAAAGTATTTCGTACCAAGGAATAGCGCTTAGCTAGCAGAATTTGTGGTATTCAATTTTTGAGATATGTTGGAGTTTGTCGGTTAAGTTTCCTAGTAGATAGACTTAGACTGTTGTTGCAGTTCATGATCAGTCATTTTCAAAGTGCATTTGTGCCAAATAGAGCCATACATGATGATATTTTCATGGCCACTGAAATATTTCACCACATCAGAACATCACCACCAACAAAACCTCCAAAAATTGCTCTCAAATTAGATATCCAGAAAGCTTACGACAGCATTGACTGGGTTTTGTTAAACAGGCTCCATGCACCTTTGGCTTCCCTTCTAAGTTCATTAAGTATATCATGATGTGCATAACAACTATTACATATTTAGTGAACATCAATGGTCGGTCACATGGTTTAATCCATCCGCAAAGAGGATTAAGACAGGGAGACCCCGTATCCCCATACATCTTTATACTATGTGCAGAGATTCTATCGTCCTATCTGGCACGATTTGAGTCACAAAATATGCTAAAAGGTCTGACCATCTCTACAAAAGCTCCACCCATCTTATGTACACGGATGATTTTCTTATAACATGCTCAGTAGACCAATCTACATGTGACAACTTAAGAAAAATTCTACACTCATATTCAACATCCGCAGGCCAAAAAATCAACACCCAAAAATTAATTCTCATCCACCATCCCAATACTCATCCGGACACAAAAGATTGGATTGCAACCACCTTCAGCATTCAAACCACCCACAACCCACCAACTTATTTAGGAGTTCAGTTTAGACAAGGAAGAAACTCGTCACAAATTTTTTCGCAGCTTCTGCAAAGATTGGAAAGAAAAGCTAGGGGATGGATGGCTAAATGTTTAAACCAAGCTGGTAGATGGATGGTCATTAACACTTCACTGTTACTAACGGAAAATCATCTCATGATTACCCAACTACTATCAGGCCATGTTCATAAAAATATGGACATGATTGCAAGGAATTTTTTATGGGGACACGACAAGAATACAAGGAAATTACATTTCTTTGGATGGGATAAAGCAAACATGCCGATAGGACGAGGAGGTCTGGGGATAGGGAATAGCCAAAAACACAACTATGCTATATTGGGGAAACGTGTTTGGCAAATACATGCTGCACCGCCAACAATCTGCAATAGCCTTTACAGCGCAAAATATTTGGCATACCAACCTTTATTTCCAATCATTCAAGCGCCTCCACCAGCAGAAGTGCTGCGTGGAAAACATACATAAGGTTGCTCTTTTGTGCAGAAAATATTGTTATTCGGATTGGTGACGGACAATCAACAAGAATTAGACAACTGGATCCCGATGCAAAGAAACATTTCAATGATGGGCACTTGGCCCAATGAACTGGTGAGTACCCTAATTGATAAGTATTCTTTCTCTTGGAAACTGGAACTAGTTGATCAATATTTCCAACCGTTGGTCAACAACTCAGTCAAAGGAATTCACATACCAAACCCACCAATCCCAGACAAGAGAGTTTGGCCTCATGCAAGATCGGGCAATTATACTGTTAAGAGTGGTTATGCAGTCTTGATGTCAACAAAGAATAGTCAATCAAACTCATCCCACGACTTTAATGAATCAATACAACATCCATGACTCCAAACAGATATGGAAAGCTAATTGCCCACCAAAAATTAGACTTTTCTTGTGGAAAGTCAGTCGCAATGGTTTACCCACCTTTGAGACATTACACAGCAGAAAAATTATCACCACAAACACCTGCCCAATCTGCACATCCCAATATGAAAGTGTTCAACACTGTCTATTTGAATACACACTGGACAAACAAACTTGGGAACTCGTATGTGCCCATCTTAACAATCGCATGGGTACCAGAGGAAACAACCCGTATAACAAACTAAATCTCCCACCACATCCAGAACCTAACACAATCTATCAACTTCAAGGGGCATCGACTAGAAATGTTAATGGGATACCGCAAGGTCAACAGGGAGGATCTACAGGTACCTATAACAGATTACTCATTCGATCTCCAAAAAAATTCAAAGATTTCATGAACTGTCAGCCACAAGGGATGATAGTGATGATAGTTTTGGTTTATGTTGCTTTACCATCTGGAACATTTGGCTGGCACGAAATGCAAGAGTGTACAAGAAAATAATTCAAACACCGCAACAGTTTTCCATATAGGATTGGTTTTATACCAAGAATTTAGATGGGAAAAGAGACACAAACTTTTACTCAATACAACAAACCTAGACCATCAACAGGGAAATGGAGGTACTACACACCCAACAAACAGGCAGGTTATATGGATTAAGTGGAGGGCACCATCAAACTCTTGGCTCAAGATAAACAAATACGGAGCAAGCAGAACAAATCCAAATGGATTGCCAGAAACAGCAAGAGCAGGATGGATTTGCAGGAACTCTCAAAGTCGGGTGGTAATGGCAATGGCATCACCAATAGGCGCAATACCGGCTTTAGTAGAAGAAACATGTGCAATACTACATGCAGCAAAAAGAGCAGTGGCTCAGGAATGGACGCAGATATGCTTCGAGACAGATTCAAAGGTATTATTGCATTTAGTCTAGGAAGAAAGCAGCTCCAACGAAACACCGTGGATCATTCATAACATCTGAAGAAATCAAAGATATCTAATACACACTAACGATTTATAGAGGCAAACCAAGTCTGCGGAGATGGATTCGCGAACTATGCAACGGATATACAAGCACAAATAGGAGGTAGAATTGGTACACACATTTGGGACAATTCATGTCCGGAGCGGACTTTGGATGGATTTCAGGTGTTGTTGGTGCTGAGACAACTGCCCTAATTTTGGCTATCTCCTGGGCATTGGAGATGAATCTTTCAAAAGTCCTGTTTGTAAGTGATTGCTTTCAATTGGTGGATTTTGTTAATGAAGGAAAAGGTGCAGTAGATTGGCGTTGCAATGATCTTTTAAAGGAGTGTCGGTTTTCCTTTTGTAGTTGTAATAGCTTCAAAGTTGTATATATTAGCGTCTTAAGAACAAACTAGCAGACCGACTTGCACGTCGGGCTAGAAAGTTCAGTTTGAAAGACATTTGGGTTTCTTTTCCTTTTTTTCTGGACAGTTTGTTGAGGAAAGAGCCTTTGGCTGAAGTTTGTAACTCTCTTTTAAGTTAATGCAGTAGTATGTTTCTCAGCAAAAAAAAAAATTGATTATGTGGGACGTTTGTACCCCATAGAAGTCACGTTTTAATAAAATCGACTACTCTTTAAAAAAAATATATAGGATGCATGTTCTATGTGGTAGTCGTTGGCCATCTGTGCATTATGTCGATCTCAGTAGTATAATGAAAGACATTGAAATATACACGAGCAACTGTCGGAGAGTAGTTACTAGTAGTGTGTAAAGAAGCTGACTCCATTTTGGGTTCTTAATTCGGCCACAATAGGAAGCAGTTGGAACATCCAGATCCCGGTACCTAGGCTAGACATGTGCACCCTTAAATAAGGAACGCGCAATTGGGGGATATCAAAACTAATTGGGGGATATGAATTACTTCCCCCAACCAAAGGTGTCTGCTAAGGGGTGTTTTTTGTGGCGAAAATACTAAAACACCCTTAGATTAATTAAAAAATATTATGAAAAGACTGTTATACCCTTTCTACTAAAACTTAAAATCTAAAAACCAAATCATTTATCCCCCATTCTCAAATCAGTTTCGGCACTCTCGTTTAGGGTTAGGTTTCAAAAAAAATTTCATCATCGTTCTTCATCCGTTCTTCATCGACGATTAATCGTTAAATCAAAAATTTCTTCGTCGATTAACCTACCCGAATCATAACCATGCCTCCACTAAAGAAACCAAATTCCCAATCGAAGTCAAAATCGATTGCTCAACAAAAAATACAAAAGAGGCTTGCTTTGATTGCTCAAGATCAAGAACACGAAGAACAAGAGTTATCGGACGATCAACTACTCGTAAATATGGCTTCGGTAAGTCATCTAAAATGTTAATTAGTGTTTCAATCGATTTGTAGCTATGGTTTTAGGTCAAAATCGTGAAACCCTAATCAAACAGTTGAGTTTCGATATTTAGGCATTCAATTTAGTATGAATACCCCACCGGAAATAAGTACCGGCATTTGATCTAGGATGAAGACCACACCGGCATTGCGTCTCCCGGTATTTAATTTAGGTTAAAGACCACGCCGGAACTTAGTTTCAAAGCATTCTATTTAGGATGAAGACCACTTGGAACCCAATGCGGCATTGATTTGAACTTTTATGAATACGCAAGTAGTGAGCTTCTAATAAAATGAGAAAACCCTAGGATTTTGTTATTTGTCCCTAAGATACATTTTAGTTTAGATTCCATGCGGTCTTTGGAGTTTTGGTATCCAGGAACTTGAGAAATATTATCGGCATCTTCGACATTTTTTTGTCAATGCGGTATTAGGTCCCGGATGAGTTTTTATTTTACGTATCTCATTAAGACTGGTATTTTGTTATCCAGAAATTTCCTAAAGTGTCCGGCATCCTCGAAAATTATTTCTAAATGTCGTATTGGTTCCCGGCATGTTCGTTACTTTTTTTGGTATGCATTAGTGATGATTCTATGCCGTAATGTGGTGTATCTATGCCGGTATTAGAAATGAAAGTTAGTTGTCTTATATTTATTTCGTGCTTCCTTTGAAATAGATCTAAAGCAAAGGAGGCTAACAAAGGAAAAGCTAAAGATGCTGTCATTAAGAAAAGAAAGAATGATGGTCTTGATACTCCTCGGTCTCTGTCTCCTCGAGGGAATAACAAAAAGCGTTTGGGTGTTGATAAAATAGGGGAAATTTGGGAGAGTGGTTGTGATCGTAGTAAAATCATAATTCGTGAATCTACCGGAGCTGTTGATGAGCAAGATGAAGAGGAAATTGAGGAGGAAGATAATGAGATTGATCCAACTCAATTAGCAAACCAAAGCCAAGGAGTAGTGGAACAAGGTGGTCCAAGTCAACAACCCACACAAGGCAAGGGGAAAGGCAAAGGAAAAGGCAAAGTAAAAGTTAAAGGTTTGTACCTTCCTCATGTTGATGACATGATACCCGACCTTGATCGTGGTAGAATTTGGGGCGCATCTTCTTATGATCCGGGATATCTATTTGGCTACAAGGACTCGTGGGCTCGTACTATATATCAGATTTATGTAAGAATTTCTATCTCGTGCATATGTATTGTTTTGTATTTATGCAAAATCTCTTAATCGTATTATCTCCTAATTGTAGGATCATACGAAGGCTGTGCGTGTTTGCCGAAACCAAGCCGCGGCTCATTGGGATTTTTCTAAGGAGCATGAAGAGGTCCAAGCAATATTAAAGGATTCTGGTCTATATCCTTTGGTTGAAAATTATGTGAAGCCAGATATTGTGACAGTCAATTGCTTCGTCGAAAGGTATCATGGTGAAACTGATACCATGCACTTCCCGTTTGGAGAGATGACCTTGATCCCTGATGATGCTCAGAACATTCTAGGCTTGGAATTTATCGAAAAATCAATTGCAGAATGAGATAATCATTCTTTTGAGCTAGAATGGACGAAGTTGCACGAGCTTACTAACAAGTTGTTTGGTTGGGACTACAAAACTTTTGTGGAAAGCTTCTATGTATCTAAGGTTAGTAAGAAGAAGTTTGAAAATACAAAGGAAAGAAGTTTGAAGGATGGATGGGACCCCGCATAGATTCGTTATACAGCCGATGCGTACCTGTTATTCATCTTGCGCACTAGGGTATTCCCTGACACTAGTATCAACAGGGTTAGTGCAAACTACCTTTAGTACTTGGATCCGTTGGAAGAGGTCTTTACCTATTCATGGGGCACCGTGGCAATGGCACATTTGATGACGGAGATGAGAATGGCCTCTAAGGCGGTTGCAAACCAATTTGTTTGGAATTTCACTCTACTCCAGGTATTTTTGTTTTTAAACTTATGTTCTTATTTATATTGTTCACATGTACCCTTATCATGAATTTAGAAACAAAATTTACTAATTTTTGTTGTTCACTTGATAGCGGTTCCTTCATCGGCCTACCCCTTGTGTTTGGGACCGGCGCTTCCGCGAATCTTGCTTCCGAAATCTCACTTGCGGATAGATCTCATTTCTTAGTTTCCGCAAGTTCTTCTTCACGTCGAGTCATTTCTTTCAATTTTTTCCTTTGTTTTCTCCTTGCAATTTTAGTTTGTCGTCTACCGGGAGGATCTCCCTTTCTTGGCTCTTCACTTTGTGCTATCCATGGCCGTGTAATTAACCTTAGTTGGCTCAACAAGACTTTCCGGCTAGCCGAGTTTCCACGTGAGTAAGCTTCATAGAATTCCTTTGCTTCGTTCGTATTCCATGGTGATTGTCCGGGAGCTTCCGTAGGGTGAGGGGTGAAAGATAGTTGCTTCCAATACGGATCAATAACTTCAAAATACACAAAAGAATTAATACCTATTACTTATTGATCTTTGTAGTTCATTGTATCAAGCATGTGAGGGGTGATGTGTGTATTTGTACCGACATGTCTTCATTATGACGACACGGAAGCCCTAATGAAGACATGTCGGTACAAATACACACATCACCCGGTTTGTCGAAGTGTATCTCCATTTGCCTTTCTCTCATCATATGTTTTATTGCCCAATGAGAGACGTTGAACTCTATTCCTTGGAGCAACTTACCATATTGAAGAAATTGAGTCATCCTTTCCATTGAGCTTTTCTCAAAAGCCTTCTTGATCCTATCGATATCAGCCTTAAAGTATTGCTCCATTTCCTTGGTAACCGTAACCACGTTGCCTTGGCCGGACTGGATGAGATCTTTAAATCTCACATGAGCATATTCCGCTGCACTAGTTGCTTCAGTTTTGAAGTGTCTAAACCGGTTTGTCCATGCACGCACAAATTTTTCCTTGTACTTATCCAACAATTTATCCCGACAATATGAGATGGCACTTGGATACACTTCGTTATATTTGGCATTAAACATGTTCAATCTCTTTTCATATATATCCTCGGTAAGAGACCAATAAACTTTCTCCCAATCCTTTTGAAATTCCAACCACTTTTTATGATTTTCATCGTGTTCTTTGTCCACTCGCTCTTTAATATTTCCTCTTTCATCTTCTTCTTCTTCGGGTGATAGTTTCTTCTTGAGAACATCTTCCTCTAGTTGAGCAATCATTCTCTTCTTAATATCCGCCTTAGAGGGTTCAAACAAAGCATGACAATGTTTGTCACATTTTGACCTATATGATACGTACATAGGAAATTTTGTGCATCCGGAAATATGTCGGATATAACACTCATTAGTGCGTCATCTTGATCGGTTATGATGACCCTCGGAAATTGATTTTCCGGGAACAATAATTTTAATTGTCGTAATGCCCAATGATAATTGTAATCCATCTCTTTTTCCATTAAACACCAAGCCAATGTGAATGATACCTTGTCCGATGTTTGCCCTACGATGTTGAACAACGGCATGTTGTATTTGTTTGTCTTGTAGGTGCAATCCATCATAAGAACACTACAACATATATGAGCCAATTGTGAAAGCAAAGGATGCACAATGAATATTTGAAGGGGTTTGTTGTCCGGTCCTGTTTTAATGATACGCGTGTAGTTGTGATCCCAAACTATCTTCTCAAATTCTTGCATAACGGTCCTCCTTCCCATTCCACCCTTCTAATGGTTGCTTGTGCACTATAAATTGTACTTAGAGAAGAAACGTTCTGATCATCCTTTTCCTTGAAGCCTCTGAGAATCACTCTTGTTTTGATACATGCTTTTGTCATTATCTTTACATCCTCGAATTCATGACGTTTTAGCTTCGCAACTAGGGAGTGACCAACAAAATCTTTCGGATCCCGGTGGTTATGACAGCCAAACCACACCGTACAATCTCATTCCTTTTCTTTGTCTCTTAAATAGAATACAAGCTTAAAGGGGCAATTTTCCTTCCTCGTACGAGTCTTGTATACCCTATTAGTCTTCTTTGGATATACATAACCCTTTCTCTTATGGCTATCCTTCTTCTTGTATTGCCCACTTCTCTCGCAAACCATCTCAAAACGATTATTTGAACGTTGGGTATTCCTCACCAACACACACATGTTCTTAAGAGCCGTCTATTTTTCCCAAGCAATTGCTTCCTCTGGAGATTTTATTCCCTACATTAGGACAACAATGGAAGATTATAAGGTTCATTACAAGCAATCCCCACATAAAGTTCTAAAAACTAGGTGAAAAGTATTGTTTGGTAACATACCGGAGGCATTTTATAGTATTCGGACGTATCCGGACCAAGAGGTTTGGAATTTGTTGGATCAATGTATGTCACAATATAAGGAATGAATGAAAAGAAAATTGAATTAGTTCAAAAAAATTAAATTACTATGCTTGGGTACTATTTCCGGCATGCTCGACAACGATTCACCAAAACAACCAAAGCCGGAAACAAGTGTTGGCATTCCATAATAATGTTCCGGCATTTTGGAACTGCACTTGAAAAAGAGGAACTAATTTTAAATAGTACCGGCATTGTATTTTCTTGAACATTAATGCCGCAATAGTCAATACCGGCATGCTCGTTACAGAAGCTTCAAAGCCGGAAACTGGAGCCGGCATGCTCGATATGTAAGGTTTCAAGCCTATATTCTGTGTCGTCTTTGTCCATAATTCATAAACCACACTGGTATTCGTTGCCGGCGTGCTCGATAATTTATATACCATGTCGGTATTTAAGTTCAAAAATCTTTAACTCGTGGATGTTTTTCTTGTGGTACCGGCATGGTAAAGTTATGAGTGAACCATGCCGATTTGGATATTCCATGGAATATTCGGTGGTAGGTAAAAAGTTAACTGCGTGCCGGCATGGATTTTTTTAGTTGAAGACCACGTCGATAATTGTTTCAAAATGGGGATATTTTAAGCCGGCATGTAAATAGTATGAATACCGTGCCGGTTCTGGTGGTGCCGGCGTGGTATTCATACTACGAGTATGCCGGCACCAAGCTTTTTCAGAGAAAAAATGGCGGTTCCAAAAAAATAATAATCAAATTTTCGAACTCTTAGCAGCATTACCCGTGTGTTGGGGATGCTTGTATGTTGAACTTGTTTACTTTCTTGGGTTGGTTCTTCAAAAACACTTCATGCTCACGAAAATCATGATCCAAGGGTGTTGGTTCATCATATAATTCCAATTGTGAGTTGTTATCATTAACCGAAGATTGAAGATATGATAGTTGAGCTAAAGATTCAAATGACTACAATTCTCTCCTCACAATCATCTTCCATTTTCACAAAAAAATTCCACTCAAAAATATTTTTCCTCCTTCTACTCTCACCTCACTCACACAAGTTCAAATAAAAATACACACTAATCTATCCCCCAAATACTTAAGATTTTACTAATTATTATTAACCACTAAACCTGATTAGTGAGCTAGATTAGGAATTAAAAAAATAATTACATAAGGGGTGACCCATTTGATATATGGATCCGTTTTTGTCATGTAGCTATATCCCCAATTAGTTTTGATATCCCCAATTACGCGTTCTAAATAAGTAGGTTTGGTAAATTGTTGCCTGGTTAAATAAAATGAGACAAAACCTATACGGTAAATTCCAAAGGCAAGTCGAGAATAATTCAAGGTTACACTCGTCATAATACCTTCTTAAATTTTATACTAAGTTAGAAAATCGTTGCTTACTTCACGGATTTAAATTGTGGAGCAAACAAGTTTTAGAATGTAAAGTTTCTTTTTGTAGAAAAAGAAGAGAAACAACGCTTAGATAGGCTGCCCTCTCAAGTAAACAGGTTGGATACTTTCTGAGCTAGAAGGTTCATCAGACATATCCCTCAAAATATATTTAGTGTTATTACAGTAATCCAGCTGAAGATTGATATTTGTAGAATTCTGTAACGCAAGCAAAATGGTTTGAAGATTCCTTCCCCTCCAGGTAGAGTCAGAGAAGTGATTGGACTGTCTAGTTATTCTTGCAAGATTTATAGCAGCAAAGTTTTGTTGAACATTAACTGCACTGAGCTTCCCTAAGATGAAATCAATTGGAGCATTGTTGTTGTTGCCTCCTTGTATTGTACTTGTTCCTCCTTTGAACCTGTTTTGAACTTCCAGTTGGTAACTTGATTTGATAGCTTGTAATGTTTCTTCTTCTTCAGCAGCAAAGTTGACATTCATTTGCCTCATAGTCTTTCCCCAAGTTAGGGCAAGTTGAGCTCCTCTTCTTGATCTTTCTGCTCTGCTGAGTCCAGGGGTATGGTCTTTGAAGTTTCTCGTTCCCATGCATTGACTTGTGAAGGACATGGCAACAAAAGAGTAATTAGTATAAGTATGAGCATCACTAGTAGCATGGCAAGGGTCTACAGAGTTAATATGCATGCTAATAGTGATTCCAAATTTGTCGAGGTATGTCTGTGTTGGCTGTAATTCTCTGTAGGAGAATTAGAGTTATCAAACTGGTAAAATATGTTGTTCATGATATGCCCTTGTTTATGATGAACTCTAGAATGACTGCAGAGGTGCTGGGTTATGTTTCTAGCTGTAACATTAGCATCTGGATTGATTTTTCTAAATACCAAGTCACATCTGGCTTTCCAGATGAACCAACAGATAGTAGCATAAGTTTCGTTCCGGTGGCGAGAGATTATCGATCCAGGAACCAGCTATTGAACCAATGATGAAAAGAGGTGAAAGCCGAGAAGATATTATGATGTTCCCCCAGGAGATTCTTCCAGACTTCAGAGGCAGCTGGGCAGGATAGAAGAGCATGAGTAATATCTTCAGCTCCATTATTGCATTAGGAGCATATAGGACTTATGTAGCTTAAGATGCTGGAGGTTTTAGCATTAGTTGGAAGAATTCCATGGGCACATTTCCAGATGAATAAGTGAATGGCTGGATTTGTGTCCACAACCCAAATTTGACTCCATGGAGCAGTCTGACTGTCATTGGCATACTTGTCTTGGATTAGTTTGTCATATAAGGATTTGACAGAAAACTTTTTATTGGGAGTGAGAGACCACTGGATTTCATCATGATCAGAAGGGGAAACATGAGTTTGAAGTATTAGGTGTTAAATGTTGGGTGTGAACCATTGATTTAGGATATTAATATCCCATTCTCCAGAAGTGGTGAGAAGTTGGTTAACGATCTTTGAGGTTATCGGGGCAGAGGGTAGGTTTGGGGATTCTGGCAGAGTTGCCAGCTATCCAACTGTCTTCCCATGTGTGAATTTTTCTTCCATTGCCAATCTTCCAAATGTAGTTTTGCTGAATTAAGGTTATGCCTTCCAGGATTCCTTTCCATATCCAAGAGTCATTGTACTTTGGCTTGGTATCCATTCTTATAATTTCTGTATTGGGGAAGTGGGACGCTTTCATGGTGCTGCTCCAGAGGGAGTCTGGTTCCTTGATTAATCTCCAGGCAATTTTGGAGAGCATAGCCAAGTTGAATATTTCTATATTCTTGAAGCCCAGTCCCCCAAGTTCCTTAGGTTTATTAACAGCATCCCAGACAAAGTAGCAGATACCTTTAGATTTGTCCTGATCTTTGTTCCAGAAGAAGTCCCTTTGAATAACATTGATTTCATTGCAAGTGGTTTTTTGAATCTTAAAGCGATTCATCCCCGGTATATGCTAGAAGTAAAGTAACATATTGGATCATAGTCATCTTCCCAGCAGTGGAGAGGTTAGTCTTCCATCCAGCAAACTTTGAATTTAAGCTTATCAACACAAGGTTTGAAAGCTTGAACTTTACTCTTAGTTGTGAAGAGAGGGGATCCCAGATATTTGTCTGAAGTATTGATTCTTTGGACATTCATAGAAGTGCTTATGCTGTCAGTCAGGGGCAGTGTTTCTGCTGAAGAATATGCCAGATTTAGAGAAGTTTATCAATTGCCCTGAAGATTGCCTAAAGTCATGAAAGATCTGTATGAGATTGCTACATTCCTGCAGGTTGGCTTTGCAGAAGATCATGCAGTCATCTGCAAAAAGAAGGTGGTTTATGGCTGGGGCATCCTTGCAGATCATGATCCCTTGAATTTGTTGTTTGGATTCAGCATGAGTTAAGTATCTGGAAAGGGCATCCATGCAGAAGAGGAACAGATATGGGGATATGGGATCCCCTTGTCTCAATCCCCTAGAAGGTTTAAATAATTTTCCTGGTAACCCATTGACTAGGATAACCATTGATGAGTGCCAAATATTGCATATTTATACACCTATTTATTGGCATTTAACTCATCTTTTGTGTTCAGAAATCAGATATTATCCCAGATTCTGTGTTTTCTTTGTTTTCAAGAATAAATATTTGTATTAATTAATTTTGTGTTTTTAGGTAATAAATAAAGCTCGGAGAAATTGAGGAACCAAAAGAGCAAAGAATTGGAGACAAGCGTCTATGGAGCAGAAAGCCAAAGCCCGCGCGCGCATCAGGAGCAAACCATTTACAAGACATGGACCCAAGCTATCCAAGACCCGCGACCCGTATCCGAGCCCGTTCACCCCGAGTCGTTGAGATTTCTATCTCCCACATCCAATGGTCCGTCTTCCAAGTGCATCGAAGATTGCTGCTCCCGCTCAACACCAAATCACCCCGATTCTCCCTCGGCCCGTTCGGATCATCTACTCCTCATCCGATTTGCCGCTACCGGGCGCATCATCTCTCGCCACTTCCGCTCCACAAAGAAACCACCTAACCCTATACCCTCTCGACCAACTCCCCCATTTTCTCTTCCATCTTCTCTTCTTCTTCCCCCATACCTCTGCAAAACCCATTCCTCCTTCACCCGACCAGCAGCCCATCACCACCACCTCCATACCACCACATGTAGCCGCACAACCACAACAGCTTCTCCATCAGAGCCTGCTCCTCCCCTCTAGGTTTAGTTATCTCTCTTTTAGCTTCTCCATAACCCTAGAAGCTAATTTAAAGATAACTAGAACTAGGGTTTCATCAAAACATGGAGCATGGAGCTCGAGCCGAATTGACAGAAGAGACGACTGATTCAGAGAGTATGGGCGATTGGGTACTCTTTATCTTTTCAATTTAAAATGAATTAGGGTTTGGAGTGCATGTATAAATAGAACTGAGGTGAGGATGTTAGAAGTTTATGCCTGGGCTAGCCAGAGCACCAATTTAGAGTTAATTGTTGTTTATCATGTTCTAAATTATTTGCTAGGGTTTCAAAAAGAAACCCTAAATCCATGTTATGATTTCAATTGTGTTTGAGTTGTCTTGAGTGCTTAATTATAAAGATAACTTCAATTCTAGCATCCAATACTCTTCTCTCACAATGCATGCCAAGTATACATTGTAGTTAGGTTATAATTGTGTTGAGTGTGCTGCAGCTCAAGCCTTAGAATTAGATGCTAATTCCCTTGACTAGTTGTGCTTAATTAGACAACTAGTGCTCTGGGTTAGTACCTTAGCTGTGTATTGAATTATCACTAGGAGAAACTCCTTAGATAGGTGGTAGAATTGACAAACTACTCTTATCTGTCATAGGAACAAGAATACTCCAACTAGTTGACACATAACATGATTTAGAGGTGGAATTGATAACCCCAGTACCCATTTATTCTCACTGTTGTATTTCATTTTTACTTCATTGTTATAACCTTCACTTAGTCGCATCCACAAACAAACAAAACCACAGTTGTGTTACCTTCACTAAAAAATCAGTTAAGCCAAGCCATTGATCAACTTAAAGCACCACAAGTCTCTGTGGTTCGACCCGTATTTGCCCTGTCTTACAGACTAGACACCGTGCACTTGCGGTTATAACAAGTAGGCATAAAAATAGACCCATTCCCTAGCCTACCAAGTTTTTGGCGCCGCTGCCGGGGACTTGGCGTGTGCTTTGTTGTTCATTAGCTTGCTTACTGGTTTCAGTTACCATTGTATATATTTTAAATTTTCTTGTTATAGTGTAAGTTAGTAGTACAACCATCTGCCATATGATCTGCATCCTGTGTTAGCTTAGTGTTAATTGTAGTTTTAATTTTTTCTGTCACCTGCATTATCATATATTGTGCATATTTAAGACTGTATTTGCATTTAGCTATAACTCTGCAAGTATCATTTTCCCTTAGTTGTAGCTCATTAGTTCCCTTAGATAGTTGTAGCTCGGTTAGTTCGATCAGAGCTCAGTTAGCTCAGATTAGTTCACAGTTAGTCCAATTGTGCATATTCCCTGATAAAGCTCTCTATCATTGCTGACTGTGGCTCATCACACCTGCTGTCATTGTCCTATCACCTGCCTTGGCAGCTGTCTTGCATATTGTTCTAATCAACCCTGTCATTACATGCTGTAGTTTTTCTGTTCCTTTATCATCTGTGAACAACCATTGAAGGAAACAGAAGCTGTGAGATCATAGTGTATTGTTTAATATCTCAGTCAGCATCTGGCATAGAGTGAGCTCAAGCCTGCCTGACTTAGTCTGCCACATTTGCTCCAGCCCAGCTTCATTGTGATCCCCAATTACTCATTGCTAAACCCTCATCTTTGCTAGCTTACTCTGTAGTGATTCTGTTGGTATAACTGTGCAAATGTCGAGGACTAAACTTCTTTGTTGAGCTAGCAGTAGTCATTCTTTGTCTTCTTTGATGTGCAAGCTCAAAGAGGAGAAAGAAGGAGTAGCAAAACATCATCCGTGGAAAACCTAATACCAACGGTATCGTATTTTCAAACTTGATGCTTTCTGTCTTGCATGAAATGCCATGAACTGCTGATAATTGAATGAGTGTGTCTTGACCTATATGCATATATGAATGAGCTGCCATTCCCATAACCCTTGCCTCACTGATTGCTGTTGAACCGATTCTTGTGCCGCATATTGCTTCGTCTCTCGGAACTTTTGACTAATCTGTGACACTTGAGTGACCGTGGTAAATCTAAAGCCTGTGATTGTGTGTAATTTGAGCTTGACCTGTGTATCTTTGAACCATCTTTGCATAAGAAATTAGCAACCTTGATAGGTATTACTCACACCTGCAACCTTTGTGCTTGTGTGCTCTGTGCTCAGCTCCATCCCCTGTAGCTGTTGAGCTTGAGTAGCAATCCCGTGACTTTGTTGAGCCGTGAATGAACCTTGTATTGCCCGAGCATACACTTGTGAAATATTGACCTCCATTTGTAGCTATGAGGTTGAACTTGGATATCTAGGCTAGTCAAGCAAACCAAGTTGAAGTCAATCGAGATAGTTGACATCAACTCAAAAACGTTGACAGCCTTGTGTGATTGCTAATCTGTGCACCTGTGACTACTCGACCCTGTGAAGATTTGCTCAACCCTGAGCTAGTATTAAATGCATGTTGAGATACCTTGTCAAGCCTGATACCGCTTTGCATGAACTATAATTTGCCTAATGCTGATTCATCTTAACCTGCTAGTTGAATGCTAGGCCATATGCCGAATTATCTCACCTGAAACCCCTTGCATGCTCATTCCCCTGCGCAAATTGGTGTAATCACTCATTGTGCAAGCCCTGAGCTTAACTCCGCCCCCCTGAATCTGTGAGTTTGAGCTCTGCCTTGTGTGACATGTGAGCCTTCTACTTTACACTTTTGGTGCATGAGCTCTCTGCCATATAAGCCAACCAAAGACAACCACCAAGTCATTTCATTTTGTGTAAAATTGTGTGTTTTTGTTTTGCTCTGTGCATGAGACCTGTGCATAAGCTTGTGCTAATCTGTGCTGAGCTGCACTTAGAGCTGTGCTGTGTCCCTTTTGACAACCTGTGCATAAGCTGCTCAGGTTTCCCTGTGATGTATTGCTCTGTGCACATAGCCAGTGCATGAGCTGATCTGGGCTTAAACTTGTGCTGTGTGAACTTACCAAGCTGTGCACATACTGTGTTGTGCTGTGACCTGCTAAGCTTAGCTGCACATAACCTGTGTTGTCCTGTGCATAGGCTGAGCTGCAGCTTAGTCTCTCTAAGTTTGTTGTCAAATGAACCAATTGACTTCACATCTCTGCACACCCTGTGTAGCCCACATAACCTGGGCTCTGTGAGTAAACCAGCCCATAAAAACCAACCTCTAAAGCCCTTTTAAACCAAAACTAAGGCTCATTGTGCAACAACTGGGGCTCAACCTAGGCTTTGCACAATCAACTCAACTTGTGCAACAAAACTACATTTGCACAAGACCTGGGTCAGAATAAACCCAAGCCCATATAAACCAAAGCCCAATAAACCAAAACCCACTTAAACCAAAATAAATCCCACAACAACCACTGAGCTTTTGCATAACCTTTGGGCTGTGCCTTTGCATCACTTGGGCTTAGCTTCCCTGTTTTGAGACATCATTGGTTTTACATACTTAATGTGAGCCAGGCTATTTGAGTTGCTAGATCATGTCAGGATTTTGTCCATAACTGGGGATACAAACAAATCCATTAGAGAGCTTGCTTACGGGCATGCTTCACAAGTATGAACTCCCCACATACCATAGTGATTTTAGGGAATTTTATGAGCTTTCTCGGGGCCCGGACTCCACATACCTAATCATTATGAGCACATGTATCACCCACCACAAGTGAAAATGAACACTTTTCTCATACCCAGTCATCACTTCTCGATCAATTAGAAGCTCAAGTATCTCTTTATAAAGGCAATTACATGGGCAATCTGTCGAATCTAATCCCCCTAGGCACTATGAAATGTATGCTTGTACCTTATGTGGTAGCTTAGACCACCTGCTGAGAACCGCTACATTTTACATGAGTTTAGGCGATCTAGGGAAAGCCATGATAACCATGCACACATGCATCATCCATCACAGTGGGAAGTTGAACAATGTTATACTCCCCCAACCCCTTGTATGCAATCACTAATGGAAGAGCTCATAGAGCAAAACAATGATATACTTGGATGGAAAGCATTGCATGAGCATCCCTTCTCTAGTGAACCATATGCACAACCATTCACTGAATATGAACCTAATCTAGAGGTAGATGAGTACACTGGAATTGCTCAAATTTTGAATAGGGAGATGAATTTTTGTTATGATGATGACGATGAGGAATATGATATGTTAGAAGAGCATGTGCATGCAGAAAATATGATGGAATCTTTTGGTTCAGAGACGTTAGGCGTCTCTTCTGTGAACCCTATGAATGATACTTCTTCTAACATTCATACATGTGATATTAACTCTGAGTTTGGGTTTGTGAAATTTTTCAGTGAAAGTGAGCATGCTACACAACTTGTTTGTGACTTAAGAAAGGATGAATCTTCTGTTGACACTAATGTTCTTTTGGATCATGATATTATTTGTGTGTCTGATTCCCTGCCCATGTCACAATATGTTGCCTCCTCTGATGATTATGACATGGAGATTGATGAATTGTTCTATGCAGGTGAACATGATTCACCTTCTTCTGACCTTAGGAAAGTGTGTGATGGTACAAATGATCTTATACATGAAAACAACTTAGATGTACCTAATCTCTCTCCTAAGGAACAGATTGAAACTCCTCCACCAAACCTAGGTGTAGTTTGTAACAAAATTGCAAAACCAACTTTTCTGAAAATGCCTAATTTAGGCCTAGAGCTTTGTGCTTCCCAAGTCCTCTTGGACTATTTTGCATCAAAGTATAACACTTTTAAGGAGCCACAGTTGGAATGTGTATATCTGCATGTTCTTAGCAAAACTTATTTTGAGTTAGACCTTTTGCATGATGTACCTTTAAAATTGCAAGATTTTGTACTCAAGAACACATCTGTTGACAAGTTTAGGTTTGGGGGTAACTTGTTCACGTCTGCAATCTTTCCTGCACTCTCATGTTATATTGGTGTAAGGCTATTGTTATTTGTACATATTGTCTTTTGGGTTGATCCTCAACTCTTTAGATTGTTAGTATATGGTGAATTTTCATTGTATATAATCCAGTAGGACTTGTTAAATTTTCTTTTCTTGAATCGATTGAGTTCTTGTACATATATTGTGCTAATCCGATATGATCTCCACTGAGAATGTTGGAGTCTAGCCTTGACAAATGAAGCTCTAGCCTTACTTCCGCCGACATCCGGTAATCTCTTCCCTTTTCTCTTATCATCATAGTTCTCATGGTATGTGACTTTTTGAATTCTTATTATCTGTTGACACATTGAGGACAATGTTTGATTTAGGTTTGGGGGTGCATTTGCATGTAGAGTTTTTAGTCTTTTATTTCAAAAAAAAAATCAAAAAAATTCAAAACTTTTTGCAAATAAAAACCTCCAACTTTTAGAGATTTTAGAGTCACTAGCATGCTTCTAGCTATGTTTACATAGAGAGTCTGACCGAAATAACAGAATTTGGAAGTACTAGAGAACACAATCGGGTTTCTTAGTTGATTAGAGCGTTAAAGTTGGATTTAACCATACCGGAGGGCGAATTAGGTGTTGTTTAGATATTCGGTAGTAGAATTGTGATCACCCATAGTGGAGACTACCCAATTTACATCAAGTGAGGCACCAACCTTCAATTTTTGCAACTTTCTAGAAAAGCTGTCAGAGTGTGTGTCACCGTACGTCAATTCCGGGTAGGAATGGTGAGCTACCCAACTTCGCACCAATTTGCAGTTAGCATCACTCTCTCCCTGTCAATCAACACATTCATAGAAACACATCATCAGCAAGCGGAGCATCATCAGAATATTTGAAGAAAAGTTGAAATAGTCCAAGGTTACGTGCAACAAAGGAAACAAAATAGGATGAGAATTAATGAAGTTTGTGAAATCAAGACAAGTGTAAAAAAAAAATTGAGTCTTATTGTTTTATTGTTATTTTCATTCCAAGCTAAAAAAAAAAAAAAAAAAAAAAAAAAAAAATCTGAGTTAGTAGTTTCAGTGTTGTTATTTTTATGTAATTAATGTTCTTAGAAAAAAAAAATGTTTGTCAAGTTTTTGTGAAGTTCAGAAGTTCGTCATCAACATTTGAAGACCGAAGATTGAAGACGTTTCTATGAATGCTGAGAGAGTGATATTAATTGCCGATCGGGTGAGAAGGTAAGTGAGTACTCCCACCCTTGCTAATGGTTGATTTCCTTTCTTAGAGATCATCAGAAAAAGATTCTTTTTGTCCACAACTCTGTGGAGTCTCCAGAAATTATTTCGGAAGGTTATCCTTCTCACCTACAACGTGTGCAGGATTTCTCTCTTTATTCCTGCCTGCACACATGAGAGACTAAAAAGCGGTCTTTTTGAGTGCAATTATCATAAAACCCTATTAGTGAGGCAGAAGTCGAGGCTTATGATCACAATCGAACCCGAATTCTTTCATATGGTATGGTTACTTCTCGCTCAAAGACTTAAGGATGAGAATGCGCTCTTTGATAGTTCTAACTTCGTGTTACTAGCATGCAGAAACTCTATGTCCTCATAGCTCCTTGGATGCTTGAGACTCTTTTACACTCGAAGTTGGAGAAGGTTTTGTGGGTACACCTCGGTAAACCCTCACGAGACTACAACTCGTCCACTAGGGACACCTAGCGGTTTAAAGGCTTAGTGCATACGCTAAATGCATTCGAGAGACCTGCGACGGGGGTATAGTTAGGATTTCTTAATTTCTGTTTCACTTGAGGACAAGTAAAATTCGGGTTTGGGGGTATTTGATGAGTGCCAAATATTGCATATTTATACACCTATTTATTGGCATTTAACTCATCTTTTGTGTTGAAATCGAGATATTATCCCAGTTACGTGTTTTCTTTGTTTTCAAGAATAAATATTTTTATTAATTAATTTTGTGTTTTTAGGTAATAAATAAAGCTCGGAGAAATTGAGGAACCAAAAGAGCAAATAATTGGAGACAAGCGTCTATGGAGCAGAAAGCCAAAGCCCGCGCGCGCATCAGGAGCAAACCATTTACAAGACATGGACCCAAGCTATCCAAGACCCGCGACCCGGATCCGAGCCCGTTCACCCTGAGTCATTGAGATTTCTATCTCACACATCCAACGGTCGCTGCTTCCACGCGCATCGAAGATTGCTGCTCCCGCTCAACACCAAATCACCCCGATTCTCCTCGACTGTTCAGATCATCTACTCCTCATCCGACGATCGCTACAGCTGGCGCATCATCTCTCGCCACTTCCGCTCCACAGCAAAACCACCTAACCCTATACCCTCTCGACCAACTCCCCCATTTTCTCTTCCATCTTCTCTTTCTTCTTCCCCCATACCTCTGCAAAACCCATTCCTCCTTCACCCGACCAGCAGCCATCACCACCACCTCCATACCCTGCCACAGCCGCACAACCACAACAGCTTCTCCATCAGAGCCTGCTCCTCCCCTCTAGGTTTACTTATCTCTCTTTTAGCTTCTCCATAACCCTAGAAGCTAATTTAAAGATAACTAGAACTAGGGTTTCATCAAAACAGTCGAAGCATGGAGCTCTGAGCCGAATTGACAGAAGAGACGACTGATTCAGAGAGTATGGGCGATTGGGTACTCTTTATCTTTTCAATTTAAAATGAATTAGGGTTTGGAGTGCATGTATAAATAGAACTGAGGTGAGGATGTTAGAAGTTTATGCAGGCTAGCCAGAGCACCAATTTAGAGTTAATTGTTGTTTATCATGTTCTAAATTATTTGCTAGGGTTTCAGTGAAACCCTAAATCCATGTTATGATTTCAACTGTGTTTGAGTTGTCTTGAGTGCTTAATTATAAAGATAACTTCAATTCTAGCATCCAATACTCTTCTCTCACAATGCATGTGATGAGTGCCAAATATTGCATATTTATACACCTTTTTATTGGCATTTTACTCATCTTTTGTGCTTAGAAATCAGATATTATCCCAAATTCTGTATTTTCTTTGTTTTCAAGAATAAATATTTGTATTAATTAATTTTGTGTTTTTAGGTAAGAAATAAAGTCTGGAGATTCGGAGGAGCCAAAAGAGCGAAGAATTGGAGTCGAGCATCTATGGAGCAGAAAGCCAAAGCCCGCGCGCGCAACAGTTGCAACCCAACAAGTAGCAACTCATCTACAAGACTTGGGCCCAAGCTATCCAAGACCCGACCATAGCTCGGGATCCGAGCCTGTTCACCCGAGCCATTGAGATCACTATCACCACATCCAACGCTCGCTCCAGCTCCTACACATCATCTTTTGTACTCCCGCTCAACACCAAAACCACCTGTATCCTGAGCCGAGAGATCTTCCACCTTCCCACATCCAACTCCGCTACGGCCTCCTCATCTTCCCCGATGCACCTGCTTCACAACAAAAATCACCTACCCTATACCCTTCGACCAAACCCTATTCTCTTCTTCCATCGTCTCTTTCTTCTCCATACCGACAGTTGCAGAGCCCATCTCCTCTCCCATACCTCCTTCACCCGACCAACGGTAGCCCAAATGCCCACCATCCTTTTTCCCTGACAACAACACAACCATAACCACCTTCTCCTCCACCCTAGGTTCACCCATCTCCACCTTTAGCTTCTCTCATAACCTAGAAGCGAGGGTTGAGATGATTGAAAGCTAGGGTTTGTAAATTACGATCGATGCATGGCGTTCTCAGAGGCGATTGAACAGAGCTGACACTGATTCAGAGGATTGAGCGACGTGGGTGAGAGGTTTCCATTTAATTTCTATTTTAAAGTAAATTAGGGTTTGAAGTTTGGGGAATTCTGTGCATGTATAAATAGAATTGAGGGTGTGCGAAAAACCTTATGCCTGGGCTAGCCAGAGCACCACTTTAGATTTATTTGTGTTTTAATTGTCTTGTTATGTTCTAATTTACTTTTCCAGGGTGTTTGAGGAAACCCCTGATTTTCATGTGAAGCATGCATGTGTTGGTATGATTTTGTTGTGTTATAACATGATTAAGATTAGTAGTTAGCCATTGAACCAAAGCCTGTGATGAGTGGTACTGTAAGAAGACCACTCATACTAGGGGTGAGTAGCAAAACTAGTTAATGAACTTCTAGCCAAGACCTTCAAATGAAGGCACAAAATCATAACTTGACTTACATTGCCCTGAGTATGAGAATTAGAGGCGGATTCACCACTCTAGTGTCTTCTTCTATCTTGTTACAACCTTCTTTTTACCTTAGTTCACTGTCACTCAACCTCAGTCGCTTCGACAACCCAATATTTGTGCTACTTACCTTATAGAAATCAGTAGAGCAAACCTTAGATCAATCCAGCACCACAAGTCTCTGTGGATCGACCCGTATTTGCTGTGTTCTACATTGTAGACGCCGTGCACTTGCGGTTATCACTCGTAGGCATTAATATAAACATCTTTCCAGGCCTACCAAGTTTTTGGCGCCGTTGCCGGGGACTTGGCGTGTGCCCTGTGATCATTGTGTGCTTCACTGACCTCTAACTGACCTCTGTACATACTGTGAATTACTGCTTTTATCCCTGCATTGTAGTGTAACTTAACTTCCATCATTCTTTGTTTTACTTCAGTTTTTGTAACTTAGTTATAACTTAGTATAGCTGGTAGTCTCATCTTTAGCTGTAGCCATACTTTTGAACTCTTGTTCACTTGCATTAGCTTGCATTATAGTAACCTGCATCTTAGCTGTAACCCTTTATCACCCTTGTACATCCCTGCACCTTTACTTTAAAGTAGTTTGCATCTGCTCTCTCAGTTAGCATCTGGCCTAGCTTGAACTCAAGCCAGCCTGCTCTTGTGCCTTCCATCTTGGCATTTCTCATCCATCTTTGTTTCATTTCAGCTGTGTCATATCAGCATAAACATCTTGGCATTTCTCATCCATCAGCATACCCTGTAATTAGCTTAGATCCACTCCTTTGTGGCTGTGCTTCTGTGAGTCTCAACCTGCCCTGGTTAACAACTCAGCAGAGTAGTTTAAAACACTTATCATGCTGAAGAATCACCATAGCTAGTTTTGATCAAATTGTGCACATTTCCTTATATTGCTTTAGCTGTGCAATACTGAGAACTGAAGTTGAGTTGTTGAGTAAACAGGTACCTGTGAGCTGTTGAGCAAACCCAAGGAAAAGGCGCAGAACTTGAACACTGAGCAGCCCCTGTCATTCATATTATTCATGTGCTTTTGTGCCTTCCGAGCCAACCCAAGGAGAAGCACAGGACTTGAGGTTAGTAATTGAATATTGTAACCCCTGTGCTATGAGAACCATCTGTGCATTATGAGCATGACCTGCGAGCCATTATACCCTGAGTGCATGATAAAACCGTGCTAGGAATTGCTTCATCCCTGTGCATTGTGTGTCGTGTACAGTAACCCTTAGCTTCAGCATCCTCTGTGCTCACCTTTCAGTTACCGTGTGCTCAATCCAGCCCCCTGAAGCTATGAGTTGAGGTGTAGTTGAGCTGTGATCTGAGCTTACCCTGTGCATGCTCTATTCTGATTGAAAAGAGGGTTAAAATCTGTGCAGCTGCTGGTATAACCACTTGTGTTGTCAACCCTGAGCTTACCTTTGACAACCTTGAATGATTTAAACTGTGCTGTGCTGAAGGCTGGCTGTGTCACAAGCCAATCTCTAGCCATTGCATAACAAATTAGCTCCCTGCACCTTGTATGCTCTGTAACCCTTAGACTCCATCTGCCCTGCACCCCTTGCATGCTAGACCTGTGAATCTGTGACCTGTTGAGCCTGTTGAATGACCTGAGCACCTACCCTGAGCTTAACCCTCCAGCCCTCGAAGCTGTGAGTTGGTCTGCCAGCTGAGGTTTCCAAGTCTATACTTGTGTGGCCTGAGCATAAACCAGTGAGCACCCCCTGTCATTTGATCACTTGCCAAGCTCATCATTATTTTCACTTATGCTAAAGCGCATCTGCAAGCCCACATGCACAACAACTCTAAGCATAACCGAGCATAACCCCGATCGCATGCTTGAGCCTCGCTAAACCCCGAACCGGTGCTAATTTGTTGATGCCCCGTGAATCATATTCACTTACCACAGACCGCCAATGAGTACTTTTATTGCATGAATTTGCTTGAGCTCGCCTATACCCTTATGTATGTTCAACTTTGTGCTAGACCTTGCATTCTTTGTTTTTACTTTCCGTGCACCAAACCTGTCATGTGTTTGTGCATAGATCTCTTGTGCCGTGTTCAAGTTTGAGCAATTGGGTGTCATTTCTTTTTGTGAGTTGTTGTTCTTGGGATGTGCTATTTTTCTCGTGAGTCTTGTGCTTTGTGCATAGCTGCTGTGCTTAAGCCGCTAACAGGCATAACCCTCACACAAACAGTGGCTTTGAGCCGTGAATGCACTTGAACTCGTGCTTCATAATCGATGCTAGCCTCGACCAATGTGTGCATCCGTAATAGCTAGCCGCTTGTTGATGGTGGTTTTTTAAACAAGGGTAAAATCGTAAAACCCCATGACCTAGTGTTACCCGCAACACATTAACTAAGAGCATTTAACTCAGTGTAAATAATTAATAGGGTACTTTTTCAAAATACCGCATTAGGGTTTTCAAATACGTAACCCTAATTCCAAAACCAAGCCGCACCTCGCGCACCATGGCAGCAATGCCAAACCAAGCCGCATATCACGCACCATGGCAACAATGCCAAACCAAGCCGCATACTGCGCACCATGGCAACAATGCCAAACCAAGCCGCACACTGCGCACCATGGCAACAACGCCAAACCAAGCCGCTATGCCTTGGGCCCACGCCCAACATAGCGCCCTAGGTTTGCAAGACTTGCAACTAGGTCAACATGGCCGCACGTGCCATTGGCACATGCCAACACGTGCCGCAAGCCATATTTCTAAGCCGCTATGCCTTTGGCCCACGCCAAACATAGCGCCCTAGGCTTGCAAGACTTGCAACTAGGTCAACATGGCCGCACGTGCCATTGGCACATGCCAACACGTGTCGCAAGCCATACTTCCAAGCCGCTATGCCTTTGGCCCACGCCAAACATAGCGCCCTAGGGATTGCAAGACTAGCAACTAGGTCAACATGGCCGCACGTGCCATTGGCACATGCCAACACGTGTCGCAAGCCATACTTCCAAGCCGCTATGCCTTTGGCCCACGCCAAACATAGCGCCCTAGGCTTGCAAGACTTGCAACTAGGTCAACATGGACGCACGTGCCATTGGCACATGCCAACACGTGTCGCAAGCCATACTTCCAAGCCGCTATGCCTTTGGCCCATGCCAAACATAGCGCCCTAGGTTTGCAAGACTTGCAACTAGGTCAACATGGCCGCACATGCCATTGGCACATGCCAACACGTGTCGCAAGCCATACTTCCAAGCCGCTATGCCTTTGGCCCACGCCAAACATAGCGCCCTAGGTTTGCAAGACTTGCAACTAGGTCAACATGGCCGCATGTGCCATTGGCACATGCCAACACGTGTCGCAAGCCATACTTCCAAGCCGCTATGCCTTTGGCCCACGCCAAACATAGCTCCCTAGGCTTGCAAAACATGCAACTAGGTCAACATGGCCGTACGCGCCAAATGGCACATGCCAACATGCTCGCTAGCTAGTTTCCCTAGCAAAATCACGGCCCTAACGGCCACGCATGCCATTGGCACATGCCAACATGCTCGCTAGCAAGTTTCCCTAGCAAAACCACGGCCCTAACGGCCACGCATGCCATTGGCACATGCCAACATGCTCGCTAGCTAGTTTTCCTAGCAAAATCACGGCCCTAACGGCCATGCATTCCATTGGCACATGCCAACATGCTCGCTAGCTAGTTTCCCTAGCAAAATCACGGCCCTAACGGCCACGCATGCCATTGGCACATGCCAACATGCTCGCTAGCTAGTTTCCCTATCAAGGTCACGGCCCTAACGGCCACGCATGCCATTGGCACATGCCAACATGCTCGCTAGCTAGTTTCCCTATCAAGGTCACGGCCCTAATGGCCACGCATGCCATTGGCACATGCCAAACACACACGCTGGTAGCCTAACTTGCAAACCGTGCAACCTACCACCAAGGCACTCCGCACATGCCATTGGCACATGCCAAACACACACGCTGGTAGCCTAACTTGCAAACCGTGCAACCTACCACCAAGGCATTCCGCACATGCCATTGGCACACGCCAAACACACACGCTGGTAGCCTAACTTGCAAACCGTGCAACCTACCACCAAGGCATTCTGCACATGCCATTGGCATATGCCAAACCCACACGCCGGTAACCTAACTTGCAAACCGTGCAACTTACCACCAAGGCATTCCGCACATGCCATTGGCACATGCCACACGCGCCACTAGCAGCGCCACTTGCACTCAAGATGCAACCAACACTCGAGACATCGACACAAACTGGGGATGCTTCTTTAGGGTTTTGGTTTGGCGGTCACAAAGATGCGGCCCCGTACACTACGCTCACATTAATAAAGCGTGAAAAGGAATAATGCGGTCAAATAAGAGGAAATAATGGTGAAAAACGTTTTCGCCCATTAAACCATGCGGTTACCACCTCCTCCCATTATTTCACCCTTTACTCTCTTCCTTCATGAGGCCAGGGTACGTTTCAATCTCGACTTGTATAAATAGGTCTTACCTATTTCCACCAGAGAACAAGTCTCGGTCAGGAGAAATATACTACACTCACACTCTCAGAAAGGCAACTTTGCAAGCTCTCTCAAAAGCTTCCATCTCTTGCAAGCTTCCTAAGCTTTCACTTTCTTCGATACAAGTCGAGATACTACTCTCCTCAACACCTTTCTTTGCTTCCTTCCCCAAATCAACCCTTCTCCTCCACTTTGTGACCGAAGCAAGTCTGGAACGGCCATTTCTTGGTTTAGGCCGGACTTGTACAGATCGATCTCTCGAACCTATAAAGTGCTCACGTGCAGCACATTTGTTTAGGGTTTGAATCAGTTTCTCACTCACCCACCGAAATTACCAATTACCGAAATCAGCAGAAACGATTTTCACCCATAAACAATTGGCGACCACAGCGGGAGGATTGATCTATCGGCTACAATGTCAGACTGTCGATCTCGTTCTTCGACCCAGATGTCAAGATGGTAGGGGAAGGCGACTCGATCCGACTCAACTACCAGACGACCCGGTTACCAGTTGCAAAAACTACACGAGAAAACTGGGGACTCGTTGAAGATGCCACCAGCGATTGGGGACTTGCGACTCAGTCCGACTCAACTACCAGATGACCCGGTTACTAGTTATAAAAACTACACAAGAAACTGGGGACTTGCCGAAGATGCTACCACTCGATCCGACTCAACTACCAGACGACCCGGTTACCAGTTGCCAAAACTACACGAGAAAACTGGGGACTCGCCGAAGATGCTATCAACGATTGGGGACTTGCTGACGATGCTACCAGCAAAGCCGCCTTTTACATGGAGAGGGGCGTGTTCACAAAAACCTATGAAGTGAGTAAATTTAGACTGCGCAAGACATACGATCTGTTTTTAGGCTCTTAGTAAAACCGTCATACTACTGAGTATTGTGCCTATTACTAGCGCACACTTTCATAAAAGCAATATTCCTTTCCCAAAACATAATCAGAGTCATTTTATCAAAACCATTCATCCCAGAAATAATCCAATATCCTCAAAAGCTAACATTTATCTATCAACCCAAGAAATCCAGGAAGACAAAAACCATAAACCAGGCGCTTTGTTTGCCTTTCAAAAAAAAAAAAAAAGCCACCTACCCGTACGTGCCTACTTTGCACAAAAATAATTACCTGTCACTATTGGAAGATGTTACTACAGTGACATTCGAAGAATTATTTATGATGAAGTATTCCCACAAGTTTACGAAAGGCATACCTATGGCTATGGTTTGCACCAGCACAAGAAAACAATAAAACAAAATTGAAAGAAAAACGCTGGAGTACATAGCTGGAATATGCTCGCCCACTTTATCACTACTGCGCGCTACCGCTGACACCATGACGTGATAACAAACATACGAGGTAAAAAGGGGAGCCAACCCATTTCATGAGCATAACACTTTTTGGAATTTGAATAAGGAAAGGATTTCCTGTTTGAGCTACGTATGGGAAGAGGCAACTGGGCCCGCAAGAAAAAGTCCAAGCCAGCGCCCATTCTAAGACGATCCAGCGCCTACCAGACGCGCATGCCAGAAGCTCCTACCAGACGCGCATGCCAGAAGCGCTTGCCAGACGTGCTTGCCAGACGCGCTTACCAGACGCGCTTACCAGACACGCTTACCAGACGCACATGCCAGGCACACATGCCGCACGCGCATGCTAGCCGCAGTACCACACTCTGTGCTAACAGTTTGCATCCTTCCAGCGCTAACATCTTGCGCCCTTCCAGCACCATCCTCTCCCTTCGAAACAGCGCCATGACTCCAGAACTTCGTGATCAAAACCGTGTCATCTCTGCACGATACACTTACGATCACTAGAACCAGAGCCGCTTCCGCCACCCAACGGTTCTTCAAGCATGAAAGCTCCAACCGTCACCGGAGACGCTACTCCACCATCAGGGCAAGATACTAGAAGATCCGGAAGAAGCCGACCTCCTTTTAGCGCTGTTGATTTGATGAAAAGACAAAAGATACTTCAGCAGGACGTGCGTTTATAAATGAAGAGGCTCGCGTTACTCTTAAACGCCCAGTAGAAGGGGATAAGCAATCCAATTTCGTCACACGTAAAGATCAGGAAAGACTTCTCCAAAATCGAAAGCAAAGGAAATCAACAACTCTCCTGAGTTCACGGAGACCCTTCTTCCGTCAGGACCCGCACGACGGGAACTTCTCCCACAAAGTCGTACAGTCTATGATGAAACAGTTGTGTGAGATTCTATGTTTCTCCAAGGCTTAGCGTCAAGACATATTTGCACCCCTCAACCGCACTACATCAGGAAAGCAGGCGTTTCCATCCAGGGAAGCCGTTCCCAAACCCCAACCTCTCATAAGGAAGCACGATCGATAGATGGAACTGGGGACTCCTAACCTCTGCTCTCTTGAGGGATGTTGACTTTGACAGAACGTGACGCGGTCTCCGACTTCAAAATGGTAACCGTCAAGGCTCTGAGAGTTGCAAGACGTTGTTTCAACGTTCTCTCCGTGAAGTAGCTCCGCATCAACGTTCTCTCCAGAAGTAGCTCCGCATCAACGTTCTCTCCAGAAGTAGCTACACATCAACGTTCTCTCCAGAAGTAGCTACACATCAACGTTCTCCAGCAGCGGCTTCGCATCAACGTTCGCTTCAACGCCACTCCTTCCTGCAAATGGTCATGCCGCCACACTCCCCAGCCGGAGCTCCACCGCAGTAGAAATTACTACAAGGATGGAAACACGTAAACCATACTTGAGGACGGAAGATATACATGGGATCCCTTCACTGTCAAAGCTACGAAGAACAGTCCATCAAAAATCCCTACCCACAACAAGGTCCTCTACTCTTCAAGGGTGCAGCGCAAGAACATCATCACCTCTCTGTATAGAAGACGCCTTCAACACTTTACGAGGCCGTGGAGGATCCCGAGCCTGCACTATACGAGAATATGTCATCATGTAATTTCTGAGCATCCCGGTGTCACATCCGGGAAAGAGTACGATAGGCTTATATCAAATCCCGTGGAGGGGGATTCAAGGCGATATAATGAAAGTAGGTCACGCATGGAGACTACCAAACGTAATATGCTTTCACTCCCTCAACCGGTTATTACTGATTTCAACATCATCACTATCGAGGTTTTACGAGCCACGGGAATTTCTCAACATGAATCCGTACATGTGCACCTAAAACTCCAAAAGCACGCCAGAAGCAGTCAACAAAGACGGATTCGAAGGAATGGGAACGACTAGGTCATCCTCGTCGATAACACTGACGCATGCTCCAACAGGATATCTCTGCACAAAAGGGAAATTTTCCATTTATACAACAAGCAGCGGTAAAGTGTACGACAGTCCGCCAAAGAATAAGAAAGCATACCGGTATGATTTTCTTAACCCAAATAACCTTTGTTGGGATGCTCATGCAAGAGTCAGACCTCGCGCCTTCATCTGGAGAACCTGACTGGTTAGAAGATGATTCGAATCTGCGTGACATGACAAAGAGAGAAATTCAACAAGAAGAACCTTTCTCAAACGAGGGAGATGATGCAGTTGCGTTGGGTTTGAATACAGAACCTTTAAAAAGGAAAGGAAGCAATGATGGACATAACGCTTCCAGATTTTTTGGCATGAACGATGCCCTGATCGAAGCCGCGCGCGTGAAGGAAGGAAAAACAAGGAAACTTCGCTATATGTAGAAACACCTACTCCCACCTTGTTTTCACCGGTCTCGCCAGCTAGCGCAATCAGCTTCCCCAACTTGCGCCGGTCCCGCCAGCTAGCACGTTCAGTTTCCCAACTCGCCAACTTCCCAATGACCGCCCAAGTCATGCCAGCAAGCACACATGGCTTCCCTACCTTGCACCGGTCCCAGCTAGCACGCCCAGTTTCCTAACTCGCGTCAACTTCCCAATGACCGCCCAAGTCACGCCAGCAGGCACGCATAGCTTCCCTACCTTGCGCCGGTCCCACCAGCTAGCACGCCCAGTTTCCTAACTCACGTCAACTTCTCAATGCCGCCCAGCTTCCTGTCTCTCAATGATGTTGACTCCCCAATTGCGCCAGCCTCCCGATTTGTGCAAAACTACCAGAGGCAAGGATTCCAAATGCTATTTATAAAAGGTCAGACAAGCCACCTCAATTCTCTTTACGGTTTCTTGTTAATAGTTTGTCACCATCTTATGCTTACCTCGCAACAAAGCCCTGTTCCGAGCTAAGCAGGGGACTTAATGTTGATGGTGGTTTTTTAAATAAGGGGTAAAATCGTAAAACCCCATGACCTAGTGTTACCCGCAACACATTAACTAAGAGCATTTAACTCAGGTGTAAATAATTAATAGGGGTATTTTTTTCAAAATACCGGATTAGGGTTTTCAACACAGAACCCTAATTCCAAAACCAAGCCGCACCACTGCGCACCATGGCAAAGCAATGCCAAACCAAGCCGCATACATGCGCACCATGGCAACAATGCCAAAACCAAGTCGCATCTTTTGCGCACCATGGCAACAATGCCAAACCAAGCCGCATACTGCGCACCATGGCAACAATGCCAAACCAAGCCGCACCCGCGCACCATGGCAACAACGCCAAATTCCAAGCCGCTATGCCTTGGGCCCACGCCAACATAGCGCCCTAGGTTTGCAAGACTTGCAACTAGGTCAACATGGCCGCACGTGCCATTGGCACATGCCAACACGTGCCGCAAGCCATATTTCTAAGCCGCTATGCCTTTGGCCCACGCCAAACATAGCACCCTAGGCTTGCAAGACTTGCAACTAGGTCAACATAGCCGCACGTGCCATTGGCACATGCCAACACGTGTCGCAAGCCATACTTCCAAGCCGCTATGCCTTTGGCCCACGCCAAACATAGCGCCCTAGGCTTGCAAGACTTGCAACTAGGTCAACATGGCCGCACGTGCCATTGGCACATGCCAACACGTGTCGCAAGCCATACTTCCAAGCCGCTATGCCTTGGGCCCACGCCAAACATAGCGCCCTAGGCTTGCAAGACTTGCAACTAGGTCAACATGGCCGCACGTGCCATTGGCACATGCCAACACGTGTCGCAATCCATACTTCCAAGCCGCTATGCCTTTGGCCCACGCCAAACATAGCGCCCTAGGTTTGCAAGACTTGCAACTAGGTCAACATGGCCGCACGTGCCATTGGCACATGCCAACACGTGTCGCAAGCCATACTTCCAAGCCGCTATGCCTTTGGCCCACGCCAAACATAGCGCCCTAGGTTTGCAAGACTTGCAACTAGGTCAACATGGCCGCACGTGCCATTGGCACATGCCAACACGTGTCGCAAGCCATACTTCCAAGCCGCTATGCCTTTGGCCCACGCCAAACATAGCGCCCTAGGCTTGCAAAACATGCAACTAGGTCAACATGGCCGTACGCGCCAATGGCACATGCCAACATGCTCGCTAGCTAGTTTCCCTAGCAAAATCACGGCCCTAACGGCCGCGCATGCCATTGGCACATGCCAACATGCTCGCTAGCTAGTTTCCCTAGCAAAACCACGGCCCTAACGGCCACGCATGCCATTGGCACATGCCAACATGCTCGCTAGCTAGTTTTCCTAGCAAAATCACGGCCCTAACGGCCATGCATGCCATTGGCACATGCCAACATGCTCGCTAGCTAGTTTCCCTAGCAAAATCATGGCCCTAACGGCCACGCATGCCATTGGCACATGCCAACATGCTCGCTAGCTAGTTTCCCTATCAAGGTCACGGCCCTAACGGCCACGCATGCCATTGGCACATGCCAACATGCTCGCTAGCTAGTTTCCCTATCAAGGTCACGGCCCTAATGGCCACGCATGCCATTGGCACATGCCAAACACACACGCTGGTATCCTAACTTGCAAACCGTGCAACCTACCACCAAGGCATTCCGCACATGCCATTGGCACATGCCAAACACACACGCTGGTAGCCTAACTTGCAAACCGTGCAACCTACCACCAAGGCATTCCGCACATGCCATTGGCACACGCCAAACACCCACGCTGGTAGCCTAACTTGCAAACCGTGCAACCTACCACCAAGGCATTCCGCACATGCCATTGGCATATGCCAAACCCACACGCTGGTAACCTAACTTGCAAACCGTGCAACTTACCACCAAGGCATTCCGCACATGCCACACGCGCCACTAGCAGCGCCACTTGCACTCAAGATGCAACCAACACTCGAGACATCGACACAAACTGGGGGATGCTTCTTTAGGGTTTTGGTTTGGCGGTCACAGCATGCAGCGTACACTACGCTCATATTAAGAAAGCGTGAAAAGGAATAAAACGGTCAAATAAAAGAGGAAATAATGGTGAAAAACGTTTTCGCCCATTAAACCATGCGGTTACCACCTCCTCCCATTATTTCACCCTTTACTCTCTTCCTTCATGAGGCCAGGGTATGTTTCAATCTCGACTTGTATAAATAGGTCTTACCTATTTCCACCAGAGAACAAGTCTCGGTCAGGAGAAATATACTACACTCACACTCTCAGAAAGGCAACTTTGCAAGCTCTCTCAAAAGCTTCCATCTCTTGCAAGCTTCCTAAGCTTTCACTTTCTGATACAAATCGAGATACTACTCTCCTCAACACCTTTCTTTGCTTCCCTCCCCAAATCAACCCTTCTCCTCCACTTTGTGACCGAAGCAAGTCTGGAACGGCCATTTCTTGGTTTAGGCCGGACTTGTACAGATCGATCTCTCGAACCTATAAAGTGCTCACGTGCAGCACATTTGTTTAGGGTTTGAATCAGTTTCTCACTCACCCACCGAAATTACCGAAATCAGCAGAAACGATTTTCACCCATAAACACCAGTGCACATAACCTGGGCCTTACACATACCCTGAATCCAAACAAAACCAAATCAGCCCACAATAAACCAAACTGTGCATTGGGCTTCCTACAACTGAAACCCAGTTCCACTGGGCTGTGCAACTTGTCTTTTCATAGCCTGAAGCCCACACAACTGGGCTCTGCTCATAATCAAACTGAAGCCCAAATACTGGGCTGTGTACTGGGCTTGCATAACCTCTGGGCTGTACATTTCAACCAAACCAAAGCCCTCTTAAACCAAATCAGCCCATTTAAACCAAATGAAACCCAATAAACCAAACTGAGTCCACTACAACTGGGCTTTGAGTTCAATTTGAGTTGCTAAATCATGTCAGGATTTTGGTCTGCAACTGGGGATACGAACAAATCCATTAGAGAGCTTGCTTACGGGCATGCTTCACAGTATGAACTCCCCACATGCCATAGTGATTTTAGGAATTATTATGAGCCTTCTCAGGGCCCCGACCTCACATACCCTAATCATTATGAGCACATGTATCATCCACCACAGGTTGAGAATGAACACTTTCCTCATACCAAGTCATCACTTCTAGATCAATTAGAAGCTCAAGTTTCTGCTTTAGAAAGGCAATTACATGAGCAATCTGTCAAATCTAATCCCCCTAGGCACTATGCAATGTATACTTGTACCTTATGTGGTAGCTTAGACCACCCTGCTGAGAACTGCTATATTTTACATGAGTTTAGGCAGTCTAGGGAAAGCCATGATAATCAAATGTACGAATTGTCTAGAAGTGACTATGACCATGCACACATGCACCATCCATCATCATGGGAAGTTGAACAATGTTATACTCACCCAACTCCGTGTTTGCAATCGATGTGGAAACGCTCATGGAGCAAAATGCTAGGCTTGAAATGAATGCAATACATCACCATCCATATAGCAACATGTCTGAATTTCCCTTCTCTAGTGAACCTCATGCTCAACCATACAATGAATATCCATATGAGGAATGCATACCCACTAGTGAAGACTCTCCTTCAATAGAACAACTCACTATGATTCTTCAAAGGAACCTGATTGAGTTACAAAATGATAGGATGTCTGTTATTCCTGATAATTCTGAAAATAGTGTTTCTAGTCTTACTCATGCAACTAACACTGAATATGAACCTAATCTAGAGGTAGATGAGTACACTAAAAATACTACCATTTTGAACGGAGAGATGAATTTTTGCTATGATGATGATGATGAATATGAAGAGCATGTGTATTTTGAAAATGTAGTAGAATCTTTAGGTTCAGAGACATTAAGTGTCTCTTCTGTGAACCCTATGAATGATGCTTCTTCTGATATTCATACATGTGATGTTGATGTGGAACCTGTGCAATTGTCCTGTGGAATTGAGCATGCTTTACCACCTGTTTGTGACCTAGGAATAGCTGAATTATCTGTTGACACAGATGATTCAATGCATGTGCCCGATTCCATGCCTAGGTTACAGCATGATATCTCTCCTGGTTATGTTGTGCATGAGAGTGATGATGATTATGACATGGAGATTGATGAATTGTTCTATGCGGTGAACATGATTTACCCTCTTCGACTTTAGGAAAGTGTGTGATGGTACAAATGATCTTATACATGAAAACAACTTAGATGTACCTAATCTCTCTCCTAAGTCACAAATTGAAACTCCTCCACCAAACCTAGGTGTAGTTTGTAACAAAATTGCAAAACCAACTTTTCTGAAAATGCCTAACTTAGGCCTAGAGCTTTGTGCTTCCCAAGTCCTCTTGGACTATTTTGCATCAAAGTATAAAACCTTTAGGGAACCACAGTTGGAATATGTATGTCTGCCTGTTTTTAGCAAAACTCACTTCGAGTTAGACCTTGTGCATGATGTACCTTTAAATTTGCAAGATTTTGTGCTCAAAAACACACCTGTTAACAAGTTTAGGTTTGGGGGAAACTCATTCACATTTGAAGTCTTACTTGCACTCTCATATTATATTTGTGTAAGGCTGTTGATGTTTGTACATATTGTCTTTTGGGTTGATCCTCAACTCTTTAGACTGTTGGTATATGGTGAATTTTTGTATATAATCCAGTAGGACTTATTAAATTTTTCTTTCTTGAATCGGTTGAGTCTTCTTGTGCATATATTGTGCTAATCCGATATGATCTCCGCTGAGAATGTTGGATTCTAGCCCTAACAAATGAAGCTCTAACCTTGCTTCCGCCGACATCCGGTAATCTCTTCCCTTTTCTCTTATCAGCATAGTTCTCATGGTATGTGACTGTTTAAATTTTTTCTATCTGTCGACACATTGAGGACAATGTTTGATTTAGGTTTGGGGGTGCATTTGCATTTGCATATAGAGTTTTTAGTCTTTTTAATCTTTTATTTCCAAAAAAAAAAAAAAAACTCTTTTTGTAAAAACCTCCAACTTTTAGAGATTTTAGAGTCACTAGCATGCTTCTAGCTATGTTTACATAGAGAATCTGACCGAAATAACAGAAGTTAGAAGTACTGGAGAACACAATCGGGTTTCTTAGTTGATTAGAGCGTTAAAGTTGGATTTAACCATACCGGAGAGCAAATTAGGTGCTGTTTAGATATTCGGTAGTAGAATTGTGATCACCCATAGTGGAGACTACCCATTTTACATCAAGTGAGGCACCAACCTTCAATTTTTTGCAACTTTCTAGAAAAGCTGTTAGAGTGTGTGTCACCATACATCAATTCCGGGTAGGAATGGTGAGCTACCCAACTTCGCACCACTTTCAAAGACTACTTTTGATCTCTTGAGTGCTAGTTTTTGTCAATCATGAGGGTGACGTTTAAAGACGAAAACTCCTTCTAAATATCGATTTGCAGTTAGCATCACTCTCTCTCTCGATCAACAGACCCATAGAAACACATCATCGTCAGCAAACGGAGCATCATCAGAATATTGGAAGAAAAGTTGATATAGTCCAAGGTTTACGTGCAACAAAAGAAAAGAAAGGAAAAGAAGATGAGAATTAATGAAGTTTGTGAAAAAATGAGTTTTATTATTTTATCCTGATTCTTAAAAAAAAAAAAAAAAAAAAAAAAAAAAAAAAAATATTGTCAAGTTTTTGTAAGGTTCAGAAGTTCGTCATCAACAGTTGAAGACCGAAGATTGAAGACGTTTCTATGGTTCCTATGAGAGTATGATGTTAATTGCCGATCGGGTGAGAAGGTAAGTGAGTACTCCCATCCTTGCTAATGGTTGATTTCCTTCCTTAGAGATCATCAGAAAAAGATTCTTTTTGTCCACACTTACGTGGAGTCTCCCAGAAATTATTTCGGAAGGTTATCCTTCTCATCTTCAACGTGTGCAGGATTTCTCTCTTTATTCCTGCCTGCACACATGAGAGACTAAAAAAGCGGTCTTTTTGAGTGCAATTATCATAAAACCCTAATAGTGAGGCAGAAGTCGAGGCTTATGATCACAATCGAATCCGAATTCTTTCATATGGTATGGTTACTTCTCGCTCATCACTTAAGGATGAGAATGCGTTCTTTGGTAGTTCTAACTTCATGTTACTAGCATGCAGAAACTCTATGTCCTCATAGCTTCTTGGAGGCTTGAGACTCTTTTACACTCTGAAGTTGGAGAAGGTTTTGTGGGTACACCTCTTGTAAACCCTCACGAGACTACAACTCGTCCACTAGGGACACCTAGGGGTTTAAAGGCTTAGTGCATACGCTAAATGCATTCGAGAGACCTGCGACAGGGGTATAGTTAGGATTTCTTCATTTCTGTTTCACTTGAGGACAAGTAAAATTCAGGTTTGGGGGTATTTGATGAGTGCCAAATATTGCATATTTATACACCTTTTTATTGGCATTTTACTCATCTTTTGTGCTTAGAAATCAGATATTATCCCAAATTTTGTATTTTCTTTGTTTTCAAGAATAAATATTTGTATTAATTAATTTTGTGTTTTTAGGTAAGAAATAAAGTCTGGAGATTTGGAGGAGCCAAAAGAGCGAAGAATTGGAGTCGAGCATCTATGGAGCAGAAAGCCAAAGCCCGCGCGCGCAACAGTTGCAACCCAACAAGTAGCAACTCATCTACAAGACTTGGGCCCAAGCTATCCAAGACCCAGCCCATAGCCCGGATCCGAGCCCGTTCACCCTGAGCCATTGAGATCACTATCACCACATCCAATGCTCGCTCCAGCTCCTACACATCATCTTTTATACTCCCGCTCAACACCAAAACCACCTGTATCCTGAGCCGAGAGATCTTCCACCTTCCCACATCCAACGGTCGCTACGGCCTCCTCATCTTCCCCTGATGCACCTGCTTCACAACAAAAATCACCTACCCTATACCCTTCGACCAAACCCTATTCTCTTCTTCCATTGTCTCTTTCTTCTCCATACCGACAGTTGCAGAGCCCATCTCCTCTCCCATACCTCCTTCACCCGACCAACAACCGCTTCAGCCACCACCATCCTTTTTCCCTGACAACAACATAACCATAACCACCTTCTCCTCCACCCTAGGTTCACCCATCTCCACCTTTAGCTTCTCTCATAACCTAGAAGCTAGGGTTGAGATGATTGAAAGCTAGGGTTTGTACCACAGTCGATGCATGGCGTTCTCAGAGGCGACTGAACAGAGCTGACACTGATTCAGAGGATTGAGCGGCGTGGGTGAGAGGTTTCCATTTAATTTCTATTTTAAAGTAAATTAGGGTTTGAAGTTTGGGGAATTCTGTGCATGTATAAATAGAATTGAGGGGTGTGCGAAAAACCTTATGCCTGGGCTAGCCAGAGCACCACTTTAGATTTATTTGTGTTTTAATTGTCTTGTTATGTTCTAATTTACTTTTCCAGGGTGTTTGAGGAAACCCCTGATTTTCATGTGAAGCATGTATGTGTTGGTATGATTTTGTTGTGTTATAACATGATTAAGATTAGTAGTTAGCCATTGAACCAAAGCCTGTGATGAGTGGTACTGTAAGAAGACCACTCATACTAGGGGTGAGTAGCAAAACTAGTTAATGAACTTCTAGCCAAGACCTTCAAATGAAGGCACAAAATCATAACTTGACTTACATTGCCTGAGTATGAGAATTAGAGGCGGATTCACCACTCTAGTGTCTTCTTCTATCTTGTTACAACCTTCTTTTTACCTTAGTTCACTGTCACTCAACCTCAGTCGCTTCGACAACCCAACATTTGTGCTACTTACCTTCTAGAAATCAGTAGAGCAAACCTTAGATCAATCCAGCACCACAAGTCTCTGTGGATCGACCCGTATTTGCTGTGTTCTACATTGTAGACGCCGTGCACTTGCGGTTATCACTCGTAGGCATTTATATAAACATCTTTCCAGGCCTACCAGCATGCCAAGTATACATTGTAGTTAGGTTATAATTGTGTTGAGTGTGCTGCAGCTCAAGCCTTAGAATTAGATGCTAATTCCCTTGACTAGTTGTGCTTAATTAGACAACTAGTGCTCTGGTTAGTACCTTAGGCGTTGTGTATTGAATTATCACTAGGAGAAACTCCTTAGATAGGTGGTAGAATTGACAAACTACTCTTATCTGTCATAGGAACAAGAATACTCCAACTAGTTGACACATAACATGATTTAGAGGTGGAATTGATAACCCCAGCACCCATTTATTCTCACTGTTGTATTTCATTTTTACTTCATTGTTATAACCTTCACTTAGTCGCATCCACAAACAAACAAAACCACAGTTGTGTTACCTTCACTAAAAAATCAGTTAAGCCAAGCCCTTGATCAACTTAAAGCACCACAAGTCTCTGTGGTTCGACCCGTATTTGCCCTGTCTTACAGACTAGACACCGTGCACTTGCGGTTATAACAAGTAGGCATAAAAATAGACCCATTCCCTAGCCTACCAACCATGCTTGTAGTAGATATGCATTGATGTATTAAATTGCACCATTGAGGGCTGAAACCCATTTGAGACAAAACTTGGAGAAGGAACTTCCAATTCACTCTGTCAAAGGCTTTGGCCATATCAATTTTGATTCCCATAGTTTCATTGCTTCCTTTATTCCCTCTTCTGGTATTCATGTGGTGAATTATTTCATGGGCTATAGCAATATTGTCGGAGATTTGTCTGCCATGTATGAATGCAGACTGAAAGGGGGATATGATTTTAGGGAGGAGGGGTTTGAGTCTTTGGGCTAAAAGTTTAGAAATGATTTTGTAGGTGGTATTCCATAGGGAGATAGGCCTGAAGTAAGCTGGTGTGGTAGGTTTCCCAATTTATGGGATAAGAGAGATGAAGGTGGAGTTCATCTCTTTTAGGATGTGCCCTGAGGTGAAAAAATGTTGGACCATGTGAGTGATGTCTTCTCCCAAAATGCCCCAATTAGCTTGGAAGAAGTTTGGAGTAAAGCCATTGGGTCCTGGAGCTTTTTCTCCAGCCATGCTAAAGAGGATGTTTTTGATTTCCAGAGCATCAGGTATTCTAATAAGGTTCTGGTTTTCTTGTGTGGTTATGGTTGTAGGTATGAGATTTATAATGAGGGGGTTGATGTTTATAGTTTCAGCAGTTGCCATGGTGGAAAAGTGATTTGTGAAAATAGTGTCAATTTCAACACTGTCTTGAGTCCATGAACCATCATCTGTTTGTATAGAATCAATTTTGTTCCTTTTATATCTCTTTTTAGCAGCCAAGTGGAAGTAACCAGTATTTCTATCTCCAAGTTTGATATGCTTTGGTCCCTTTTTTGGTCTTCCGAAGGATTCTTGAACGTGTTGCCAATGCTCAACCTGCAGTCTTGCTTCTTTAAGGTCTTGCCCTCTATTTGAGTTGAACTGATTCTTGGTTAACCAATCAAGGTGCTGGATGCTTTCTTCAATATTTGTTTTGATGTTGCCATAAACTTCTTTATTACATTTCTTTAATTTTACTTTGATATCTCTGAGTTTCCTATCAATTCTTATAGCTAGGGATCCTTTGTGGTTAACATTCCAGCATTCAGCTATTATGCTCTTGCAGTCATCATGGTTGAGTCAAGGTCCAAAGAATTTGAAAGGGATGTGTCCTTGTTTCCAAGAGGGGTTGGTATTGATTAAAATAGGATTGTGATCAGAACCAATGGCAGGGATGTTAGAGATATTAGTATTGGGTTGGGTTTCTAACCAGGCTTCATTAGCTAAACCTCTGTCCAATCTCTGCTCAGTAAGTTGGGGACCAGTTCTTTTGTTGGTCCAAGTGAAAGGACATTCAGTGTAACTTAAATCAGTGAGATTAGCTCCCTCAATCTTGTTTAGGAATAACTCAGCTTCATCTTGATCAATAGGATGTTGAATGAACTTCTCATGCTCATGAAGGACAAAATTACAATCTCCCATGATTAACCAAGGCAAGGGGTTAGTAGCAAAAGTATTTTCAATCATCCTCCAGGAATGAAGTTTATCATTAGTAGAATAAGGGCTACCATAGTAGCTAGTAAACAGCCAAGGATCTCCTTGCAAGGGTGTTATGATTGCACTAATGTGGTATTCTGAAAAGTCTTTTATTGTGACATCTAGATTGGTTTTCCAAGCAAGAAATAATCCACCAGGTGATTTGGTTTTTCCTTTTGGTTCTACATACCAAAAATTAGTGACACCTATGTTACCTAAAATTCTATTAAGATTTCTAGATTGTTGTTTGGTTTCAGATAGGAAAATAATATCAGGTTTGTGTTTATTTAGCATGTTATCCAGGTGTTTTATGGTGGTATTTTGTCCTAGGCCTTGACAGTTCCAAGCAATGATTGAATAAAATTGCCAAAAATATGAAATGATAGGATAAGTAAATATGAGGATTATATATCCTAGAGTTATATGAGAGTGGCTTGTGATACTGAGTAGGGTAACCCACCTATAAGATTCCAAGTTAAGAATGATAAATATGGTAACTTTATAAGTCAGCTTGTGAGAGATTACCTGAGTGGTGCTAAGGGGGTTAGCTCCTATCAGATTGCTAGTTTTAGTCTCTGTTATGTGCTCCTCCTCCAAGTGAGTGGTCTGATTGTTGCTCCTCTTAGCAGATTGGTGCCCCTCCCACTGCATAGTATGGTTCTCAGTACTGCTGGATTGAGTGTATAGTTTTCTCTTGGGGTCAACCAATTGGGGATGTTGCTCAGCATCTACTGCTTTCAGTTTGAATTCAGATCTTTTCCTTTCCCATAAGAGTTTTTTCTATTTGTTGTGATCCTCCATCATTTGCTTTTGAATATCAGCTAGAGAGGGTATGTTCTGTGGGGTATTGATTGAGAGAGGGCCCTCATTTGAGTGGTGAAGGTTATTTACAAATTTTGGAAATATTGTTGAGGGATCAATGGTCACCTCCAGCTCAGAGGAAGTTGAGTTGTTGTTGTAATGCTATCTTGCTGCAGCTTTGATGTTGTTTTTCTTTTTCATTTTTGGATCTTTGCTTCTGTAGTTTTCCATCATTTTCTTATGCTTATTCTGGCAAGCAATAGCTTTAGGGTTGGTGGTGGGATAGGCAGTAGGGCTTGGTTGATCTAAACCAGCTTTGAATATTATATGCCCAGGGGATCCATCCATCTCCTCAGAAGAGTTTTTAAGAAGGGTCTGTTGTTGTGCTATTCTCATTTTGATAGCAAATTCTTCTGCACCAGCTTTGTCAGTATAATGGCGTATAAGGGGTGGTGGTTGGGATTCCTTCCAGCTACTTGTTGGGTTGTGAATGTTATTTGAAGGTGAGGGGGTATTGGGTGATGATGGGTATTTGGCTTTGGAGGTAGATGTATACTGATATGTTGGGGTTTCTTGAGCATTCCTCTCTTCCTCAACGCAAAGGGGGCCAGGGTGATCAAGAGTTCTGCAGATTTTACAGAATGCTATACCATTAAGGGCATAGGCTAATTCAAGCCAGTGAAAGGTATTCTCATCCTCATGGGCATCAACTCCATACTTTAATGCTTTGGTAACATCTAGAGTAATCAAGACTTCAAGATTCTTTTCATCCTCATCTCTTCCATAAGCTTTCTTAGAACCTTGGTAAATTCCGACTGGTTCAATGATATTCCTAATATCAGGAATAATATGAGTTGGGATTCTCTTCACTAGCACCCAAACAAAAACTTTATAGAAATCTGGTCCTGATGGTGGGACTTCAGCGAGAACTATGAGCTTGTCAAAAATTCCTCTTGTTCCTCCTTTTCTGAAGACCTTGTAATCATCGATGCTAGTCAGTCTGATTTGGTAATAGTTTCTTATTTTCTTCCATAAAGATACTTCTGCATTTCGGCGTATCACCCAGTTGTTGTTGATGAAGTTGGTTATAGTTCTAGTTTCATGAGAAATTTTGCTGCAATATCTTCCAATGAAGACCCATTTCCAATCTATCTTTTTCTTGGGTAGGATGTTGGCTTTGTTGATGAAAACTTTTGGGAATAGATCTTCTGGGAAATTTAGAGAGGAGTTCATTTGACTCACAAGGTTGTCTATATTTCCAGTATATTTAGTTCTTGAGGAAGAGGCCATGTGAATTTGGGTATTGATGTTTTTTCTGATGATTATCTTGAGATGGTACTCTATGTATAGAATTTTAGGATTGGAGGGAATATTTGTAGTTTCGTGTAGTACTTTAATTTGAATTTTGAAACGCTGGTCATGGTTACTCAGATAGTATAGTCTGTTGCTTTGTTGCAGATTAGTAGGCAGCAGCTGAGGGTTTTGCAGAGGTTGGCACCATGGAGTACGGCTTTGCTTGGTGGCCTTTGCTACTACTAACAATCTGATAGGGTGGGACCTGAAAATTAAGCAGAAGACAAAGCAAATTCTACAAAGCAATATATAATAACCTAAAAAAAGACAGAGTTTATGAGTTATTGATTGAAAATAATTTTTCGTGGTCAAACTTTGATAGTGATGGTTCATTCATTTTGTAATCCATGTGATGGAATTGTACTTTGTGTGATGGTTGTGCTTTATGATGTGCATGCTACAGGAGTTAAGACTATGGTACCAGTTGTGAAGGTAAGTAAGAAGAGTGTTGTGAGGTCGTAGGATCTGTAAGATTCTTTTAGATTTGGATTGTAATGTGACACTGACATGAAAATCATGGAAACTCATATAACTTTGATCTATATCTCGGTTTTTAACATACCTGGCACACGTGCATTCACAAACCTTGTTTTCGAGATTGTAGCTTGTCCTTCCTTTGAGTTGGGAGTTTGAGATAGTGCAGCTTGGGGGTTGGAGCCAAAGCCATGCGCGGTTTCTATCTGAGGGCATGAGTTTGTGGGTGGGCTTGAGTAGTAGGATGTAAAAAACTTGGTCTCTGGGATGAATGATTATTGGGCTTCCACTATCGAATTCAAACTCGTCTCCGACCTTCGGGTAACGGGTAAACCGTATTGGGAGTCCGCTTGTCAACATCCTGCCAAGTGTTTGCTGCCACCTCTGAATGGCCAATAAGCTGGGGTAGCGTTCAATAGGTCATTGCATGTATGCAGTGGGCATGTGCCTCCCCGATATCTCTATTAGTTGATCTCGAAGATTAAAATTGGATGGGTGAGATGTGTTAACGGTTTGTTTTCTCATCCATAAGGTCTGTTGGGGGGGAGAGTAAATCTAATTTCCCACTCTGTAACTTTGTAACTTCGACAATCCACCTTTGCAATTTCCAGTTATAACTCCAAATTCTGAAGTTATGTCTAAGCGAGATTATATTGAGTACTTGTATCAGAATGATCACCCCGCCATGTCGACTAATCAGAGATCCAGGGGTGAACCAGAAGATAAAAAGGCCAAAGTTAATGTGCCAGAGAACCAGGTATTGATTTTTGATAATCATGGAAGAAGTTTTGGGTTGTGGATGTTGATAGTGTATTTCATGTTTGTAATTTGTTTTTTTTTGTTTTTTTTGTAAATGTATCGGTGTTTTTAATTGGGTTTCCTTCCTTTCTCCAAATTGACAGGTAGTAGTTGTAGGCAGTAGCAGCAGAGAGGATCCAAGGCCAAACATGTAAGTTGCTGGTGAAGTTGCTGGGGATGTCAAGGAGAAGAAAGTGCTTGCGCATATTAGTTCCAGTGCTTATGTGTTGGATTCTCAACTTCCTCAACTTCAAGGTGCAAAGGAGGGGTGGGTGGTATATGTTGTTCATCCCGACAGAGGGCAATTTGTGGTTAATGAAGGGTTGGTGCTTGTTGGGGATGAGCAGGTAGTTTGTGGTGGTGCAAGACAGGGATTTTATTCTACACCAGTTCCTGTTCCAAGCAAAGCCAAGATTCGAGAGAATGATTTTCTTGATCTCCCCAGTGATACGGTCGTCTTCCCCAATAGCTTCTTGCTGGCACCAGTGATGCAACAATTGGTTAATTCTGCTTAAGATCTCGCTATATTTGGGCCAGGTGAGATAACTGATTCCAATGATGTTCCTGAAGATAAAGTAATGCCTTTGCCTCCTCCTAGGGGAAATTATTATGTGCCAAGGAGGAGAGCTGCACCAGAAAAGGATGATGCTGGCAGGAATGTCGCACCAGGAGATTGACCAGATTTCCACCATTCCCCACCAGTTGGTACAGTTATCCTTCCTAGCATAGTTTTTTTGCTTAATCATGTAAAAGTTTTTCTTGGGTAGACAAGTAGGACTGGAATACTTGAGTGTGGGTTTAATTGTATTTGTTTTAAAGACAATGGTTCCAAGAACAATGGTGATTAAGTGAATGTTTAGGTAGTTCTGGATGTTCTGGATGTTGATTTTATGTTTGGTTGAGAGATTGTTGTGTTTGAATTTGGTGTTGGGCTTGACACAGAAACCGTATAGATCAACAGATGGATTTTGAGGGATGGTTGTCAGGAAGACTTTCAATAGTTTTGTGAAGTTCATATTCTTATCAGGATTTTCAAAAAATACTAATCCAACTTGTATCATAGATAAATTTTGTGACAAGGAGATAGTATAGCAAGTGATTACATGAATATACATGATAGGATTGAATGTTCTTACCAGAGTTGTATTGGGGTGATTGAGAGGTGGTTGTATCAACGTATATGATCGAGAAATTATAATTCCTTTTAGGATCGAACAGGTAGGATCTCAGATAGATTATGATATTCCAAATCGATAGATTTCCCCTGGATTTCTGATTAAAGACGGTTTGAAGCTTTGCAGGAATAGAATTAGCCAAATCAGAGTTGGTATTGAGATGGGTAGATTTGAAACCCATTAAAACTTGCAGAACATGTAAATCCGATACAAATCCAGAGATAGTTAATGAGTTGGTATTGTATCTGATGGGTGAATTGTTTGTGAGAATTGTTAGATTCAAAACCTTACAGGGTTCAAAGAGAGTGGTGATTTGAGTTACTTGAGTGATTGGGTTGATGTAATTGTGAGCTTTTAGGTCAGTGATTGTAGGATTGCGGGTAGAGATGTGATTGTGCTCAATGCAGTTGCATTGGCAGGTGAGGGTATGAGAATTGCTATCCATTTGAGGATTCCGGTTAGAACATCCGGCAGAAAATAACCGTTGGGGCGACCGTTGGCGGAAACAGACAGAGAAAAAACGGGAACTTTAGACGGACGGAGGAAATAGTTCAGGCGAGGTGAGAGGAGAGAGGGGAGAGCTCATTTCCTTTTAATTTACATTTCTAGAATGTAAAGTTGAATTAAGTTCTTTGTGCCCAAGTATGTGATACTGATACAGATAAGTTTCACCTTTGTTCAAAAATTAGGCATCATCTGTCTTGAATGACGACACGTGCCCTGATTTGATTTTGATATCTGTATAAAGTTCTGAAAAGTTGGGGGTGATTTATTAGAAGTACAAAAATATCCTCTTGGATTTGATTTAGGTTGTTGATGGTAAACCATTACGGTTGGGACGTTGACAGAATAGACTATATAAATTAAAAGATGTAGAGATAGAGATAGGGGTAAAAAAGAGATCGGGAAGGTAAATTTTAGTAATTTTCTCCAGAATCAATGCTGCTGCACATCATGATGTATATAGAAGCTAACTAAAACATCTACTGGTCTATTCATATTTAGTGTGGTTGTTTGTTCTTGATATCCGTATAAAGATGGAAAAACAATTCCCTTTTTAGCTTGACTAGTTTTCGTTTGAATGTTGTTTTTCCGATCCGATATGTTGCTTGTATAGTTAGAGAAATGATTTTGATGTCACACCTTAAATTGGTTAAGAAAACCCAACTATGAATCATTATTGTAGTATATCATACGCTCATCGTTTCGTGATATATAAACACCGTTCAAAAAAATCTGCAAATTTTTCATTCACAACTATGGGTACGATAAAAGAAACATACTGATAATACTCTTCTCTCTGAGGCGATTTCTTCGCCACCCCTAAAATCTCTAGAAAACACCATAACTAGCCAGTAACCACCGTCGACTAGCCAGTAACCACCGTCGACGACGGAGAAATTCACTGAAAACCTCGATTAACTCTTATGATTCCAGATTTCTGATCCATTGACACTTATGATTTGACTCCAAGGTTCTAAGACACTTATTCTCATAGAGAAATACCGGCTACCAAATACCTCAGCTTTGTTATCTCCAGCATCGAAGACACCAAGATCTATTGTTTGTTTGTTTCTATCTGTTACAAGACTCTTGAATACATCAGTTTTGTTAGTTTGTTTGAAGACCTCAGTTTTGTTATCTCCCGCTACCTTCAACCTCGAAGATTCAGAAGATTTCATCCTCCTCTTTTAACCCTTGTTCCTCAAATTTCAACTTATTTGCTAGCTTCAGTACATTTACTAATTTTGTTTTTTTTCTTAAAAAAAATAATCGGCATACATCCATCGCTTCGATTCATCTTCCCCTTCTTTAGTTTCTCTTTTTGCCCTAAATTTGCCTTATTTTGGGTTCTTAAATTCTTCTTTAATTGTGAATCAAGAGTAATCCCCACTGTGTTTCTGTTTATTTTTCTGGATCGTAGTCATGAAAAAGTTTAAATTCTGCAAAAGTAAATTAAAATCTCTGTCAAGACTTATGCATTTTTGTCTGATTCCAGGTACCAGTTGCTTCAATTGGAGAAAGAAAAAAATTACTGAGAAATTTACAGCGTGTTTGGTTCAGAGAATTGGATTCCTGGTAATCCAATTCCGGGGGAATGTGACCAATTCCTTGAACCAAACGGTCCAAACCAACTCTATGTAATTGAGAATTTTGATTCCTAGGAATCCGATTCCCTCCAAAATAATAGATTTCCATTGCATTGGTCTAGTAGTGCAATGGAATTGGATTCCAAGGTAAAAACAAAAGAAATTGGATTACCTCAACCAAACACTAATTTTTTAGATTTGAATTGGATTACCCCATAATTGAATTCCTAGGAATCCAATTCTTTCAACCAAACGAGGTGTTAGGAATTCAAGGAGATACTCTTATTACTCTGCTGACTCCATCTGAGGTAAATCTCTCAAATATTGAGAAGCTAGATCCGGACCCCAACTGTTCTAAAACAATAAACCATGCTGGTGAATTGAATCCATTACATCTCACGAAAGGATTGTCTTGCTTTAATGAGGTAATCCTAACCCCCATATTTATCTGTAGTATATATAGAAATGTTGTTAGTAAGTCTGGCAAGTATTCTGTACCTCCAAATATCTTTTCGATGTTGTGCTTTAACCACATCTAATTGCGATAATCTTGTGGAGACTACTTTGTCCATAGAGGTATGTACAATCTTCTGCTGCATTAATTTCCATAGAAGTATAAACACAAAAACTAGAATAGGAATGCATCACAATTACAAACAAATATGCTTGTTCTTTATGTATGAATTCTATGTGTATTTTTTCCTTGACTTAGAATATCCTGTTGTGTCTTACTTCTGACAATTTGTTATAATGATTGCTTGGAATTGCCAAGGTATAGGAAACATTCCTACTATAAACATCCTAAGAGATATTTTAAATCAAGATAATCCGGACTTAGTTTTCCTATCTGAAACGAAACAACAAAACTATGAGATGGAAAACATAATGCGAAGAGTAAATGTGTTAAATTTTTGGCTTGTCCCGCCTAGAGTAACAGCTGGTGGTCTTTGTTTAATTTGGAAAAATAGTTTGAATGTTAATATTCTGGATCATGCTTTCAATCACATAAATGTTGAAATAATTAATTCAAATGATAATATAAATTGGATCTTAACTTGCTTCTACGGAAGCCCTTATGCTCCTCTTAAAGAAGATTCTTGGGACATTATAAAGCAAATGTCGACTAGGATAACACAACCCTGGATTATAATAGGTGACTGCAATGTGGTCTTACATGAACAAGAGAAAAATAGTAATCACCCTTTTAATCAGGGAGAAGCTACAAAGTTTAGAAACATTATCGATAAATGTGGTCTACTTGATCTAGGATTCTCAGGGTATACATACACTTGGAATAACCATAGAACAGGTTTAGAATTTACATAACAGAGGCTGGATAGGGCCTTGGCGAATAATGAATGGAATGTAAAATTCCCAAATTCCAATATTAGACATATGAATCCTTTAACTTCTGATCATGTTCCAATTTGTTTAAACACTCATAACATATGGAATGATGGTCCTACTCCTTTCAAATACTTTGGAGATTGGATGAAACATGACGAATGTAAACCCCTTATTCTGGATTGTTGGAACAATCCAGTCCAAGGATCACATGCTTTCACTTTTGTTAAAAAGCTGAAAAATGTGAAACATACCCTTAAACCATGGAACAAAAACACATTTGGTCATATTAGAACAAATATAGAAAAGACTAAGAAAAAGTTGGAGCAAACTAATAGCAGGCCAATCTATCTAGAGAAAGCAATTGATTTAGCAAATCTGAACACTGAACTCAAACATTGGTATTCTATTCTTGAAAAATTCTGGAAGGATAAAAGTAGGGATCAAAACCTGGCTTTAGGTGACAAAAATACTAAACATTTCCATAGTAAAGCAAAACAAAGATTTAGAAGAAATAGAATAGAAACTCTGAAAAACGAAAATGGCGACTGGATTAATTGTACAGAAGACATTGGTGATTGTATTACAAAACACTTTAAAGATACTGCGACAATAGTTAATCCTAATATAGACACAAAAATGTTTGAGCTAATACCTGAATATGTAACTGCTAGGGATAACGAAATGCTTCAAGAAATTTCGAGCTCGATGGAGATTAGGAAAACACTGTTTAGTATGGAACCAAACAAAAGTCCGGGTCCTGATGGTTTTCCTCCCGTCTTCTTTCAGCAAAATTGGGATATTATAAGAAATGATCTTACACAATTGATTCAAACTTTCTTTAGAACTGGCCATCTGTTAAAGGAAATAAATGCTACTTTTATCTCTCTTATTCCGAAAACTATAAATCCCACAACCCCCGCTGAATTCAGACCGATAACCTTAGAAAATACTATATACAAAATTATTTCAAAACTGATGGCAAACAGAATGAAAGGAATGCTGAGTAAGATTATATCTCCTTTTCAAGCAGCATTTATTCCAGGGAGACAAATTTCTGATAATATAACAATTGCACATGAACTTATTCACACTATGCGAAGAAAAGATAGTGAGAATGGGCTTATGGGTCTTAAAATCGATATGTCTAAAGCATTCGATAGAGTCGAATGGAAATTTCTCATTGCCATAATGACAAAAATGGGTTTCTCTGAATTTTGGTGTAGTTTAGTGTTTGAATGTATTTCAACGACTAGTCCTTCTGTTTTGCTTAATGGTTCCCCCACTGCTTTCTTTAAACCCTCTCGGGGTTTAAGACGGGGACATCCTATTTCCCCTATCTCTTCCTGTTTTGTATTGAAACCTTGTCGAGAACTATTATCAATGCTGAATCTACTGGCCTAATAAAAGGGATAAAAATATGTAAAAATGCACCATCGGTGAGTCATCTTTTGTTTGTCGAAGACTGTTGTTTATGGGTAAAAATCGTTTCTGCCGATTTTGGTAAATTCGGTAGGTGAGTGAGAAACTGGTTTAAACCCTAAACAAATTTGTAGCACGTGAGCACTTTCTAGATTCGAGAGATCAATATGTACAAGTCCGGCCTAAACCAAGAAATGGCCGTTCCAGACTTGCTTCGGTCACAAAGTGGAGGAGAAGGGTTGATTTGGGGAGGAAGCAAAGAAAGGTGTTGAGACCAGAATAGTGCAGGGAAAGTAGTGTCTCAACTTGTATCAGAAAGTAAAAGCTTCGGAAGCTTGCAAGAGATGAAAGCTTTTTTGGAGAGCTTGCAAAGTTGCCTTTTCTAAGAGTGTTCTGTTTTTCTCCTGACCGAGACTTGTTGTCTGGTGGAAATAGGTAAGACCTATTTATACAAGTCGAGATTGAAACGTACCCTGGCCTCATGAAGGAAGAGAGTAAAGGGTGAAATAATGGGAGGAGGTGGTAACCGCATGGTGTTTATGGGTGAAAACGTTTTCACCATTATTTCCTCATTTATTTGACCGCTTTATTCCTATTCACGCTTTCTTAATATGAGCGTAGTGTACGCCGCATGTTGTGACCGCCAAACCAAGACCCTAGAAAGCATCCCCCAGTTTGTGTTGATGTCTCGAGTGTTGGTTGGACTTTGAGTGCAAGTGGCGCGTGTGGCATGTGCCAATGGCATGTGTGGAATGCCTTTGTTGCGGGTTTCACCTTGAGTGCAAGTGGCAATGCCAGAGCTGCTAGTGGCGTGTGTGGCATGTGCCAATGGCATGTGCGGAATGCCTTGGTGGTAGGTTGCACGTTGAGTGTAAGTGGCAATGCCAGAGCTGCTAGTGGAGTGTGTGGCATGTGCCAATGGCATGTGCGGAATGCCTTGGTGGTAGGTTACACGGTTTGCAAGTTAGGCTACCAGCGTGGGTTTTGGCATGTGCCAATGGCACGTACGGCCAAGTTGGCCTAGGTTGCACGGCTTGCAAGTTAGGCTACCAGCGTGCGTGTTTGGCATGTGTCAATGGCACACATGGCCATTAGGGCCACGGCTAGGTAATGAAAGCTACCAACGATGCGTGTTGGCATGTGCCAATAGCATGCTCGGCCATTAGGGCCACGGCCTGGTAAGAAAAGCTACCAGCGATGCGTGTTAGCATGTGCCAATGGCATGCTCGGACATTAGGGCCACGGCTTGGTAAGAAAAGCTACCAGCGAGCGTGTTGGCATATGCCAATGGCATGCTCGGCCATTAGGGCCACGGCCTGGTAAGAAAAGCTACCAGCGATGCGTGTTGGCATGTGCCAATGGCATGCTCGGCCATTAGGGCCACGGCTTGGTAAGAAAAGCTACCGGCGAGCGTGTTGGCATGTGCCAATGGCACGCTCGGCCATTAGGGCCACGGCTAGGTAATGAAAGATACCAGCAAGCGTGTTGGCATGTGCCAATGGCATGCTCGGCCATTAGGGCCACGGCATGTAAGAAAAGCTACCAACGATGCGTGTTGGCATGTGCCAATGGCATGCTCGGACATTAGGGCCACAGCTTGGTAAGAAAATCTACCAGCGAGCGTGTTGGCATGTGCCAATGGCACGCTCGGCCATTAGGGCCACGGCCTGGTAAGAAAAACTACCAGCGATGCGTGTTGGCATGTGCCAATGGCATGCGTGGCCAATTTGGCCTAGGTTGCACGGTTTGCAAGCCTAGGCGCGGGCGCTACTTTGGCATGGCGCGGCTAGGGCCAAGGTAAGGGTGTTTGGCTTGGCTTGGCGTGACCGGCGTAGCTAGGGCCAAGGAAGAGTGCGTTTGGCATGGCGCGGCTAGCTTGGGCTAGGTGTGTGGTCGGCATGATTTTCCATTGGCACAGAGGTGCGGCTAGCATGGTTGGCATGCTTTGGCGCGTTTGGTGTGACTAGCATAGCTAGGGCCAAGGCAGAGTGCGTTTGGTATGGCGTGGCTAGCTTGGGCTAGGTATGGATGGCATGATTTGCCAATGGCACGGAGGTGCGGCTAGCATAGTTGGCATGCTTTGGCGCGTTTGGTGTGACTAGCATAGCTAGGTCCAAGGCAGAGTGCGTTTGGTATGGCGCAGCTGGCTTGGGATAGGTGTGGCTGGCATGATTTGCCATTGGCACGGAGGTGCGGCTAGCATGGTTGGCATGCTTTGGCGCGTTTGGTGTGACTAGCATAGTTAGGGCCAAGGCAGAGTGCGCTTGGCATGGCGCGGCTAGCTTGGGCTAGGTGTGGCTGGAATAATTTTCCATTGGCACGGAGGTGCGGCTAGCATGGTTGGCATGCTTTGGTGCGTTTGGTGTGACTAGCATAGCTAGGGCCAAGGCAGAGTGCGATTGGCATGGCGCGGCTAGCTTGGACTAGGTGTGGCTGGCATGATTTTCCATTGGCACGGAGGGGAATTAGGGTTTTGTTCGTTGTAACCCTAATTTTAAAAAATACCCCCTATTAATTACTGAATACATGCATTGAATGTTCTAATAAATGTGTCACCGGTGACATTAGGTTATTCGGGGTTTTAGGATTTTACCCTTTGTCTAAAAAACTACCATCAACATTAAGTCCCCTGCTTAGCTCAGAATAGGGGCTTTGTTGCGAGGTAAGCATAAGATGGTGACAGACTATCAGCAGTAAATCGTAAAGAGAATTGAGGAGGCTTGTCTGACCTTTTTATAGATAGGATTTGGAATCCTTGCCTCTGGAAGTTTTGCACAAATCGGGAGGCTGGCACGATTGGGAAGTCAACATCATTGAGAGACAGAAGGCAGGCGGCATTGAGAAGTTGACGCGAGTTGGTAAACTGAGCGTGCTAGCCGGGTGGGACCGGTGCAAGGTGGGTAAGCTGAGCGTGCTAGCTGGCGCGACTTGGGCGGTCATTGGGAAGTTGGCGCAATTGGTAGGACCGGTGCAACTTGGACGACATTGTGAAGTTGGGCGCAATTGGTGGGACCGGTGTGGCTTGGGCGGTACTGAGGAGTTGGCGCAACTGGTGGGACCGGTGCAACTTGGGCGACGTTGGGAAGTTGGGCGCCCTTGTGGGCCTGTTCCTTATACGCACGATTTTTGGTAAAGGGAAATCCTTCCCTATTTCAGAATCTTCACGCCTATATATATAAAATCCCTTTCTCTCCTCTTGCACTTTGTTCTTTCATCTTTTCACACTAGCGGCAGAGTCACAAAGAAAAAACGGCTTCCATGTATGTCTTCCAGTACTTCTCTTGTTTCCCTTTTCATGTAGGTGCAAACCCTAAGAGTATGAGTTTTTCTTTTATAATCCTTGCAATGATATTGCGCATATGATTTCTTGGCGTGCTTCTTGTAGAAAATATTGTATATATGCACCCAAGGGAAATACTGCATATATGATTCGAACCCGTAGGAAAATGCTCCATATATAATTTTGAACCATAGACGCATTTGAGCCCGTAGAAAATACTGCGTATATAGTTTTGAACCCGAATAAGGATACTACAGACGCACTTGAGCCCGTATAAAATACTGCGTATATAATTTTGAAACCTGAAGAAAATACTGCGTGTGCAGTTTTGAACCCGTAGAGAATACTGTATATGAATCCCGAAGAAGAATATTGTATATGTGCTTCATATGACTTCGAACCCATAGGAAATATTGTATATATGAATTTCGGACTGAAGAAAAATCACAAGCGCGTGCAGTTTTGAACCCGTAGAGAATACCCCCTTTTTTTCCAGGTTTTCCTTTTGTTGGGTGCGGTTATGTGTCAGGGAGATAATTTCGTCTTTCTCCGTTTGTTTTGTGCAGATATCTTGTTACCAAATTGTTATGAAGAAATCCGACAAGATGTTACCTGAACAAAATTTCGCCTCATCGAAGGATGCTCATAATTCCAAACCAAACACGGATGATGAATTCTTTGACAAACCCATCGCCCCTGCTCGGAAGAATCACCCAGGTTTCGTGCCAATTTTGTTAACCGGTGGTGAAGATGAAAAGAAAACACGTTCGGTTCGCCCAGAGAACACCATACGGTTCTGTCTTCATAAAGGGGTATATTCTCCTTCCAACATTGATTTCAGGATGTGTCAAAGCCCATTGCGTTCTTTTGATAGATGGGTTGAGTTCATGGTGAGTAAGGAGCACATAAATACCAACTTGACTCGAGCGCAGATTATTGATGTTGTTAGAGCTTCAGTAAGTCTCCAGATTAGGAAGGATATCCCGGGCTTGGTTGCTTTCATCTCCAGATGGTGTTCGGACACCCATACGATCATATGTAGATGGGGTGAAATAACTTTCTCCTTGGAGAGTGTGGCTCTCTTGCTGAATATTCCGAGAACAAAATCTTAACATTCAATTGTCTGAAGGTGAGGAGAAGATGCGGGATGACCTTGCCGCTAAGTTGGGAGATTTCGCTCGAAAAGACTCCACTGCGAAGTCGAAGGATTCTGTCCAGAAATAGGATGAAAGGTGCTTTTACAGCTGGTGGATATCTCAATGGTTTCCGGACGAGCTGGAACCTAAAAAGAAAAGAAGCGATCTTCACGTTGCAGCATTTTTGGCTCTCTGGTTGTCTAGAGGCATTTTTGATGACGGTTCTGGCGAGAAGGAAATAAGACCAGAGTTGCTAGTGATTGCTGTGAAGTTGGCAAAAGGTGAAGTTCTTCCCAATGGCAAGCTATTCCTTGGTTCCCTGTATGTGCATATGGATCACCTAGTTGCGAACATGCGAGTTTCGAATGGTTTCATGAAAGTGGATTCATATGTGCACGTTGCTTTTCTGCAAGCCTGGTTATGGGAGCACTTTGAGAAGTACGCTCCGAAACCGTTGCCTTCGATTCCCGCGAGTTGGGGCGGCTCCCAAATTCTTCGATGGGTGAACAGGCGTCCAAGAGTTGGCATGTGCTTGGTTAGTCTTCTCGATAAGTCGCATGAAATCAGTTTTCGCCCATGGGAGCCGGTCCATAGGTCGGTGACTCAAATTGACACCTTTGCTTCTCGCTCCGATCATGTCTTTGTCTTCCGACGGCGGCTTGAGTGTTGGTGAAAACTTGTTTATTCAAAGCCGCATGTCCGGTTATATGCCGTATTTCTTCATGGGGTCTTTCCGAATAGTCAAGCTTCACCGTCTTTTGCTCGTCACATGGGTTTCGATCAAGGGGTGCCTCTTGCTTACCACCTGGTGGTTCCTAAGGATTCATTGCGTGCCGCCATCAATGCCAGTGCCCTTGAGCCGGGTATCCGCCTTCCCTTCCTTCAAACGGGAAGAGTAACTTCGACGACTTTTGGCTATAATGAGTTCTGGTACGATGAGTTCATTATGATCCAAGATTTTGTAAATAACGTGGTGGAGAATGTTAACTTGTAAACCTTCCCAAAGAGTTTTGAAAAAGTATCCAATGTTGAGAGATCTCAAGCGAAAGTTGCACGGCAACTCGGAAAGTCCCAGGCAAAGGAACAGAGAACGAAGAATCGTCTTTGGCGGGTTCCGGCGGCGGTTTCAAAAGATCCTCCCGCGGCTCTCGTGTCTTTCAGTTCTTCCAATAACCAGGTATGTGTCGCCTCCTTGTTGGTTTGTCTCAAAACACGTGAATTTCTGCTAAAAACATGTGTCTTATTTCTTCCAGGGCTTCGGTAGTGTTAATGCTTTCGCTGCCCTTCCACGTTGCCAGGAGACGGCAATTTCTTCGAAGAATTTCGGCGGCACTGAGCCTTCTCATAACGGTGATGAGCCAGAGAAAGAAGAAAGTTCGACAAGTGAGAGTGATTCTTCGACAAGACTCGGTTCTTTTTCGGAAGTGGTTCGGTGAGTTTCGCGCTTCTTTTTCTTTCTTCTTCCGTTTTTTTTTTGAAAAATGTCTAACTCAAGTTCGCGGGAGGAACTGGTTCGGAAGACGATTCTGGGGCGGAGCCACACGAAAACTTGCCTTTGGTGACCACCGCCGGTGACTTGGAGATGGGAGTTAGCCAATCGATGGGCACAGATGTGGTTCAAACGGTGGATGATTCCCTGATGGTTGCTGCCGTAGACATGTAAAAAGACCCTTTGCGAGTCGTGAGGCGATTGCGGGCGCCATTTTCGATCCCCGTACTTGGTTCCTTATCCAGGTCATGTCTTTGGTTCGCGGTTTCAGCGTCTTTGGCTAAGTATGAGGCGTTGTACACCAGAATCTGGGAAAAGTATGGACATATGGCCACAACCAAGAAGATCACTAGTCAATTTGCGCTGGTTAAGCGTGTGGAAGAGGCTTTATCTTCCATCGAGGACATGCGTGAGGTGACTGGCCACACCGTTTCTGAAGACGTTATTGCCGACTGGGAGCACCATCGAGACGTGTGTGTAGAAAAGGAGTTCAACGCTTCGTGGTTTGTCGAAGGCCTTGCTGAGATCCAGAAGTCGAAAGATGCAGCAGTCGAAAGCCTTTTTGCAGAGGAGATTGCACGACAAGAAGTAGAACTCGAAAAGCTTTCCAATATGTTGACTATGAAGAGAGCGGCTCTTGAAGATGCAAAGTTGACTTTCTCCAATAAGAGCAGACCTCTTGTAGGATCATAATATCGCAACGGACAAGGTTCGCGGGATTAATAAACGACGGTGTCGCGAGGGAGTCGCAGGGAGCTAAAATAAACGACGCGATGAATAACGACAAACAAAACAATTGGAAGACATGAAACCCAAGCGAGGATAAGAAGTGTCGCGAGAATGAATATTCGTGCACTTGCGACACTTCAGCGAGACATTCCCGAAAATAAAGGATAGCTTAGCTGTCATCCACTATGTATTACCCTATATAAAGGGCTAAATGAGTCTGTTGAAAGGAGAGATCTTTTTGAATTGTGAAGCAAGTCATTAGGAGAGAGAAAGTTTAAGAGCGCCTTAATTTCTAAGTGTAATTCTATTGTACTGTGTAAACATTTCATGGAATCAATTAATAAATATTCTTGATCACACATCTTTCAATGGATTGGTCAAGCAAAACTGAGTAAGGGGTGTAGTGCGGGATTTCCTGCAACTACATATGCGCTAGAAACAGGGAGGATCATTTGTAAAAGAGAGAAGATTGCAATTAAAGTTGTTTGAATCAGGAAAATGAGAAAGGAAAATCTTAAATCGGATGAAAAAGATATGGCATGCGACACAGACACAAGAGTAATGATTAGCGAATTTCATGAAAATATCAAAGGAAGAATACACAAACGGGATTTGAAGGAAAGAAGATTACGGATAGAGAAATGGCATCACCTTTGAAGGATTGGGAAAAGCAAGAGATAACATTCACTACGGGGAAATATCCAAAGAAAATTTGGATCACACATCTCCACTGGTGATCACAATAAACGCGTATAAGGAAGGAGAGGAATCGGAGAACACGGTGAAAACATGGGTGGTGAATGGAGTTTTAATCGATACGGGAGTCTGGTGAACATCATGTTCTATCACGCTTACAAAAAGATGGGATATAAAGACGAAGATATGATTTTCGCGGCATACAATATTCAAGGTTTTGGTAAATCTATAACAAAAGTTAAAGGGGAGATAAAAATACGTATTCCGTTAGGAGGAATTGAAACACAGGTGACATTAAGTGTAGTGGATATGGAATCATCGTACAACATATTACTAGGAAGACCATGGGTACATGCAATAAAAGTTGTGGCGTCAACGCTTCATCAATGTATCAAGTGTAGGATCATAATATCGCAACGCATAGGGCTCGCGGGATCAATAAACGACGGTACCGCGAGGGAGTCGCAGGAAAATAAAATAAACGACGCGATGAGAAACGACACACAAAACAACTGAAAGACATGGAACCTGGCGAGGGTTAAGAAGTGTCGCGAGATTGAATAGTTGTACACTGGCGACACTTCGCGAGACATTCCCGAAAATAAAGGATAGCTTAGCTGTCATCCACTATGTATTACCCTATATAAAGGGTCGAGTGAGTCTGTTGTAGGGGAGATCTTTTTAGAATTGTTAGGCAAGTCATTAGGAGAGAGAAAGTTTAAGAGTGTTTTAACTTCTAAGTGTAATTCAATTTTCCGGTGTAAACACTTCATGAATTCAATCAATAAATGTTCTTGATCTTACATCTTCTAATGAATTAATTAAGCAAAATCGAGTAAGGGGTGTAGTGTGGGAAATCCTGCTACTACATATGCGCTAGAAACAGGGACTGTGCAGAGATTGACGTAGAAATTGGAAGGAATTTGGATTAACAGAAAAAAGATTTGGAGAAGATACTCAAGAATTCATTGGAAAAGAAAAATGGCTAGGAGAAGAAATGTACAAGGGCAACCAACGATTGTAAGAAGAAGTGGGAGACTTGCTGGAGAAAGGAGGAATGAAACGGGAGAATCATCAAGGGTGAATAGGAGAAATGATGGAGAAGATCAAAACCAACCACCAATCTCCCCAGTAGCAAACGCGGCTGTGGATTATGATAGAGTAAGTGTACATACTTGGAGATCTGATTCTGAAGACGAGAGGGAAGAGGAGCAGCAGCTGGTGAACAATGGACAGGGAAGAGGTGAACAAGGGATGAATGGAGAGATGAATCTAGGAAACGAAGAAATGGCAGCGTTAGAAAGATTGAGACAAACAATACACGAAGAGAGACGATTAGAAGCAGAGGAGCGAGCAAATTTGACAAGACAAAATCATGAATTGAGGATGGAAAATATGAGATTGCAAAGTAGGAGATCTAGAAGTAGCGTGAGATCAAGTTCAAGATCGAATAGAGAAGAAAGAAGGAGAGTTCTACCAACAGAAAGTACCGAGGAAGAAACACAAAATCCAAATACAGAGCATGGCGAGAGAAGAGGGGAAATAGAAGATCGTTATATTCCTCAGCCCGAAAATCTTCAAAATGAGCGGAATAGAGAAAATCAAGGAAACATGCAACTCCAAGAACAGAATGACCAAAATTTCTTTGAAGGGAGAATAATCTTGCATGGGAGAGAAGAATTGAGAAGAAACCGAGAGATCAAAGATGACATTGAGAGACACTACATTGAACAAGCGCGACTAGCTCGCGAAAGAGAAAGAATGAGAGCAGAAATGGAAAATCAAGAGATGGAAGAAGCAATCCGACCAGAATAACCATGACAACCATGAGAGAAGGAGGGAACAAAATCGTACCAATAGAAATATTAATGAAGAATATGAGAGGGTGCAGATGATGAGAGCGAGAGGCAACCAAGAAGAGAGAACAATCGATATAATGGCGTGCGGGTGGCGAAAAGAAACGAAGAAGAGCGTCGCGAGGAAAGAAGAGGAGAAAATAACGAGCGGAAGGTCAAAATAGGTACGAGCGAAGAAGGAGAGAAGCGAGCTAAAAAGACCCGAGTAGAATCAAATTAAGAGGCAAATGAACAAATCTTAAGAGAACTGGCTGAAATGAGAGGATTGCTTTGAACAATAGAAGGGAAGGAGGAAGGAAACAATTGGGCGAAGCCATCGCGAGAAAGCCGCGAAGAACCCCTTCACGCTAGAAGTACGAGATGGGAGGAATACCTCCTAAGTGCAATCTCCCGCATTAACAAACATCTTCGATGGAACAACTCTGTGCGGTGATCAAACATATCAAGGCCTATATGAGGTGTATGTTGCAATGGGAGAATCATGATGCTATCTTGTGTAAATATTTCGCGTCAAGCCTAATTGGAGAAGCACTAAAATGGTTTGAGGGTCTACCAAGGAACACGATCACATCATTTAATCATTTACAAGCCACATTCCTAGGAGCATACATAAGTAACAACTCTTCGCGACCAGGTATTGAAGATGTATTCGGGTTGAAACAAAGGGTTGGCGAGAGCTTGAGGCGATTGACAATAAGATGGAGGACCATGTGTAGCGAAATGGCGGGACGGGGTTGAGGAAAGATATCTCATACTCTCATTCGTAAATGCTCTCTTCGCGACTAACTTGCTATACATTCAAATTTTTAGAATCAAAAATACAATCACGATGGCGAAGCTGAGAATTACAGGAAGAATATATTGCCTTAGAAGAAAGACAGAATGAAATGAATTCTTATCCAGTCGCGAACACAAGTTCTAACGCCGCGAACGCAAGCTTGCTGCCTCAATTCATAAATACAGTGGCGAGCACTTCGCAAGGATAGCAAGCAAGGAAAGCTGATGAGGGACAGCAGAAGATGGTAGCCATGGGAAGCCACGATCAAGAAGAGTTTGAGCGAGAAAGAAACTACTACAACCGTAATGAAATAATAAGATTCGGAGGTTAGATAATGTGCAAGAAACTTATGGTGGACGAAGGCAAAATAACCGTGGAGGGCGAGAGAAGTCACGAGAATAGTATGGGAACAGATTAAGATGCCTCCACTGAATGCTAGCGTTGAAAAGATCTGGGAAGCTATACTTGTGATGGAAAATGTACCAGCACCTTGGAACGTTGGAATGGAACCACCGCCAGGAGATAGAAGTCATGAGTTTTGTTCTTACCATCGCTTCCATGGACATCAAACAAACGATTGTAGAAACATAAAGAGAATCATTCTCAGGATGATTGATCAGGGGAAGCTGAATCACTTTCTAAAGGGAGAAGAAACAGTCAAACATTACCACCACCACCGAGAGATGCACGAGCGAATGTCGGCGAAAGGAAAGGAAACATTTGTTATAGAAGTTGGAACAAAAGCTAGAAATTTGAACTGCAACTCTATTGTTCACTCCTATCGCACAATCGAAGATTTTCATGACAACGTGCTCAGTAGAGTCTTTGCGAGAGATGCTAATGATAAAGAAATAATGAGTCTGGCGAGAACGACGCAGCTAGAAAAGTGGCAGCTGAAGACTATTTCTTTCTCTGCAGATGAAGTGCCAAAAGGAAGAGAAACACATGATAGTCCATTGGTTGTGAAACTAGAGATTAACCCAAAACCAGTTGATGGAGAAGATGATGAAGCGAGAAGCTTCTTTGGGCAATCAACCGAATCCTAATCGACACCTAAGCTCGGTGAATATTCTCTTTTACCATACTTACAAGACGATGGGGGGAAAAGATGAGGATTTGATCCCCTCAACATACAAGATATATGGCTTTAATGGCACCGCAAACAAGCCAAAGGGAGAGGTTCACATGAGAATACCTCTACAAGGATTATCCACTGATGTTTTATTCTGTGTGGTTGATGTGGAATCCCCGTATAATGCACTAATTGGGAGGCCATGGCTTCATGAAATCTTGGGGATCGCCTCAACATACCATCAATGTATAAAATTCCCACATCCAAATGGCATTGGTATCATACAGGGAGATTGGAAGGAGTCGCAACACCTGTCATGAGGTCGATATAGAGAGTGCGAAAGAAAGAAATGCCAAAAGAAAGGGTTGGAAGCAACATGTGAGAGATGAGCAGAGAAAGGAAAAAACTGATGGTGGATGTTATAGAAGTAAGGACTGAACACACCTCGCGAGATGAATGCCTGGAGACAGGCGAATATTATGACAATGAAGAAGCAAAAGATATGAGGAGCAAAAGGCATAAGAAGTGAATAATCAACAAAAGCAGGAGGAAAAATAGCAGTTGAAGTAATGATGTGCGAGAATCTCGCGAAGAGTAAAGGAGAATTCAATTAAGAAAGAGATAAAGACACAACAAATGAAATGGAATTTGGCGAATACTTCGCAAACAAATATTAACAAATAATGAAACATGAATGATTGAATGATTGAATGATTTAACAAAGATGAATGAGTAAATGAATGGGACGAACCTTTATGGCGTACACCCTAGTTCGCGAATAACATTTCGTAAGAGGCAAATGTAAGACCTAAAGTGCGTCATATAAGGGGGTATCTCTCGACATGGCTCGGGGGGAAGGTTACACCGCTCCCGAAGCCCGAGTCATGAAAATTTGGGGCCCATGAAAGCCTATCCTAAGAGGTACCTTGGATTCCCAACTATATATGTAGGTTATACCCGGTTGGGCGACCGAGGGTCTCTTCCTAGGAGTCGAGTGTATGCTCAAGGCGCCGAGGTACACGTTGAGCCAGAGTGCCCTGGATGGATGAACCTACCCCGGCCATTCTTGGCAAGTCTTGGCATGCGTTGCACTCGCCCGAAGAAAACTCCACTTAGGGTGCGATCTCGTAACCATAAACCATATAGGTATAAGGGATAAGAGGCTGCGAAAACAACTGTTGTTGTTAAGACCGGATGGGAGGAGCTAGTCTTGTATGGCCGATGTTTCGCCTCCTTGAAGGGGCAACCGGGAGATGATAAGGGCGACGCTCTCCATTAGGGGGTGTCAAAGCAGAGACGCAAATGTCATGAGGCTTTGTTTTCGCAAGGAGACTTAGGCTTGTCATATTTGTGCGATGATCTGCGAGAGGCAATAATACTAACGCGAGGGTAAGGCGAGATCAATGGGTCTTTACACGAAAGTGTACGGACGTCTGCGATTTCGTCGCACGCACGACGCAATGTTATGGGGCTTTATGTTCGCAAGGATATTTAGGCCTGTCATATTGTCGCAACTAAAACATCTGCAGAGGCAAAAATACTTGGAAAATGATAAGGCAAGATCAAGGGGTCCTTACATACAAGTGTAAAGACGTCCTGCGATTTTGTCGCGATAAAAGGTGGCAGGGGAGGACCTCTAATTAGGGAGGTCTGACTTGGAAGACCACACAAAAATGATAAGGCAAGGTCAATAGGCCATTGCATGAAAATGTAAAGGCGGCTTGCGACCTTGTCGCAACAAGAAAAAATAAAGTGAAGACCACCAAAAGCATAAGGCGACATTGTCGCAACGATACATTTTAATAACAATGATGACAAATAAGATCTTTCATCCGAAGATAAATAACAGAGGCAAGTATGGGAATGGGGAAAGTGAAATATTGTTATTCATATTCTGATGAAAGAGTTATATATCAATAATGTTAGCCAATTATATCACAAGGACGAACTACCAAGTAAGGATACAGAAATGTACAGATATTACAAGCAGAAAAAGAAAACAAAAAGAGTTATTTCTTTGGCGATTCTTCTTCTTCATCTGATTCTTCAGTCTGATTATTCTCATCGCCAAATTTTCTTCTTCACCATTTCGCTATCGAAACGTGTCGAGACAGGCGATTCTCGGGAACCTTTTCAAGGAGACAGGATATGAATGCGAGAGGGATATTGTGATCCTTACAAACATACTCCATGCCTCCATTGCGAAAACGAACAACATCATTGCTAAAATTCTCCACTTTGTCGTTAGAAATTGTTTCTTCAACTTTGGAATATCTATTCTCGCGAAGGGAGAGATTCTTTCTGTTGTTCTTTTTTCGGTTTCGAGTTCTTCAATTCTCGTTGGAAAATTCCCCGCGAGTTGTTCTTTCTCGATTCAAGCTCTCTAATTCTAACTTTGAAGCCTCTTCTCGGTTACCGCAAATAAGTAACAACAAGTTAATAATTTACAAGCAATACTACGAAGTAAGAAGTAGTAAGGTGTAATAAATAACCTTCTCTATCGGATATCATATCTTTAATCAAGGAAGTATGCTCGGCGTGAAGACTAACATCAACACCTAGGTTATTCTGGCATTATCTAAAACTTTCGCAGCCCGGGCGAATTCATCGTCACTATTTATAACAAGGAGGAACGAATTTGATCTTCTCGCTCACTAAGCAAGGAATTCGCGAAGCAATTCATCCCGTTCAATTTGTAGTTCAAGGAGAGATTTTTGAAATGTTGCTAATGCCTGTGCACCATTGTTAGCAATGCGATCTTTATCATCTATAAGGTCACTAATTTTCTTCCTCAAAATTTTGATTTCTTTATTGGACTCGAGAAACATTCGTTTAAATTGGTTGGCGACACTTAAACCAGATCTATGTTCAATTTCTAAAAGACGATATTTGGTCTGAAGTTCATTTAATGAAAGGGAGTTAATTTTGTTTGATGAACTACTTAAAGAGTTGTTGAGGTGAGCGAGGAGAAGGTTATTATCCATAGGATCAGGAAATGTATGGAGAAGAATAGCCTCATCGGAGAGATTATATACATCTGAAAAGTAATAAGTTAGGTAGCAATAGGCGACCGTTAAAATAGAAATAGTAAAAGGAGGTAAAATTTTATACCATAAAGTTGCTGATTGGCATTTTGAAGAGTGGACACCTTATCCTTTTGGGAGTCAAGTTCGGTGTTTAACTTTTGAATTATCTCGTCTTTATCGCGAGATGCCTTTGCCTTCGGTCTCTAATTCTTGAATCTTCTTGCTCAATTGCAAATTCTTCTTTTCAAGATTGTTGCGTCTTCTCTCAAGGTGCGAGGCAACTACAAAGGAAGATCTTCCAACCTATAAAAGAAGATAGAAAAATCATTAAAACATATATATACTTAAACAATTTAAAGTTAGCGGGGAAGTATGACCGTACACATACGAGAGACCCAAGTGCATTCAAAAGGTCGGGAGACACAACTCTAGAGACTCCATTGAATGAATTATTGCCTTCCAAAGAAAGCGACATTACACACGTTTGCGAGAGCCCCGCAAAGAGAAGCTAGGGGAGCATCTCCCATTCCTTGGAAACAGTCAGAGAAGATGCTAGATAACTGATCCATGGAAGAACTGGTCGATGGAATCTTCTTGGCGAGAGAAGGATTCGAGTCATGGTTATCCTCGTCAGAAGATTGAGCTTGAGCTAAGGCGAGAAGAGGATTGGACCTTTCGCTTCTTAGTTAAGGGGGCGGAGGACTTACCCTTGCGGCGGCAGTTTTACCCTTACTTTTAGTCTTAGCGACAATAGTTTCTTCAACTCCAACCTTCGCATACGCGTAAAGATAAGAAACAGATGCAACAATATTGTTTTAAATAAGAAGAAAGGAAGTGATTCTTACTTCACTCGTAAGCGATTGAAGCAATGTCAGAGTATCCTCCGACGGATCCTTTTTGTAGCTTCTTCTCAACCTGGCTATCTGAGAGATTTCACAAACTCAGCAATTATAGAAAGAAAGTTACGAAAGCCAAATTTGAAGTCGGAAACATACCTCTTTCTTCTTCTCAGGCCATTTGAATTCCCAAGGATGATACCTGCGAGATTCGCGGGAAGAACGTCTTGGCCCGCGATATAAGGACCATTTAAAATCAAGGGTACAACCCACCACTTCTCATCTTTGGAGTGGCGAGGAGTAGTATTATTACCGGTGCCAATCAATATCCCGCATGAGCAATTTATCCTCCGAGACATTATCCTTTTTCTTGAAAGTGAACGCCCAGTAGATTTCGCATTCACCATAGTTATCACCGAGTAATTTTCAAAAAGTTTTCCACGAGTGTATTTCTCAACAACTATTTCCAAGTCTGCGAATTTGGGATTTCTGACGACAGTTAGAATATAAAGATCCTTTGCCTGCACCGCGGTTCGCGAACTCAAGCATCAGGCGAATACAATCGCCGCTTAATTGATAAACAGCCCGAGAGAATTTTTCATGGGCCAAAATTTGATCTTTGTTGATGAAGGAACGAGCAGAAGAATACTGTACTTGAAAAGTACGTACTTGCCTCTATTCTTTTGCGAAGTTCCGGAGCTTCTTTGAGATATATATGAAATATCGTCTCTTACCTCTCCTCATATTTCTCCTGCGAGGGGAAGAGTATCATGAGATTTTTACAATATTGTTGCCGCGACTGTTTATCTTTGAATCTTCAGTTTTGTACTTTTACACGGATTTTGATTATTAATGTCTTCTCTTGACACGTCTCTTTCAACCACTTTTTCTTGACCGTTCATGTCTCTTCGCATTAAATGACCTCGTTTTTCTCGAGGCTCTTTTCCCCTATATATAGCTTTCTTTTCCCTCCTTTTCATCTTTTAGTTTGTCTCTGCAACTTTTCTTTGATTCTCTCCTTCCGCAATTTGCGCTCCTGCTACTGCAAAGCTTTTCTTCATCCTTTTTAGCGCTGTTTTTAATCTGCACCATTGTTAGCAATGCGATCTTTATCATCTATAAGGTCACTAATTTTCTTCCTCAAAATTTTGATTTCTTTATTGGACTCGAGAAACATTCGTTTAAATTGGTTGGCAGCACTTAAACCAGATCTATGTTCAATTTCTAAAAGACGATATTTGGTCTGAAGTTCATTTAATGAAAGGGAGTTAATTTTGTTTGATGAACTACTTAAAGAGTTGTTGAGGTGAGCGAGGAGAAGGTTATTATCCATAGGATCAGGAAATGTATGGAGAAGAATAGCCTCATCGGAGAGATTATATACATCTGCGAAAGTAATAAGTTAGGTAGCAATAGGCGACCGTTAAAATAGAAATAGTAAAAGGAGGTAAAATTTTATACCATAAAGTTGCTGATTGGCATTTTGAAGAGTGGACACCTTATCCTTTTGGGAGTCAAGTTCGGTGTTTAACTTTTGAATTATCTCGTCTTTATCGCGAGATGACGCAGCTTCGGTCTCTAATTCTTGAATCTTCTTGCTCAATTGCAAATTCTTCTTTTCAAGATTGTTGCGTCTTCTCTCAAGGTCTGAGGCAACTACAAAGGAAGATCTTCCAACCTATAAAAGAAGATAGAAAAATCATTAAAACATATATATACTTAAACAATTTAAAGTTAGCGGGAAGTATGACTGTACACATACCGAGAGACCCAAGTGCATTCAAAAGGTCGGGAGACACAACTCTAGAGACTCCATTGAATGAATTATTGCCTTCGATAGAAAGCAAAGATTACACACGTTTGCGAGAGCCCCGCAAAGAGAAGCTAGGGGAGCATCTCCCATTCCTTGAAACAATGCGAGAAGATGCTTTAGATAACCGATCCATGGAAGAAGCGGTCGATGGAATCTTCTTGGCGAGAGAAGGATTCGAGTCATGGTTATCCTCGTCGAGAAGATTCAGAGCTTGAGCTAAGGCGAGAAGAGGATTGGACCTTTCGCTTCTTAGTTAAGGGGGGCAGAGGACTTACCCTTGCGAGCGACAGTTTTACCCTTACTTTTAGTCTTCGCAGCAATAGTTTCTTCAACTCCAACCTTCGCATACGCGTAAAGATAAGAAACAGATGCAACAATATTGTTTTAAATAAGAAGAAAGGAAGTGATTCTTACTTCACTCGTAAGCGATTGAAGCAATGTCAGAGTATCCTCCGACGGATCCTTTTTGTAGCTTCTTCTCAACTTTGGCTATCCGAGAGATTTCACAAACTCGAATTATAGAAAAGAAAGTTACGAAAGCCAAATTTGAAGTCGGAAACATACCTCTTTCTTCTTCTCGTGCCATTTGAATTCCCAAGGATGATACCCTGCGAGATTCGCGGGAAGAACGTCTTGGCCCGCGATATAAGGACCATTTAAAATCAAGGGTACAACCCACCACTTCTCATCTTTGGAGTGGCGAGGTAGTATTATTACCGGGTGCCAATCAATATCCTGCATGAGCAATTTATCCTCACGAGACATTATCCTTTTTCTTGAGGTAACGCCCAGGCGAGATTTCGCATTCACCATAGTTATCACCGAGTAATTTTCAAAAAAGTTTTCCACGAGTGTATTTCTCAACACTATTTCCAAGTCTGCGAATTTGGGATTTACGACGAGTTAGAATATAAAGATCCTTTGCCTGCACCGCGGTTCGCGAACTCAAGCATCGGCGAATACAATCGCCGCAATTGATAAACAGCCCGAGAGAATTTTTCATGGGCCAAAATTTCATAAAATAAAGGCAACTCGGGGATTGTACAAGGGAATAGGAAGTCCCGCGAGAATCGACCGAAGCGAGACTATAATCTTTTGATCATCACATTGATGATCGGAGAAAAGATTCTGAGAAAGAATAGATGAGGTTCTTGATCGGGAATGGTTGTGAGAGTAAAACCCTTCTCGAGCAACTTCGTTGAACTTCTTCAAAAGAAGTTTTGTATGCACGAATGATGGAAGCCATTTATCGGTATGGGAATGGATGGAAGATTGGAGATTAAAAACAGTAGCTAAAAAGGATGAAGAAAAGCTTTGCGGTAAGATGGGAGCGCAAATTGCGGAAGGAGAGAATCAAAGAAAAGTTGCGAGACAAACTAAAAGATGAAAAGGAGGGAAAAGAAAGCTATATATAGGGGAAAAGAGCCTCGAGAAAAACGAGGTCATTTAATGCGAAGAGACATGAACGGTCAAGAAAAAGTGGTTGAAAGAGACGTGTTAAGAGAAGACATTAATAATCAAAATCCGTGTAAAAGTACAAAACTGAAGATTCAAAGATAAACAGTCGCGGCAACAATATTGTAAAAATCTCATGATACTCTTCCCCTCGCAGGAGAAATATGAGGAGAGGTAAGAGACGATATTTCATATATATCTCAAAGAAGCTCCGGAACTTCGCAAAAGAATAGAGGCAAGTACGTACTTTTCAAGTACAGTATTCTTCTGCTCGTTCCTTCATCAACAAAGATCAAAGATTACTACGACAACGGATTTTTCCTTCAAGATCGCTCTTCAAGCAATATTCAAGGAAAAAGAGGCAAGATGTAGGATCATAATATCGCAACGCATTGGGCTCGCGGGATCAATAAACGACGGTACCGCGAGGGAGTCGCAGGAAAATAAAATAAACGACGCGATGAGAAACGACACACAAAACAACTGAAAGACATGGAACTCAAGCGAGGTTAAGAAGTGTCGCGAGATTGAATAGTTGTACACTGGCGACACTTCGCGAGACATTCCCGAAAATAAAGGATAGCTTAGCTGTCATCCACTATGTATTACCCTATATAAAGGGTCGAGTGAGTCTGTTGTAGGGGGAGATCTTTTTAGAATTGTTAGGCAAGTCATTAGGAGAGAGAAAGTTTAAGAGTGTTTTAACTTCTAAGTGTAATTCAATTTTCCGGTGTAAACACTTCATGAATTCAATCAATAAATGTTCTTGATCTTACATCTTCTAATGAATTAATTAAGCAAAATCGAGTAAGGGGTGTAGTGTGGGAAATCCTGCTACTACATCAAGTTTCCTACACCCACTGGAATTGGCAAGATCAAAGGGGATGCTACTAAAGGAAGAATATATTATCAAAATGAAGTAAAGTGTTGCGAGGAACAAGTAAACAAGCGAAAGAATATATCAAAGTATCGCAAAAAGATGGCGAGGGTGGCTAAGAAAGAAGAAGAGTTTAGAGTTTATATGATAAGAGCAAAGGAAGGAAAAGGCATACCTAGCGAGACCTCGGGAGAAGAAAATGATCTTGCGAAAGAACCAAAAGGACCAACCCCTATGGGAGAACCGAAGGCGATTCGTCGCGGCGAACAAACCAAAGAAGTGAATATTGGAACTAAGGAAAAACCCAAGATGCTAAAGATTGGAACTAGCATGGAAGCAGATGAAGAGAAAAGAAGCGTCGATCCATTGCGAGATTATAAAGACATCTTCGCGTGGGATATGGATGAAATGCCAGTATAGATCCGTCGATCGCTTTGTCACAAGTTAGAAATTGATAAAAATGTGAAGCCATTTAAACAAAGAATTAGAAAGATAGCAACAAATATCACCCTCGGATAGAAGAAGAAGCTGCAGAAGATGCTTTGGATGCGGGAATTATTAGACAAGCAAAATATCCCGAATGGATAGCGAATATGGTTATAGTTCCAAAGAAGAACAAGGGAATAAGGATTTGCATTGATTTCACCGATTTAAATAAAGCTTGCCCTAAAGACAGTTTTCCATTGCGGATATTCCACAATTAGTCGAATCGAAAGGGAATGAAAGAGTATCATCTGCGGACGGGTACAAAGGTTACAAACAGATTCCTCTCGCCGAGGAAGATCAAGAGCATCTTTGCTTTCTTCGCTCCAAGAGGATTATACTGCTATACTAAAATGTCGTTTGGTCTGCGAAATCTTTGGAGCAACGTATCAAAGGATGGTAGAAGAGGTATTCGCGAGAATGGATACATAAAACACTAGAGGTATACGTAGATGACATCTTTGGTAAAAAGTAAGAAGGCGTAAGATCACGTGCGAGACCCGAAAGAAATTTTTGAGCGAGATGAGGCGTTTTAACATCAAAGTAAATCCGAGAAAAATGTACCTTCGGAGTTGCGTCGGGGAAGTTCTTGGGTTACATTGTATCAAAGGAAGGAATACATGTTGACCGGAGAAAGTAAAAGCGATTCGCGATATGCCGACACTGCGACGATAAAGGATGTTCAAAAGCTGAATGGGTTGTTAGCATCACTAGGAAGGTTCATCTCGCGGTCATCCGATAAGTGTAAACACTTTTTCAGCGTTACAAAAAAGGATCGAAGTTTAAGTGGACGGACGAATGTGAAAAGGCTTTACAAGGGATCAAAGAGCATTTAATGGATATATCCATTATGCGAAAAAGCAGAACCGGGAGAGGAATTATTAATATACCTCGCGACAACTTCGCATGCCTTAAGTGCGGTTTCTCTGCGAACGGACCTTGAGTAGAAAAACCAATCTATTACATCAAGAAAACTTTTAATGCTGCGAAACAAATTATTCGAAGATCGAAAAATTAATCCTGGCATTAGTTTATGCAACATTCAAGCTTCGCATATATTTTCAAGCGCACACTATTAAGGTAGTCACGAAAATACCAATTGAGTCGATGATGAAACATTCAAAAAGATCGGGAAGAGTTGAAAGATGGAATGCTCAAATAAGCCATTGTAAGCTCAAGTATGAGATATTATCCTCAACTAAGTCACAGGTTGTCGCGAGACTTTTTAGCGAGAATTTCCCTTGGAAGAAGATGAAGCGATAGATGAAATGATGGATGTAGAAGAAGAGTATGGAGACCCAAAAGACACCGCTAATCGAGCAGACAGGATGGGAAATATTAGTAGATGGATTATCAAATGGAGAAGGAAATGGAGTGGGAATTGTTATGATTTCACCAAGGCAATAAGTTAGCTTTCTTTTTAGATTGGAGTTTGAATCCACGAATAATGAAACAGTATGAAGCTATAATACATGCTCTGCGACTTGCAATAGAAATGAAATTGGAGAATATAAGGATTACCAAAGTGATTCGCAACTAGCAATTCACCGGGTAATAGAGAAATACACTACAAATAATCCATCTTTGAAAAAGTATAAGAAGCATGTCGAAGAATTGTCAAGACTGAGATACCAAAAATAAAATGGAGGCACATATCAAGGAGAGATAATAGACTCATGAGACGCTTTTGCCTTTATATCAAGTATGATGACAGACCCGATTGCGAGGAATATCAAAATACGAGACACTACTGGCGCCATCAATTAATAAAGAGGAAGAACAAGAAGCGAGATATAATGATGGTAGTAGATGAAATGCAATGTCGCGAGGAAGACTGGAGAGTCGAACTTCACGCGTACTTAATGAAGGGAGAGGTACCAAAAAATAGATTGGAGGCACACAAGTTAAAGAGCCGGGCAACAAATTATGAATTACGAGATGGCGTGCTTTATCGGCGATCTTTTGATGGGCCTTCGCTTCGATGTTTAACAAGGAAAGAAGGAGAAACCATATTGAAGATCTTGCATAGTGGAGATGCCGGAAATCATAGCGGCGGGAGATCTTTGGCATACAAGGCAAAGACGCAAGGATATTATTGGCCATATATGCATGAGGACGCAAGAACAATATCAAGACATCTGCGAGACACAAAGACATGGGAAAAGATACACGCGCCAGGGGCGCTGTTAAATTCTTCCACAAGTGTGTGGCCTTTTGGAAAGTGGGGTTTAGATATTGTAGGACCATTTTTACCAGGAACAGGACAAAGAAGGTACTTAATCGTCGCAACGGACTATTTCACAAAATGGGCAGAGGTGAAAGCGGTCCAACACATTCGCGATAAGGATGTCTTTACCTTCATATTTGAAAATATTATATGCAGATTCGGGATTCCCGCACAATTGGTATCTGATAATGGGAAACAGTTTGAAGGGCAAAATATAGAGTTCTTTTAATGCATTTCGAGATAAGATGTGGGAAATCAACTCCATTATATCCGCAAGCTAACGGCCAGCGAGAGGCAACAAATAAAACAATTACCGATATACTTGAAAAAAAGTTGGAAGGACACAATAAGGGATGGTGCGAACAAGTACACAATGCAGTATGGGCTTATAATACAACTAGAAGAGAAGCCACAGGAATGTCTCCTTTTTGCTTAACTTATGGAGTTGAAGCAGTACTCCCAACAGAGGTCATAATCCCGACAACCAAAAAAGAGGTTTGGGAGAAAAATCTTAGTGCAGGCAACATTCTAATCAAGTTAGATGAATTGGAAGAAAAACGAGAAAAGGCATTGCGACACATGGAGAATTATCAGCGAAGACTGGCTAGAGAATATAACAAGCGTGTCAAAATACGTGAGTTCCAACCAGGAGATTTGGTGCTGCGAGAAACCCCAATATATCAACGTGAAAGTGGAGGCAAGTTGGCGAGAAAATGGGATGGACCTTATATCATCAAAGAAGTAGTTGGTACAGGGGCATATAGATTGATGGATCCCGAAGGAAAAGATGTGGGACAAAAATTGGATAGACCATGGAATATATTATATCTAAAGAAATATTACCCATGAAAATGGGAGAGGAAAAATGAATCAAGAAGAAGTACTTCTACGCAAAATATTTGCGAAATTCAATAAAATGCAAGAGAAAATTCGCGAAGATCTCGCGATAAGAATAACAAAGAGTCATGAATGGCTTAACAAAAATGAACGAACAAAAGAATGGGACGAACCTTTATGGCGTACACCCTAGTTCGCGAATAACATTTCGTAAGAGGCAAATGTAAGACCTAAAGTGCGTCATATAAGGGGGTATCTCTCGACATGGCTCAGGGGAAAGGTTACACCGCTCCCGAAGCTATGAGTCATGAAAATTTGGGGCCCATGAAAGCCTAACCGGAAGAGGTACCTTGGATTCCCAACTATATATATAAGGTTATACCCTGGTTGGGCGACCGAGGGTCTCTTCCAAGGAGTCAGTGTATGCTCAAGGCGCCGAGGTACACGGTTGAGACAGAGTGCCCGGATGGATGAACCTACCCTGGCCATTCTTGGCAAGTCTTGGCATATGTTGCACTCGCCCGAAGAAAACTCCACTTAGGGTGCAGCCTCGTAACCATAAACCCTATAGGTATAAGGGATAAGAGGCTGCGAAAACAACTTAGTTGTTGTTAAGACCGGATGGGAGGAGCTAGTCTTGTATGGCCGATGTTTCGCCTCCTTGAAGGGGCAACCGGGGAGATGATAAGGGCGATGCTCTCCATTAGGGGAGTGTCAAAACAGACGCAAATGTCATAAGGCTATGTTTTCGCAAGAGAATTTAGGCTTGTCATATTTTTGCAATGATCCTGCAGAGGCAATAATACTAACGCGAGGGTAAGGCGAGATCAATGGGTCTTTACACAACGAAGTGTACGGGACGTCTGCGATTTCGTCGCAAGACAGCAATGTCATGGGGCTTTATGTTCGCAAGGATATCTAGACCTGTCATATTGTCGCAACTAAAACATCCTGCGAGAGGCAAAAATACTTGGAAAATGATAAGGCAAGATCAATGGGTCTTTACATGCAAGTGTAAAGACGTCCTGCGATTTTGTCGCAATGAAAGGTGGCGGGGAAGACCTCTAATTAGGGAGGTCTAACTTGGAAGACCACACAAAAATGATAAGGCAAGGTCAATGGGCCATTGCATGAAAATGTAAAGGCGACTTGCGACCTTGTCGCAAACAAGAAGAGATAAAATAAAGACTACCGAAATGATAAGGCGAGAAAAGTAGGTTTCTTCATTCATGGAGATACCAACGACCTCGTCGCAATATAAAATTCGACATCGATGAAAAATACAATTCAAAAATGATGATGATTGAGTAAAAATCATTTCATAAAAATGTAAGCGAGTAAGCTTGCGAGATTATAGTCATAGTTAAGAAGAAGAAAATAAGAGGATTATTCAACAAGGGGTTTAAGATTTCAAAACAAAAAGAAAGTTGCAGCAAAAGTTATAAAACATTAATTCTCTACATCAATGTTATCATTTTCGCCAATAGTTTTCTCGGCTTTCACTTCGCGAGAGAATGGAATTTCGTCGTCGAAACTTTTTCGAAAGAAGATCTTTATTGACAACTTCGGCATCGGCGACGTCTTCGCCGCTTTCATAATCATAATCATCATCGGGAGAGTTGGGGACTTCATCATCACTTACTTCTAAAGGTTTGACACGAACGAGGTTCAAGAGATTTAGACAATAAAATGTCATTCACAACGACCTCGGCCTTGAGATGAAATTGACGAAGGAGCGCTTTCTGCGATTTTTACTATCTATGTCCTTACAATCGGACATATAGTCAAATCTCCTTTCGGCACGATCGCGAGAAAGAGCAAGGGAAGTAGCAAGCGACCCATTTTCTTTGCGAAGTTTAGAGTTGTCTCGACTTGAGAGTAGAAATAACGAGAGCGAAGCTTTTCTCAGAATCTGCACAACAATTGAATAAGTAAAGATTAAAAGACAATCTTAAGGATTATGGGATTCATAAATGAATTAAGGTAGTCAAATAATATGACTACCTTCCTTTTGAGAAACAAGATCTTTGAATAAAAGACGAACAACTATTTCCCAATCGGTCCATGGCGTCATCGAATGTGTCCCCAACTAAGCCCTCCAGATTTGTGATCGCAAAGATTTTTCGTTGGAAATAAGTATGGCATTCTCAGTAACAAGCGAAGAATTGTTTTTATAGTGAGAACATTGATCCTTGAATTGGTTCGCTTTTACACTCAAGGATATTCTAACTTGAATAAGTTTATCTCTTTCGGGTCAGTAACTTCTTCAAGTGACTCCTCAGCGTGTGAATAGCTCGTCCTTGTTCTTCACATAATTTTTGACAAGCATTATATTGTTGCGAATAGGTCGCCAATTTGTTTAATAGAGAACGCTTTTCTTGAGAAAGAGTTCCGTTCTCATCTGATAAAGTTTCCATTTCCAAATTAGCTTTATTCAAAGAATAAGAGAGGCGAGATATATCGTTACTTAATGAGTCTTGACTCTGAGCTAACGTGATGTTTTCTTTAGACAAATTATTTATTTGGTCGGCAACATATGAATGAAGATTATTTAAGTAGTTATATTGCTCCATCCAAGCGTCTCTCTCTACACGAACTTCTTCACCAATGGATTCCAATTGATATATCTCCATTATTCGTTTCTGGTTTTGGGCTTGAAGAGCGAGACAAGGGTTTGAGATTAAAAAAAAAAAAAAAAAAAAAAAAAAAAAAAAAAAAAATGATGGGGTGGCGAGTATACCTTTTAACTCCTCATTCTTCTGCGAAGATTATCACGGTCTAGCGAGAGGTTGTGAAATTTTTGATTTTCAAGGTGGAAACTGTTACATTTCTCGGTCATAGCTTGGAGATCATTCCTCAATCTAGTGATTTCTTGAACCAAAGATGCTTGCGAAATCCTATCGGGACCAAGATGTTTACTTAGAATCTCGCAAACATCGGACTTGACGAGGGTCGGCGGAAGTTTTCTTGGCATCATTCACAAGATCTGAAAGGACTTTGAGAGCCACTTCTATCCCTTCCAAGTTTTCTTTGGTAAGAGGATTTGCTCGGATGAAGAAGTAATAATAGCAGTGGAAGGAGGAGACGGGGCATCTTTCATCAAGGCAGCGTCACGGGGAAAGGAAATCTCGGGAAGGATGATGGTTGGAGAAATGTCAGAGGCATGAATAGTAGGATTATTATGAGGAGCTTGATCTGCGAAGAGTTTAGGCATAGGAATGCTGTCATTAGTAATGTTCTCGCGAGAATCAGCCAAGAAATCATCTTGCGATGATCTTGCAACCGGAGAAGAAGGTGTAAAGGAGGGAAAGGAAACACTTTGGGAGTGACAGGCTTGGGTTGGCGAAGTCTTTTAGGAGTTTTGTCAATACTTCCATCATCCTGCGAATAACAAGTTAAATAAGAAACAGAGGCAACAATATATTGTTAATAAAAAACAAATGTTTCTTAAATACCTTGTCACTCGCAGGCTTTCTCTTTGAAGCCATAGATTTTACTCGCGAAGAGGGCTTTGATTGCGCAAGGGATTCTTGTTGCGAAGTAGATTTCGACGGCGAGCCCAAAGAGAGAAGAGGGTTCTTCACGGTAAATTTAGTTCTGGGCTGGTTCTTGCTAAATAACAATGGCAGAAAGAAAACTACAAAATTAATCATACCAGTGTGATTTTAACAAAGAAAGATAATCTCAAAATTAATCAACCACAAAATCAGTCAGATATGGCAAGATTAACAAACCTAGACGCCATGAGAACGACAACTGGTAAAAATGGTAAAGAAGATGGTGAGAGAAAATAGCAGGCCAACACTTGCAGAACGATGAAGAAGAAGAACACTTGCAGAACGATGAAGAAGAAGAACACTTGCAGACGATGAAGAAGACGAAAAAGAAAAGGAAAATTCTTTACAGGGGACACTCCTATAAATAGACGAGAAAAAATATTACGACCGGATAACATTAAATGCACCGGTAAAAGGGGTAAATATAGACACGTGTAAACGGTCACTACTAAATCCAAGAAAACCAGGCAAAAGGAATTTCAGTAGGATTCAAATATCGCACAACATATTTCCTAATAAACGAGAAGAGCTTGCGAGATTGATTATTTTCCGTAACTCATGAGGCAAGAAATGACACTTCATATATATATTACAAAGAAGCTCCAGAACTTCGCCAAAAGAATAGAGGCAAGTACGTACTTTTCAAGAAAAGTATTCTTTCGCTCGTTCCTTCACCAATTAAAACCAAGGATTATTACAACAATGAATTTTTCCTTCAAATCGCTCTTCAAGCAATATTCAAGGAAAAAGAGGCAAGATGTAGGATCATAATATCGCAACGGACAAGGTTCGCGGGATTAATAAACGACGGTGTCGCGAGGGAGTCGCAGGGAGCTAAAATAAACGACGCGATGAATAACGACAAACAAAACAATTGGAAGACATGAAACCTGGCGAGGGATAAGAAGTGTCGCGAGAATGAATATTCGTGCACTTGCGACACTTCGCGAGACATTCCCGAAAATAAAGGATAGCTTAGCTGTCATCCACTATGTATTACCCTATATAAAGGGCTAAATGAGTCTGTTGAAAGGGAGAGATCTTTTTGAATTGTGAAGCAAGTCATTAGGAGAGAGAAAGTTTAAGAGCGCCTTAATTTCTAAGTGTAATTCTATTGTCTTTGTGTAAACATTTCATGGAATCAATTAATAAATATTCTTGATCACACATCTTTCAATGGATTGGTCAAGCAAAAAACGAGTAAGGGGTGTAGTGCGGGATTTCCTGCAACTACACCTTTGTTGGATGATTTTCCTTGAATGTTTCTCTGTTAAACTTTCATTTAGGTTTTTCTTCTTTCTTTCTTTTTTGAAAAAACATACTTGGATGTCCGGTTTCAAAGTTCAATTTGTTTTGATAGGCAATTGGTAGCTTTTGAGGATATTAGATTATTTCGGGATGAATGGTTTTGATAATATAACTCGATTATGTTTTGTGAAAGGAATATTACTTTTATGAAAGTGTGTGCTAGCAATCGGCACAAGACGCAATAGTATGACGGTTTTACTAAGAACCTAAAAACAGATCGTATATCTTGCCCAGTCTAAATATACTCACTTCATAGGGTTTTTTTTCCTCTGCGAACACGCCCCTCTCCATGTAAAAGGCGGCTTTGCTGGTAGCATCGCCAGCAAGTCCCCAATCGCTGGTAGCATCTTTAGCGAGTCCCCAGTTTTCTTGTGTAGTCTTTACGACTGGTAACCGGGTTGTCTGGTTGTTGAGTCGGATTGAGTCGCCATCCCATACCATCTTGATATCTGGGTCGAAGAACGAGATCGACAGTCTGACATTGTAGCCGATAGATCAATCCTCCTGCTGTGGTCGCCAATTGTTTATGGGTAAAAATCGTTTCCGCCGATTTTGGTAAATTCGGTAGGTGAGTGAGAAACTGGTTTAAAACCTAAACAAATGTGCTGCATGTGAGCACTTTCTAGATTCGAGAGATCAATCTGTACAAGTCCGGCCTAAACCAAGAAATGGTCGTTCCAGACTTGCTTCGGTCACAAAGTGGAGGAGAAGGGTTGATTTGGGGAGGGAAGTAAAGAAATGTGTTGAGACCGGAATAGTGCAGGATAGTAGTGTCTCGACTTGTATCGAAAGTGAAAGCTTCGGAAGCTTGCAAGAGATGAAAGCTTTTTTGGAGAGCTTGGAAAGTTGCCTTTTCTGAGAGTGTTCTGTCTTTCTCCTGACCGAGACTTGTTGTCTGGTGGAAATAGGTAAGACCTATTTATACAAGTCGATATTGAAACGTACCCTGGCCTCATGAAGGAAGAGAGTAAAGAGTGAAATAATGGGAGGAGGTGGTAACCGCATGGTGTTTATGAGTGAAAACGTTTTCACCATTATTTCCTCATTTATTTGACCGCTTTATTCCTATTCACGCTTTCTTAATGTGAGATTAGTGTACGCTGCATGCTGTGACCGCCAAACCAAGACCACGGAAAGCATCCCCGGTTTGTGTTGATGTCTCGAGTGTTGGTTGCACCTTGAGTGCAAGTGGCGCTGCTAGTGGCGCGTGTGGCATGTGCCAATGGCATGTGCGGAATGCCTTTGTTGCGGGTTGCACCTTGAGTGCAAGTGGCAATGCCAGAGTTGCTAGTGGCGTGTGTGGCATGTGCCAATGTCATGTGCGGAATGCCTTGGTGGTAGGTTGCACGTTGAGTGTAAGTGTCAATGCCAGAGCTGCTAGTGGCATGTGCCAATGGCATGTGCGGAATGCCTTGGAGGTAGGGTGCACGGTTTGCAAGTTAGGCTACCGGCGTGGGTTTTGGCATGTGCCAATGGCACGTCGGCCAAGTTGGCCTAGGTTGCACTGCAGACTTGCAAGTTAGGCTACCAGCGTGCGTGTTTGGCATGTGTCAATGGCACGCATGGCCATTAGGGCCACGGCTAGGTACTGAAAGCTACCAGCGAGCGTGTTGGCATGTGCACTTGGCATGCTCGGCCATTAGGGCCACGGCCTGGTAAGAAAAGCTACCAGCGATGCGTGTTGGCATGTGCCAATGGCATGCTTGGCCATTAGGGCCACGGCTTGTAATAAAAGCTACCGGTAGCGTGTTGGCATGTGCCAATGGCATGATCGGCCATTAGGGCCACGGCACTGTAAGAAAAGCTACCAAATGATGCGTGTTGGCATGTGCCAATGGCATGCTCGGCCATTAGAGCCACGGCTTGGTAAGAAAAGCTACCGGCGGCGTGTTGGCATGTGCCAATGGCACGCTCGGCAATTAGGGCCACGGCTAGGTAATGAAAGCTACCGGCGAGCGTGTTGGCATGTGCCAATGGCATGCTCGGCCATTAGGGCCACGGCATAGTAAGAAAAGATACCAGCGATGCGTGTTGGCATGTGCCAATGGCATGCTCGGCCATTAGGGCTACGGCTTGGTAAGAAAAGCTACTGGCGGCGTGTTGGCATGTGCCAATGGCACGCTCGGCCATTAGGGCCATGGCACAGTAAGAAAAGCTACCACGATGCGTGTTGGCATGTGCCAATGTCATGCGTGGCCAATTTGGCCTAGGTTGTACGGTTTGCAAGCCTAGGCGCGGGCGCTACTTTGGCATGGCGCGGCTATGGCCAAAGTAAGGGTGTTTGGCTGGGCGTGGTGTGACCAGCGTAGATAGGGCCAAGGCAGAGTGCGTTTGGCATGGCGCGGCTAGCTTGGGCTAGGTGTGGCTGGCATGATTTTCCATTGGCACGGAGGTGCGGCTAGCATGGTTGGCATGCTTTGGCGCGTTTAGTGTGACTAGCATAGCTAGGGCCAAGGCAGAGTACGTTTGGCATGGCGCGACTATCTTGGGCTAGGTGTGGCTGGCATGATTTGCCATTGGCACGGAAGTGCGGCTAGCATGGTTGGCATGCTTTGGCGCGTTTGGTGTGACTAGCATAGCTAGGGCCAAGGCAGAGTGTGTTTGGCATGGCGCGGCTAGCTTGGGCTAGGTGTGGTTGGCATGATTTGCCATTGGCACGGAGGTGCGGCTAGCATGGTTGGCATGCTTTGGCGCGTTTGGTGTGACAAGCATAGCTAGGGCCAAGCCAGAGTGCGTTTGGCATGGCGCGGCTAGATTGGGCTAGGTGTGGCTGGCATGATTTTCCATTGGCACGGAGGTGCGGCTAGCATGGTTGGCATGCTTTGGCGCGTTTGGTGTGACTAGCATAGCTAGGGCCAAGGCAGAGTGCGTTTGGCATGGCGCGCTAGCTTGGGCTAGGTGTGGCTGGCATAATTTGCCATTTGCACGGAGGTGTGGCTAGCATGGTTGGCATGCTTTGGCGCGTTTGGTGTGACCAGCATAGCTAGGGCCAAGGCAGAGTGCGTTTGGCATGGCGCGGCTAGCTTGGGCTAGGTGTGGCTGGCATGATTTGCCATTGGCACGGAGGGGAATTTGTGTTTTGTTCGTTGTAACCCTAATTTGATTTGAAAAAATACCCCCTATTAATTACTGACTACATGCATTGAATGTTCTAATAAATGTGTCACCGGTGACATTAGGTTATTCGGGGTTTTACGATTTTACCCTTTGTCTAAAAAACCACCATCAACAACTGTTTATTTTCTGTGAGGCTAATATTGCTACCAGCACAAACTTAGTTAAACTGTTTTCTGACTTTGGAGTAGCTTCTGGACAGTTGATAAACCTTAGCAAATCTGGAGTCTTTTTTAGTCCTAGAACTAACCCAGACATAAAATACGAGATACAACAAATTCTAGGTGTTAAGGCTATTCCTTTGGACGATAGATATTTAGGAGCGCCCTTATTTACTAACAAATCTAAGATAAAATGTTTTGAACCTCTAGTCGAAAAAAATGCTTAATAGAATGGTTGGTTGGAAGAATCTAAACACAGCCGGAAAATCAGTTATGATAAAAAATGTAACTTCTTCATTAACTGTTTATCAAATGAACTGTTTTAAAATACCTAAGAAAATTTGCAAAAAATTAAATAATCTTCAAAGAGATTATTGGTGGAGAAAGGATGAGAACGGGAAAAATCAACAAGGAAAAAAAGGGGTCTATTTAAAAGCATGGGAGTCTTTCTGTAAGCCTTTAAGTGAGGGAGGAATGGGGTTTCAGAATATAGAAAAGTTTAATCTCGCCATGTTGGCAAAAATGGGATGGAGATTGAAAGAAAACTCAGAGTCCCTTTGTGCTAAAATCTTAAGAGTTAAGTATTACCCTAATATTGATATTCTTCATTTGAAAACTAAACCAAATCAGAGAGACAGTTGGGTTTGGAAGGCATCCTAAACGGTGTCGAACAAATCCAGAAACATTGTTTGTGGAAAATAGGAAGAGGTACTATGGTTAATGTATGGAATGATTACTGGATTCCAGAAATCAATCCACCAATACAAAAACCAAGTAGGGGAGCTGAAGATATAACAATGGTGAGCCAATTGGTAACTGGTGCGAAAACATGGGATATGCACAAATTGAGAGTATGTTTCGACCAAAACACTATAAGTTGTATCCTAAAAATAAGCCTCCAACTCAGGATATGGCGGATACATCTCAATGGGATCTAAATGCAAAAGGTAATTTTACAGTTAAATCAATGTATAACAAAATCAGCTCTACTGGTATTGATAGCAAGGATTGGAATCTAATTTGGCAGCTGAAAGTTCCCCCATCGGTTAAAACTTTTGTATGGGAAGCAGCTAATGCTATCCTACCAAACAGTTAGAGGGTTGCAGCAGTTATTCCCCATATAAATAAAACATGTACTCTCTGTAATAGTGGTGAGGAATCTCTAACTCATTTATTTATGAATTGTAATTTCGCAAAATAGGTTTGGATGCATTTAAACTTCAGTATGGACTATGTGGTTGAAAATAACACTACTTTTCATGACTGGCTAAATTCTTGGTTTTCTAATACTAACAGAAATGGTTTCGTGATGCAGTTGCCTGAGTTTTGTAGTATCATTACGTGGCACATTTGGAAATCAAGATGTAATTGGGTCTTCAAAAAGGAAAAACAAAATAGTGCAGTCATGGTAAATGAGATAGTTAAATTCATAAATAGCATTTCTACTGTAACATCTCCAAGTTACAATATTCTTCAAACTCTATATTATAATCCAATGAATGATGACTGTCTTAATATATGTACAACTGCAAACAGAAATATTGAAACCAAAATGGTTTACAAATTCAGTATAGCCTTAACTATGATGAACCCCATATCTTTTTCTGGTATAGCTATAACTCTTGCTGATTTTGCAGGCTATACAATTGAAGTCCGGGGAGCTACCTGCAACTGCAATACTAGAGAAGAATTAGAAACAAGAGGAGCAAAGATAGCATTCCAGTGGGCGGCAGAATGGAGTGGTCATGAGGTGGCTTTTCGGAGTGATTCCATGCTTACTTTAATGTTGCTTAAAGGAATGTATGTTGAAGCTAGGAAACTCAGATACACTATTAGTAATGACTTCCAAAGCACCAATCTAGAAGCCATAAACTTTAAAATTTCAAATCTTATTTTCTCTACTAGAGTCGATGTAATGTGGTCAGCTAACACGGCAGCCTATCGTAATAGTTTCAATCTCCAAAATAGTTGGAAAGGAGAGGACTTGGGTAATTTGTTGAACTTCTTTAATTATGAGTACTTTAACGAAAATATATCATGGTCGAATCTTGTTCCGATCATGACCAGATACTTGTTATGGTAATGTGAGGGTTTCTTCCTCTTCTTTTATGAAAAAAAAAAATGATATATAAACTTCTAACTGTGTATATTGGACCCAAATGATAATTTAATTGAATCAGCCGGTGCCTGGGAGCTCACTTGTTCACAGATGAGGCATGTTGTGCCGCTTTTTAGCTGCAGCAAAGGGCTTTGATGCTGCTCAAATAAAACTCATGTGACACAAATTATATCAAAGGGCTGTAGTTCCGGAAAAAAACAACACATTACCACACCCATGGACATTCCAAGAGATGATTTTCATGATTAAAAAAGCAAAGAAGACCAAGCTACTCTAAGATGAAAACAGATTTAGATGAATACAAATACAAGTAAAACAAGCAATCACAATGAGTATCATGGAACTGGAAATAGAAGGAAAGCATAGTTACAGCAAGGTTTTTGTCTTTAATTTTTTAGTCTTTCGAACACTTTTGCCATTGTCAGATTTATTCTTCTTCGGCTGTGTCTTCCCTTTCCCCTTGCGCTCTGATTTTTCATGGGGATCCACTTCTTCATACTCTATGGGCTTTATAATTACACCTGATTTCTTTACCACCTGAACAATCAATCAGAAGAAAAAGATAAGATGTGAGAACTGAAAGCACATATCCAACAAACTGGGCCTAATTTCTACAGTGAGGAACTTGTTCAAGATTTTATTTCTATTTACTGCAGAAACTTTAAAGTTTCAACACTATCTTTATGTTAATAACATTTATCCAGCAGGAAAGAAAAAAAGAAAACATATGGAATTCAGTATAAAAAACTGTATGACCACAAATTTTATACTACGCATTATTATTCATGAGACTTACTTCAGGCCGGGTAAGTGCTCCAACTTTTGTGGCTGGGTTGAATTCGGGTCCAAGAGGCAGACGAAAAGTTTTTTCATAATCTTCATTGGATGTGTATGAATGCGGCACTGTCGCTGTATGTAGCTTCTCAGCCTGCCCAAGCACAGTTTAGGATTTTCAGATTAGAATACCAGGCATTTGTTACATGTCAGATGCAGAAATGCTTACAACTAAACATGCTGACATACAAGTCAATACGTGAGTACTACTCACCTTTTTGTCAAGCCTCTCAGATATAATGACATTCTTGAGATGCGAATCCTTTCTTTCTTTAAGCGCATTTTCCCTTTTCTTTTGTGCAATTGCATGCTCTTCGACCATCCAAGAAGGTAGACCTTTCTTCTTTTGGATATGAGTCCATTGACCCCAGCCTGGAACTAGAGTCGGCTTCTCAGGCTCAGGATTTTCCTCATTCAGAGCTTCTAATTTTTCCTTCTCAAACTCTTCCTCCACATCATCACCAGCAAAAGCATTGTGTATAAGGTCTGCCTGAGACGGAAGTCTATAATCTTGCTTAGTACCAGAAGTAAGAATTCCATCCACCATATCTTCACCACTCTCACTACCATTATCCTCGTCTTCCTCCTTCAAAAATTAAAGAGAAACAAAAGGTAACATGAAAATAACAATGAGCAAACATGACTGCAAAGAACAGGAGAAACAAAACACACGTTCAAGTTAAATAACTAGGGAAACAAACCTTGGTCTCTTTAAGTGGCAAAGCAGGGTGTACCACCATTGAGTTCTTTTTATCGGCACTGGACTTCTTATGTTCACTCTTCATCTAAACATATAAAATACAAATGATTAAGTAAACTAGAAGGTTCATCGGTTGAAATAATTGATATGGAGCAAAGGTAACCTTCTTGAAGGAGTTTGACGCAAAAATAGCAACATCATATGTAGTCTTCGGGCCAGGATCTCCAACAATATCATTAAAACTCTGTTATAAGCAAGAAAATAAGAACTCCACATCCAAAGAAAAATAATCAGCCGAATAAAATAAAGAGTTAAGGTCAAATGTTGATACCTTAAAAAGAGGTTCTTGGCCAGTGTTAGAACTTCCACCAAGTACACCACTAGGATCTATGTGAACAGTTTCCTGTGAAACCACCATATTTCTGTCGGATACAGCATCACCAAAACCTTTAGTTGCAAAGCCATCTTCACTGTCACAATCCCAATCCCTATCCACCAAATTAGATTTAATCTTACTACTCATTTCATCGATCTGATTTTTAGCTGATGTCCCGAAAACCCGTCTACCACTTGACGTTGCTTTCTTCGAACATTCTGCTTCATCCGAATTCTCTTCCAGCTCCATCAACGTTGAGTCGTACTCTTTAAGTGCACACTTAGCTTCTTCATCAACTGCCTTTTTTCTCCTTTCATTTCCACGGACCTAGAAGATCAAAGATAGAATTGGCAGACATTTAAATGCACTGCTGTCTCAAAAATAAGACTCGGTGCCGAAGATGGTGATTGAAGTATAAGATACCATCCCAGTCACATGATTCACAAATATGGTCAGAACGAAAGCTAACAACAAAACAATTAAGATGCATGTATAGTTGAACTTCAGACATCAGCACGTAATAGATTAAACGCATACCATGAAAGGTAAGGAAAGCACTCCTGATTTTGGTGCTTCATCCTCCTCTTGTATAATTCTGAGGGTTTTCTCTTTTGCTCTGGTCACCAATTTCAAAGGCCCGTCCTGGTCTGCGACAGCTTCAAGATTGTCATCGTCCTCAAAACCACTACTTTCATCACTACTACTACTACTGTCATTCATACTATTCATTTTTCTGGTCAGAACTGCATGTTTAGTAAGCTGATTAGAGATAGCAGCTCTAGTTCCTTCATCCTGGGTAGCCAAACCACGCTGTATGGCTCGTTTTGCCCACTTGGAGTACTTTTTGTGTCTCAATGTCATACGTTCCTGCGATTAAAATTGGAAGAAAAGCATAAAAATCAACAACAGATGTTTGTTAACAAAGAAAAAGAAAGGTGATGAATAAGCAGTGAGGTGTTAATCACCTCAGCTCGTTTGAACTCTTGGTTAAATGCAAGTTCTTTAGCTGAATCAGGATCCATTTGCTCGTCAGAAAATGATGTCGTCTTCAATTTATCCTTGTTCTTGAGACGATGATAGGTTTTAGACTTGATCTTTTTGATGTGTTTTGACTTCACTTCATGCCGAAATAAAAGACTACGGATTTTTGCAAGGTGATTCTGGCGGTCCTTCACGTCCTCAACAGATATCTGCCATGTGTCAACAACAACGCATTAAACGAGATTAGTGACTTAAATTAAGACGAAGCATGATTGGTTAGCCAATCATATGACTAACGGGAATCAAACTGAAGAACCAAAGTGTAAAGAGCCACCAATCAGCACTTCTACAACATTTCGTAGGTTACATAGTACAGACATACATTAAATCTACTATGTGCACGAGTTCGACTTGACATTAGCAATTGTAGATAAATCAGGTACTGTGGACCCTTAGATATTAAGACGTTCAATGAGATACTGATGACAGTTGTAAATCAAATTACAGCAAACAGCACTTTGTTTAGGAAATATGTATGTTTCGCACAACCTCATGAGCTACATACCATATTGAGTTCAAGAAGCTTCGCACCATACTTCATGTGCGCATCCACAACCTCAGCATCCTGAACAACTGAAGCCATTTGCTTTTCAAATTCAGTTCTAGGAGTAAATTCAGATGCTATTGCTCCTACGGTAGCGAACCCCACATCAGTCTCTTCCCCAAAGAAGATGGTAGGCGCCTCCCTGTTTCTCTTCACTAATGGCTCCCATTTAGTAACTTCCTTGTTTGCAAACTTATAACCATGGATCCTGTCTATCCTATCCTGATCAACTTTTGCAAGAGGTGTATTGATCGCCGAGGATTTTTTCTCCAGTAGACTAATTCTCTTGTTAAGTGCATTATACACAGCAGTTCCACGAAGTGGATCCATTAGATCCTTCATACCAATCTGACCACTACCATCCAATGTATCTCGGCTAGGATTAAATTCAGATTCAGGGTATGCCTCAGTTACAGTTATATTCTTCTTAATCGCTTTACCTAAAATAATACATCATCATCATATGAGATTACTAACCAAAATGCAAATTTAATCACTGAAACAAAAATTGTCTAGTCTAATTACCGTCAAACGCCTCGGATGGCATTCCAGTGATTCTTTGCAACATCCTAGCATGCTTTTCATCCTCCTGTTCAGAATCCTCATTTCCTCTACGTCCATCGTCATCTGATAGTATATTCTCATCCTACACAAACAATATAACACCACCAGCATCAAATTCATCCTGTCATTCAAATTTTCAAGATAAAAACTCAAAAAAAAAAAAATATATTTGCTTAAAAGATACCTTAAGCTCTTCAGGAAATTGATATTCGAGATTATCAAGAGGATCAAATCTCCGATTCTTTTTGGATTCTTCTTCAGGGATAACTTCTTCGTACTCGTAGAGATCATAATTGATATGTAAACCTCCATCTTCATCATCTGAATTATCATCTGGATGAATAGGTTTATTATGGTTTAAGAATTCAATTTGTTTTCTGAGTTGATTTGGTAAACGAGGTACACTGTGTTTCTCATCTTTCTTATTCTTCCTCCTCTTCTTATTATTAGAAGATGATTGGATAGATTGTTTTCTTTTTCCTCCGTTGTTATCAATCCTTTTTCGTTTTGCTTCTGCCATTTTTGTGTTTCTTTTTACGCGGCTGGGGAAGATAAAAAGAGGAACGGGGAAGTCAAGCGAGAAGTTAAAGATTTATGCTAGGGCACAGCCAAGGTCAAAGTGTATTGACTAGAAATTCAGAGTCCGTATGAAATACGGGTTTGTCCACGGGTCACGGGCCAGGAAACATTAAGAGTCCTGTTTTAAAAAGAAACCTCGTATAGGGCTTCTCAAAACATCAGGTCAAGCACTATGGCACAAGGCAATCTCACTATGGGCTGCTTTTATCCCTTTTCTACATGTACGGAGATTCGGTTTCCGTACTGAATATCCATTTCACTGAAAAACGGAAACTGAGTATCCATAAAGCAAACTTTTACACCGAAACTGAGTTTTCGTACCATTTTCCTTCCCTACTACCTGGATCAGATCTGATCCAATTTTAAATGTAGGGAAGAGATATCCCTACTTAGAAGAGGTATGGGAGATCATAGTAAATGGATTTTGAGAAATTTCTCTACATTTAGGGGATAGGGAAGGGAAATTGTGCACCATAGTGCTTGGCCTTTGGGAGGTGTCCTAAAGTAATAGCAAGTGTCTAAATTACTCTTCATCAAATAAAAAAACCTAGAAACCCAAAATCTGATTTTTATTTCGCTCTCATCTTCCTCTCCTCAACCATAACCCTTAATCAATAAAAGCCTCCAATAGTTGAATATCACTAATATAATCATATAAACCAAGATAATTTCAAACCCTCAACGACAAGATAGATTGAGATTGAGATAGACCCACTTTCTACTTGTTGTTATTGTATTTGAAATATGTCGGATTCATTCTAACTAATAAATAGGGTTGTTGTGGTAGTCAGAGTTGGGAGTTCTTTATCTCTGAATCTGTTACGGTTAGGAATTAAAGAACTCTTATCCGTAAATCAGTTAGATATTTGATTTGCATGTGAATTCAAAGTTAGGTTTTCTAGCTATGATGATTTTGCGGTTGGGTTCGACTTTGATAAAACATAATCGTAAACAATTCTGAAACTCCCTTACGATTTGTTTGCAGAATTCGCCGTTTCCAGGAATTTATAATCCCATGGGATTACAAATTTTGGGATTCATGTAAATTCCTTGTGTGTTTGGTAATTCAATTAAAATTCTTAGGATTTATAGAGTTTTCTTGTATTAAAGTATTTGTACCGTTTGGCATTACCCTCAAATCTTAAAACTGCATATATATGGGATTTAGAATTAAAAAAAAAAAAAAAAAAAAAAAAAAAAAAAAAAAAAAAAAAAGTGGGTTCATAAATCCCTTGATAAGTTTCCCAGCAAATCTTAGGGGGAGGGGCCGGACTCCATATGGAGGATTTCCTGGAAAACTGAATCCGTAGGAAACGTGATTCCAAGGATTTGGGCAACCAAACATACAGAGGGAAACGTAATTCTACCAAATCCCCTAGACCCATAAATTCCACCTTTAAAATTCTACATCCAAACCCACCATTATTTTTGCAAGTCCAAATATGGTTATTTTAGGTTGTCCAAACCCAAACGTAAACCCATGCGCATAATGAGTTACGGTCAGGCTCGAAATGCCAAATCCCCACCGTAAATGTGTTACGATTGGGTTTTCCCCAATTTTACCCAGTTACGGCTAAGAGTTTATAGTTTCCTAGTTATAATACTTTCTTACAATTGGGTATTTGGGAAAACCCCAACCGTCACTACGTCTGAAAAACCTTTAAAAAAAATATTTTACATACTTTCACCAATTTTGAGTAATAAAAAGGACACTAGAGCTAAGTTAGGGGTATACCTGACTATTTTCAGTCATTGATTATTCACTTTGTCGGTTTGTTTCTTCATCTCCTCCTCTTTCCATCTGCTTCTCTTCCCCAAAATAAAAATATATTTTTCTATCTAATAACTATAAATAAAAAACTTAATTAATTTAATAACTTTTTTTGACGAAAAGGTTAAATTTTATTCATGAAGAAAAAGTCAAATAACAACCATCACATGTTATATATGTATTTTAATAAACAATTGCATCCCAGTTATATAGGACGGAATCAATTGGCACCAGATGAAAACGGTTCTCGCTGGAAGCCCATAATATTACAAGAGATTTTACACCTAAAATCGATTCGCCACTCTTCTTTGCTCTACCTACAAATGTTCTGCAGTTTCTTTTATTTTCCAAATGACCCAAGTTATCGCATACGGGAGAAGATTCCAGATTTTTTCGGTTTTTTGTTACAGAGGATTGTATCTCCATGCATTCAAATTTCTGGATAAGAAACTGTTGCATTTCCCACGAGATCTTGAAATATTTGATGAAGTAGAACCAAATGTCTCTAGCATATGTGCAATGAAAGAAAATATGATCTTCGTCTTCTTCCTCTAACCCACAAAATCTGCAGATGTTATCTTGTATTGAGATTCTTTCATGTTCTGAAAAGACGAGGATACCAAAATATACCACAATCTTAAACTTTTCCACCTATAAGTCCTCTTACAGAAAGTGATTGTCTATGGACTGAGTCGAGACAATACAACGAATCGGTATTCACACTTTGTGTGGTCGTCTATGGATACGAGATCGAGACAATACAACAATCAAAGTGTGATTACTTGATAATAGGTTCGGAGTTAACCAAACACTATAGGATCACTATCAAGTAATACGTGTTGGAATTTCAGCTTCATAATCATTATACTTTAGAGTTAAACATGATTATAAAATAACCCACTGGATGAAAATCATCCTTAACCCTAGTATTAGCATATTCTTACATCTAAACATCATAGACAAAGATGTTTGATTAGGCTGAAAGTAATGATTCATCATGTTCATATGCAATAAACAGCACATACAATATTCCCAAGTTCTGAATAAGGTATCACCATTTAAGGAAGCAACCTAATAACATGATTGTACAGAATCTATAATGATGAGAAGAAGGAAATAAAAGCATAACAAGCAGAAACAGAAAATGACTTAGCTTCTACTTCTATTTCCTCTCATTTCTCAATGATGGATTATCATAAAAATGCATATGTATAAGAGGCTAGAAGAGAGCTTAGTCACAGTCTATGTGTCAACCAACCTGTCCATCATTAGTTGGTTGACACCTCACTAGGTGAGTCATAGGACAGCTAAGCAGCTGAGTGTAATCCTAGTTAGCACTAATCAAAATTAACCAAAACAAGATTAGCTTAAGCAAAATAAGTTACTTTAAACAAACCAACATTTGTTGCTAAACCAACATTAAGTCTAACATTCTCCCACTTTGGTTAGCAACAAAACTTTACTGAAAACAGCTAGCTCGAGTCTAAAAGGTACGCTAGGATTCGACCATAGAGACCTACACACCATTTAGAAGATGCATACGCCATTTCCATAATCAGAAAACTAGACGGGCCGTTTTATGCTCAAGTAAAAACACTTTAAATGGCTTAACCTCATGCCATATAAACTGCAATTTAAACTTTATTTTGTCAAACCAAAAAACTTGGATCATTTCTTCATAAGCTCTCAATGCAACTTTATATGCTCTTACTGCAATCAATATGATTTCTAGATACATCTCCGTCGAGACAAGTATACATCTGGCTCAATTAAGAGGCATGTTTCCGTCGAAACATATAACAAGTATACATCTGGCTCTATCGAGATATGTCGTATAAGACATTTAACATCTCCGAAGAGACATCTCCGAAGAGATTCTACTGGCTCAATTGAGGTATGTTTGTCGAGACAATTAACATCTCCGAAGAGACATCTCCAAAGAGATTCATCTGACTCAATTGAGTATGTCTGACAAAGCATTTATGTGTCTCACTCGAGACCCTTAATCTCTGTAGAGATCTTATCTGTTCTCAATATGAGATATGTCTCCGTCGAGACATTATCCATCCCCGAAGAGACCTGGCCCAATAAGAGATATATCTTCGAAGAGAAAACCTTTGTATTATAATGAAAACGTGTCTCCGTCGAGACCTTTATTCATCTCTTTATTGGATTAATCTCTGAAAAGAAAAGATCATTTGTGTCTCACTAGAGACGTGTTCTATGCTCATTATGAGCTATGTTTCTAGAGAGACTTTCTGTATTGATCTCCTACTGATTTTCCGTTCCTTAAACAACACAGACAGCAAAACAAGTTAAACAGTTATGATGATAACTAAAAACTATTGTTATAATACTCCCAATGTTTTCCAAAACTTTGCCACCATAGAATGTTGCCATTACTTTAATCTACACACAAACAAAACATTAGAATAGATTCATTACCATCAGGTGCACCTTTGGGTAAACCATGATGTACAAGGATCTTTACTTCCAAGTTTCAAAGCTTTATTTCAAAACATACATGGTTATCATCACTTTAAATAGCTATGCATACAAACGAAAACTGATAGCATATTAATAAGCATACATAAACATCTTAAACTTAAAATACAAAACTCGGTATCAGCGCAAAACACCTTTGGGAAGAATTGCGACATACATGAGTCAAACCTAATAAGTTTAAGATCAACATTTCATGCATAGAAATAACTACTCTATAAACCTTTGGGTTCAATAGAGCACAGTATTCAATAAGTAGGAAACATGATTTATTCCAAATATCACAAATATGAATTACCTTTGGGCAAAACTCATACTCGTAACATTTGGAAAAACATAAACAAACCTTTCTTTTACCGAAAATTGGTGAAGAGCTTGTTTGCTACTTTCTGGTTTCCATGGTCTGTACCAGCTGCCCCTTCATCACTCTACATCTTGGTCCTTGCCACATGCAACCAGTGCCTTGTAGCACAAAACTTTCGGTATTGCATTTTTGTAATATCCCTTCCAAAACAGCTAGACCACAAATACTTCATTCTAACCCTTTCACACTTTCAAAGTATCGCTTTGGCAACACTTAGTCGAGAAATAGAAGGTACATTATATACTTTTAGTTCAATCTGTATCTTAAGGAAAATGAACACCTTAAACTTGACTATCAAACTTTTGGGTTTAATAGACAGGGGAAAAACTAAACAAAGTATAAAACCTGATTCATTCCAGATATTACTAGTGTGAATCACCTTTTTGGTAGGTTCAAACTTTCAACATCCAAAATAAATCACAAGCAAACCTTATTTTAATCGAAACCGATGAAGAATCTTTGTCACTTTCTGGTCTTCGTGGTCTAAACCACAAGCGTCTTCATCTCTTTCAGAACACCTAGCCACATGCAATCAGAACTTTTTATCGCAACGCTTTTGGCCAAACAACTTGAACTTGACTTATCTGATCCTGTAGCCATTACAACCATTACATCTCTCCCACTGATTTGCATGACACGAGTATCCTAAAATGTTGAATCTAACGTCAACTATACAATCACATTCAGACTGCCCAGACTCTAACAACTTCCTTGAACCATATGTATGTCCTGAGCATAGAGAGACTTTATTTTGCTACAGCACGAATCATTGAGGTCATAATGTCCTTGTTACTGCACCTGTTGAAACTGCTGAACATGTTTTTCCCTTTGATTAGAAGCAATTTCAGTTCTTGCACGAACCATTGTTACCTCACTGACATAGCTGAATCAGCCACGATAGCCCATCACTAGATTGCCCATACTCCTACCAACTTCTATATCAGCAAGAGCTGCATAATTTCTTGTGAAGTAGTGCCAATTCATATTCCAAACTTTCTCAACTGAACATTGCCTTGGCGAAAGGCAAAATAAAATCTCTGCTGCCTGCTAAAGCTTCTTCTGAAAGTTCTTTCCTTTTATTTCAAAAACATAATTAATGACTCTAACGTGTAATCAGACTCCTTACAACAGATAGAGCAACCCGCACGCGGTCTGTCACCGATAACTTCCACAGCTTCCCTGACATTTGTACCTGCTGAGCAGGTCATAACCCACAGTACCAAAGCTGCCAAAACAAAAAACTGCGCCATGTGTCGAAACTATGGATAGGTTTGAAGTTAAGACTTTAACCTGATCCTTATCACATCCCTTGCAGCAGTTGTATGTTCAGCACTAACAGCTATCATTTTTATTTATATCCCCTGGGAAACTTGTACCTTTAGCAGCACAAGTGAGTCAACAATAGTGCCCAAACCAAGTTGTCTTTTCTGATTACATTCCCAGCTCTAAACTATATTATGGATGGTAATTTTCGGTCAAATGAAGCCATATGTCTGTAGACCTGAGCACCAAGACAAGACCCTCTACTTTCAAAAGTAATTTTCTCAAACAAACATTCTTGTAGTTGAGCAACCATAAGTCTCTCATAACATACCAATACAATCAACAGAACATCCAAAGTAGTCTACAACCTAGTCGAACCTTTCATTGAACCATTAACTTTAAGATAAAACACCAGCAGATACCATATACATATTACAAGTTGTTTTAAAAACCACCTTTACAAAAATACCAAGTATCCAAATACTAAAAGGTCATGCTACGACCTTGGTACTATGATGTATACCACAAAAGGTTTCTTAAAAAATGACCGGTGCTCAATTCAGTCAATATAAGAAAATAACATTCTGCAAACTCTTAATAAGACAAGTACATTGTATATGACTAATAAGAATTTTTCATATACAACCAAACATCCTAATTTATGATGCATTTTAACCTAACAATGAATCATACTTTATGCTTTTCCAAAGTCATAATAAACTATCACTGACAGAAAACCAGTAAGCTTCCACACTTGGTTAGTCTGAAAACGTTAATGAACAAGTTTTAACATGTCATCATCTTCCTGGGAAAGAAGGACACGAATCTGAGCATGGATATTTCGAATTTGTAATATAGTAATGCTTATAATTGCAATATTATACCAATTATGCAATAATACTTAAGCATCAGTACAAAGACTACATATGTTGTGATCAAAACAACAAAGAATTCTCATGTTATCAACAAATCATGCTATCAGCAACAAAACCCATAAATAACTTAACTAAAACAGACTTCCGCATATACCCTAGTTGTAGAACATGAAATAGCTAGGAGAAATAGAAGTAGAATGTTGGAATTTCAGCTTCATAATCATTATACTTTAGAGTTAAACATGATTATAAAATAACCCACTGGCTGAAAATCATCCTTAACCCTAGTATTAGCATATTCTTACATCTAAACATCATAGACAGAGATGTTTGATTAGGCTGAAAGTAATGATTCATCATGTTCATATGCAATAAACAGCACATACAATACTCTCAAGTTCTGAATTAGGTATCACCATTTAAGGAAGCAACCTAATAACATGATTGTATAGAACCTATAATGATGAGAAGAAGGAAATAAAAGCATAAAAAAATTTGAAATGATGACTTAGCTTCTACTTCTATTTCCTCTCATTTCTCAATGATGGATTATCAGAAAAATGCATATGTATAAGAGGCTAGAAGAGAGCTTAGTCACAGTCTATGTGTCAACCAACCTGTCCATCATTAGTTGGTTGACACCTCACTAGGTGAGTCATAGGATAGCTAATCAGCTGAGTGTAATCCTAGTTAGCACTAATCAAGATTAAACAAAACAAGATTAGCTTAAGCAAAATAAGATTAATTTAAACAAACCAACATTTGTTGCTAAACCAACATTAAGTCTAACAATACGGAGTCAACGTTTGTGTAATTTACTTTAAATTATAATAACAACAATTATAATTGCGGAAAACAAAAGTCAATGACACATCAAGATTTTGTTAACGAGGAAACCGCAAATGCAGAAAAACCCCGGCACCTAGTCCAGAATTGAATTCTCTCAGAATTAAGCCGCTATACAAAATCAACCTAACTTCGTATAGTTGAGACCAAGCAACTAAACATATAGTTCACCTAGTTTCTTCAGTATCCATGCGCTTCCGGCATTCAATAAGTGCGCACCTTTGGAACAATTCCTTTGGTTCGTATTCCAAACGATAAAAGGAACAACAAATCAGTTCGGTAACAACTCTATTCAATCTCAGTGATACGAGTTAGACAAAGGCTCTTTTGTTTAATACAATAAACTCCTTTGTCGGGTTTAGATCAATCTATCCAACAACTACCAAAGTAGCAGAGTTTAGATTATGCAATCAATAATAGGATCTTATCAAGATGCTAAATACTGATGCCGATATACACAACTAATCAATCAAATTTATCAAAGATAAACCGATTATAGTTGGATCCCAGCCGATCTAGTTTTGTGCACACCAAAGATTATGAACCCAAATCATAAATCTTCTTTGTCTTCAAATCTTCTTAAATCTTCAATAAACACCTGCACACCAACAACTTGAATCTCTTGTGATCAATCACGCACAGAACGGAGTTTTAACAACTGATTATCACAAGACATCTTTAGATCTACAAACAGCTCTAAAGATCTCGTCCACACTTCGATCTAGTTTGAGTGAATCTTATATCAGAACAGAAGATTCTCAAGAATAAACAAACTAGGTACAATCAAAGTTCAACAATCGTTAATCAATCAAATCAAATCGAAAACTAATAATACTGCAATTATCTAGTTTCCTGGTAGGTCTGTAAATGTGGCTTTCCTACGTTAAACTTCAAGTGCACAGCGCCTATTGGAGGCGTGGCAAGTACAGGTCGATCCCACAGAGACTTGTGGTGCTATAAGGTTGATCAAGGCTTACTCAACTGATTTTCAATGAAATGTAACACAATTATGGTTTGTTGTCGAAGCGGCGAGGTTGAGCTGAAATGACTCTAAATAGTAACTAAGATATAAGACAGTGACAATGGGGATACTAGGGTCTTCAAATCCACCACTAACTCCTATTATGTGTTCAACTAAGTTGAGCTTTTCTTGTTCCTGTGACAGATAAGGGCAGTGTGTCAATTCCACCACTTGTCTAAGGAGTTTCACCTAATGATAACTCAATTATCAGCTAAGGCACTAACCCAGAGCACTAGTTGTCTAATTAAGCACAACTAGTCAAGGGAATTAGCTTATATTTCTAAGGCTTGAGTGCAAACACTCAACACAATTATAACCTAACTACAATGTATACTTGGCATGCATTGTGAGAGAAGAGTATTGGATGCTAGAATTGAAGATATCTGATAAAATTAAGCACTCAAGAACACTCAAGCAAAGTTGAAATCGTAACAGTGAATTAGGGTTTCATTGAACCCTAGCAAACTAAACTAGAACATCAAAAACAACAAATAACACAAATTAAATCTAAATTGCTGCTCAGCTGGCCAGGCATCCCCTCAAACATCAAATTACACCTTCTATTTATACATGCCCGAAAAACAAAACCTAATTCTCTTTAAAATAGAAATTAAATGCTAACCCATTCGCCCATACCCTCTTTGAAATTGCTTTGTTGGCTCTGTTTAATCGGCTCTCGACTCCCTTGATGTTGATGTTAGAAAACCCTAATTCTAGCTATCTCAACCCTAGCTTCTAAGTTATGGAAGAAGCTAAGGGTAAAGATGACTAGAACTAGGGTGGTGGAGTGGGTGGCTGATGCAGTTGCTGTGGTGACAGGCTATGGAGGTGGTGGTGATGGCTCTGGTATGGCTGTGGTGTCGGGTGAGGAAGAAGAGGAGGGGGGGTGTGCAGTTACTGTCGGGTGAAGGGGAAGAAATGAGATTAGGTTTTGGTGATGGGAGTTTATATAGGGGCTATGGTGTTGAGCGGGAGTAGCAAAGTTTGATGCGATGGTTGGAGCGAGCGTCGGATCTCGGTGGAGCACATCTAACGGCTCAAATGATACGGGCTTGGATGCGGGTCACGGGCGGGTCTTGGATAGCAAAAGCCCATGTCTTGTAAATGGGTTGCTCCTTGTTGGGTTGCAATCGTTGAGCGCGCGGGCTTTGGCTTCTGCTCCATAGACGCTTGCCTCAATTCTTCGCTCTTTTGGATCCTCAATTTCTCCGAGCTTTATTTATTACCTAAAAACACAAAATTAATTAATACAAATATTTATTCTTGAAAACAAAGAAAACACAGAATCTGGGATAATATCTGATTTCTGAGCACAAAAGATGAGTTAAATGCCAATAAAAAGGTGTATAAATATGCAATATTTGGCACTCATCATTTCCCGCCAACGGTACTCGTAGAGCTTCTTTATCCCACAGAAGTTTTACTGGCTCCACCAGTAACAACACAACAAGGAAACGAGCGGTCGTAAGAGATTTCTCCTAATTAGGGTACTTTCATCTCCGAATAGACGGCTCCACCAGTAACAACACAACAAGGAAATTTTGCTGGCTCTTAGGATAGTTTGCTCGAAATGCAAACTTGGGTATTTACAAACCAAGGAAGTTTGGACACCAAGGGATTTCCAAAACCGAAAATATTCTCAAGCTATGCAATATATTTTCAAAATCGGTTTTCATAATTCCTAGAAATGCTCTGTCCAATATTAACCGAAATCCTACTAGAAAATCTCCAATTAGTAAATGCATATTACCAATTTTTATTTTCGAGAGATATGCATTTTAATTGCTGGTAATTAAAAGCATATAAAATTAACAACCTTAATTAAAAGATTCTCAACTTATTTCGGTTCGGGATCTCCTTGAGTTTTTAAGGAATATCTTTGAACAATAAAAGATAAGAGTTACTGAACATGTTCAAAGTATGTCGACATCTTATTTCTTTGTAAATCCTCTTTCATATTTACAATCTTGGAACCGATTATACCACACTTCCAAACAAGTTTAGAACTAGTTCATCTGATTTCCAAGAACTATGTGATTGATCAAATCAACACACTAATCATGGGTTTACGGTTCTACCAAACACAAGGATCGGTTCTAACTTAATATGGTTACTGGTACCGGTCACATCTGAAAAAGCGTGGGTACAACAACCACACCCAATATTTCGCTTAGCAATATGTATGGACAAACTCCAATATACTTTCTAGAGAATCAACTAGACAGTCAGACTCAATCTAGACAAAAAGTATATCAAAGAGTTTATATCTCAATCTCCCGATTTGATATATACTCAAGCAAATAGAAATCTGCGAGTCTTTATCAGATACTAGAGAGATAACTTGGATGGTACCAAAGACCAATATCCAAGTCTCAATCAATTTAAATCAATAACCAAAAGGTCGGATATTCTAATTGATTGAACAACGCACAACCTGTGATATTTCAATTATATAACAAAATATAATGCGGAAAAGAAATAACACAGACACCAGAATTTTGTTAACGAGGAAACTGCAAATGCAGAAAAACCCCGGGACCTAGTCCAGATTGAACATACACTGTATTAAGCCGCTACAGACACTAGCCTACTCCAAATTAACTTCGGTCTGGACTGTATTTGAACCCCAACCAATATCACACTGATCCAAGGTACAGTTATGCTCCTACATCTCTGATCCCAGCAGGATGCTACGTACTTGATTCCCTTAGCTGATCTCACCCATAACTATGAGTTGCTACGACCCAAAGTCGAAGACTTTAATAAACAAATATGTATCACACAGAAAAGTCTACGGTAATAGATAAATCCGTCTCCCACGAATATACCTACGAGTTTTGTTCCGTCTTTTGATAAATCAAGGCTAACAGGAACCAATCGATAACCCGGACTTATATTCCCGAAGAACAGCCTAGTATTATCGATCACCTCACAATAATCTTAATCGACGCAGCGAAAAAGGTATTGCGGAATCACAAACGATGAGACGAAGATGTTTGTGACTTCTTTTTATCTTGCTTATCGGATATAGAAATCTCAAGCCAATTATTACAATTGTACTCTTACGATAGAAACAGAAAGATCAGATCACACAACTACGAGAAAGTAGTATCGGTGCGGCTTTACAATCCCACTTTGAAGTCATTAAGTCGTTAACTTTGGTTTAGATAAGAAAAAACCAAGGTTAAAGGAGAATTGACTCTAGCTTATACAACTAGTATCACACGTAAGGTGTGGGGATTAGGTTTTCCAGTTGCTAGAGTTCTCCCTTATATAGTCTTTCAAATCAGGGTTTGTAATCAATGTTAGCTTGGTAACAAAGCATTCAATATTCGCCGTTAGATGAAAACCTGATTAGATTCAAGCTAATATTTCTCAACCGTTAGATCGAAAACTTAGCTTGCTATACACACATGAAATGCACGTTTCTAGGCTTGTGTAACCGTACCCAAACATGTACATTTGTTGGTTCAACAATAGTTAACCAAAGGTTAGCCATATGAGCAATTTCATATCAACCATATTTTTCTTCACCATAACTAGTCCAAATGACTCAAATGAACTAGTTAGAGAGTTGTTTAATTGCTTAGATCTTTATGTAACTACACAAGACACAATCGAAGCAAAAACGATTTGATTCACTCGAATCGGTTCATGAACTTTATAGCTACTGTTTGCAAAAGCATTCATTAGTTTATTTAAACATGAGTTCAAGAAAAATCGTTTTTAGATATAACCAAATCAAGTTCGTGGACTTAAGTTCACGAAAGGAGTTCACAAACTCCAGCAGAAATTCTCGGGTCGAGAACTTCCGCCAGTTTGCGGACTGAGTTCGCGGACTTGGCTCACGCCACTGTAGTTGCAGGAAATCCCACAATACACCCCTCACTAAAATTTACTTAACTAATCCATTTGAAGATGAATAACTATAAATTTTATTGATTATTTTCTTGAAATGTTTACAAAGGAAGATAGAACAGAGCTAAAGAAATTACAATCACTCTAGATTTTCTCTCTCCTAATGACTTGCTTAACAATTCAAAAAGAATCCCCCTCACAACAGACTTACTCATCCTTTTATATAGGGTAGTACACAGTGGATGACAGCTAAGCTGTCCTTTATTTTCGGGAATAACTCGCGAAGTATCGCAAGTGTATAAGTGTTCATCCTCGCGACACTCTTAACCTTCGCCAGATTTTCACATCTTCCTTGTGTTCTGGCTGTCGTCATTCATTGCGTCATTTATTTTACTTCCCTGCGACTCCCTCGCAATGTCGTCATTTATTAATCTCGCGAAACATTGATGTCGCGATATTCTGATCCTACATCTTGCCTCTTCTCATGTCTTCTCTGCGAAGGAGAGAATGTCATGAGAACCAATATTTTGAGATGCCGTAATTGCTCATCTTCCAACATTTTGAAGTGCCGCAATTGCTCATCTTTATCTCGCAATTGTTCATTTTTATCTGTTTTATTCACGTACGGAATTTATTACAGGTGTCTCCTCTTCCACTCTTTCCTTGACACGTCTCTTTCAACCGTTTATTCTTGACCATTCACGTCCCATCTCGCATTAAATGCATTTGTTTTCTCGAGGATTCTCCTCTCTATATATAGTTTTCTTACCCTTCTCTTTTTTTCTTTTATTTTCCCTCTGCAACTTTTCTTCAACTTTCTTCCTCCGCAATTTGCGCTTCTGCTACTGTAAACCCCCCCTTTTTTCTTTCTCTCAATCTTCAATTCTCCATTCATTCAATCTTCAATTCTCCATTCATTCCCATACTCTAATAATGGCTTCACTTGGTCGTACATATAAACCCCTTTTTGAGGAAACTCAAAAGAATTTTCAAGAGAAGGGTTTCATCTTATCGACCATTCCTGATCAAAAGTCTTCATCTATACTTTCTGCAAAACTATTTTCTGATCATCAGTGTGATGATCAGAAAATCATAGTCTCGCTAGGTCAACTCCTCGCAGGCCTTCCCATTCCTCTATACAATCTCGAGATACCTTTATTCTATGAAATTCTTGCTCATGAGAAATTCTCGCGAGCTATTTACCAACTGAGCGGCGACTGCATCCGCCTAATGCTTGAATTCGCCAATCGTGGCGCTGGTAAAGGATCTTTATATCCTGATGATGTCAAAGATCCTAGATTCGCGAATTTACCAATAGTCGCTGAGAAATATACCGTAGAAAATTTCTTTGCGAATTATACAGTAATAAATATGAGAAATGATAAATCTCGCTGGGGTGCTCGATTGAAGAGAAAAGATAACATTGATGCTGATAAGCTGCTCATGCAAGATATTGACTGGCACTCGGGCAAAAATAATGTTCCTCGGCACTCCAAAGATGAGAAGTGGTGGGTTGTTCCTTTATTTCTGAGTGGACCCTATATCGCAGGTTCACATGTACTCCCTGCGAATCTCGCAGACTATCATCCTTGGGAATTTAAATGGCCCGAAAAGGCAAAAGAGGTATACTTCCTATTTCAGATTTGCTTTTGCGATATTTCTTTCCTTTTATATTTACTAGATTTACAAAATCTTGATTACAAATTGAAAAAGAGTTATAGTAGACGTCCAAAGCCGAGTACTCTGGCGATACTCCGATCGATCACGGATGAAGTAAGAAATACTTTCTCTTGTTATTTTTAACAATATTGTTGCCTCTGTTTCTTATCTTCATTCGTGTGCGAAGGTTATTGAAGAAATAGACATTCCCGAGTGCGAAGGTTAAGGGCAAGGATAAAATCACTCTTCGCAAGGATAAATCTTCTGCTCCATTTTCTAAAAACGGAAAACCCATCCCTCTTCTCATTCTAATTCTCAAACCAGCGAGAGCTCGATGAGGATGAAAATGAGGTTGGTACTTCCTCTCGCGAGGGAGAATCACTCGACTACTTCTGTATGGCGCAATTGTCTAGTGTCTTCTCCGATTATATGCAAGGATTAGGAGATGATCATTTATCTGCTACTTGCGAAGCTCTCACTAAAATTTGCGATGCCCCCTTGCTAGTGGACAATGATTCTTTTCGCGGAGTTTCCCGAACATTGACTTCCAGCTTCTTAAATGCTCTCAATGCTTTGGTATGTTCATATTCCTTTGCTTCTCTGTAATTTCGATTATAAGCTTTATCTTAACAATTTCTTTACTTTCCTTTATAGTCTGGGAGAGCTTCCTTTGTTGTTGCCTCAGATCTCGAGAAAAGACGCGACAACCTTGAAAAGAAAAATCTCCAACTCAAAGAGAAGATCCAAGAACTAGAAACTGAAGTTGCGATGTCTCGCAAGAAAGATGAAAGAATTCAACAGTTGGAAGTTGAGTCTGCTTCTCAGAAGACTAAACTATCCACTCTTCAAAGTGCAAATCAACAACTTTATGGTATAAAATTTTTACTCTTCAAGTCGTCTTTATTTTGTCATCTGCTTTTCTTTGCACGATTTATTATTTTCGCAGACATATATAATCTCTCTGAAGAAGCCATTCTTCTCCATTCATTTCCCGAGCCTATGGACAATGATGTTCTTCTCACTCATCTCAACGAATCTTTAAGCAGTTCGTCAAACAAAATTGATTCCCTTCCGTTAAATGAACTTCAAGCCAAATATCGTCTCCTAGAGATTGAGCATAGATCTAGTTTAGGTTTAGCCAACCGATTTAAACAAATGTATCTTGATTCCCATAAGAAAACCAAAATTTTAAGGAAGAAAATTAGTGGTCTCATAGATGACAAAGACCGTATTGCTAATAAAGGTGCACGGGCATTAGCAAAATTTCAAAAATCTCTTCTCGAAGTACAAATTGAACGAGACGAATCTCTTCGTCGGAATGCCATACTTAATGAGCGAGAAGATCAAATTCGTTCGCTTCTCGTTATAAATAATGATGATGAATTTGCTTGGGCTGCGAAGGTTCTAGATAATGCCAGGAATAACTTAGGTGTTGATGTTAGTCTTCATGCCAAGCATACTGCCTTGGTTAAAGACATGATATCTGACAGAGAAGGTTGTTTATTATACTTTACTGCTCCTTATTTTTGTAGTATTGTTATTGTGTTGTTAATTCATTGTCATATGTTTTGCAGAATCCGAGAAGAGATTTCAAACAAGGATTGAAGAACTTGAGTCTGAAAAGGGGAACTCGCAGAAGGCCTTTCTCTTCGCAATAACAAGTATTCTAAGTTGAAGAAACAACTGCAAGCTACGATGGCGAATTTCAACAATGATGCTTGTTCGTTTTCGCAATCAAACTATTGAAACGGTTTGCAATGATCACCGCATTCCTCTTAGTTCATATCCTTGTCTTCGCGATGATATTCCCCGAAGATATGCCTTTCTCGGATGTCTCTGATAGTGAAGCTAGCGAAGAAGAAGAATCTGGCGAAAAGAATGATGGAATTGAAGAATCTAACCAAGAAGAAGAATCCTCAAAGAAATAACTTCTTTTTCTTCTTTCGCTTCTTGTAATATCTGTATATATACTCTTTTAATCTTCTATTTCTATAACCCCTCATTGTAAATTTCTTGGATTGCTAAATATGAATTCAATCTTTGTTTTCTTTACTTGCGCATATTAATCAAGCAATTCTTCTTTATAATTCAACTGACCAGCATTATGAATACATAAATCCATCATGTGGAAATGAATAACAAGATTTTATCCTATTCATTCCCATACTTGCCTCTGTTATTTATTTTCACATGAGAGATTTGATCCATTATCTCTAAATAATGAAATCTCTGACTTTGGCTTTATTGTTGGTAACTTTATGATTGAATATAATCGTTTTTGCAAGCTTATTTGCTTCCTCAATTTTATGTATGGCTATATCTTTATTTATGTTGAAGTTCATCATTGCGACAAGATCGCAGGATGTCTTCACAAATGAAGAAATCTATTCATCTTGCCTTATCATTCTTATGTGGTCTTATTTTGCCTTCCTAATTAAAGGTCTTATTTCGCCACCCCTCGTTGCGACAAAATCGCAGGACGTCTTTACATTTTTATGTAATGACCCATTGACCTTGTCTTATCATTTCTTAAGTATTTTTGCCTCTGCAGGATATTTTATTTGCCACAATATGACAGGCTTAAATACTCTTGCGAATGTAAAATCCCATGACATTGCCGTCTTCGCGACGAGATCGCAGGATGTTTTTACATTTTCATGCAAAAACCCATTGATCTCGTCTTATCCTTGCGTTAGTATTATTGCCTCTACAGGATCATCGCACAAATATGACAAGCCTAAATTTCCTTGCGAAAATAAAGCCTCATGACATTTGCGTCTTTTGACACTTATCGGCTCCCTAATGGAGGGTGCCGCCCTTATCTTCTCCTGGTTGCCCCTTCAAGGAGGCGTACATCGGCCATACAAGACTAGCTCCTCCCATCCGGTCTTAACAACAACCAGTTGTTTTCGCAGCCTCTTATCCCTTATACCTATATGGTTTATGGTTACGAGACTGCACCCTAAGTGGAGTTTTCTTCGGGCCGAGTGCAGCATATACCAATACTTGCCAAGAATGGCCGAGACACTTCAAATGCCCCAGGCACTCTTGGCTCAACCGTGTACCCCGGCGCCTTGAGCATACACTGACTCCTTGGAAGAGACCCTCGGGCGTCCAACTAGGGGTATAACCATATATATATAGTTGGAAATCCAAGGTATCTCTCCCGGATAGGCTTTCATGGGCCCCAAATCTCCATGACTCGAGTTCCGGGAGCGGTGTAACCTTTTCACCGAGCCATGTCAAGAGATACCCCCTTATATGACGCACTTTAGGTCTTACATTTGCCTCTTGCGAAATATCATTCGCGAACTAGGGTGTACGCCATAAAGGTTCGTCCCATTCACTCACTCTTTCATTTTTGTTAATTCATTCAATCATTCATTTTGTTTGCGAAGCTATCGCACAATCTTACATTGTTTAATCATTTTTGTTTTTCAATTCTTCAATCAAATTGCCATACATTCTTGATGGCGAGATCTTCGCATATTTCTTCTTCAATTATTTTTTCTTCCTCTTACCCTTAACAAGCTTTTGTTACTGCCTTTTGATGATTACTCACTTCTTACACTTTTTGCTCCTGCTTTGTTCTCTCTCCTCGCACCATTCAAATCTCTTAATGATTCCTTTCCATCATAATTTTCAAACTGTTTTCATGCACTTGTTTCGCAATGTATCTTCTCCTCTTACATCAATGGCATCCACCATTAATCTTTCTCTTCTTTGTTCATCTTTTGCATGTTGCTTCCAACCCTTTCTTTTCGCAGCTCTCTCTTCGCAACTCTCCACGTCGATCTCATAGCATTTTTGTCCTTCCGTCCAATCTCCCTTTATAATTCCGACACCGCTAGGATGAGGAAATTTTATGCATTGATGATAAGTTGACGCTACGCCCAGAATTTCGTGCAACCATGGCCTTCCGATCAATGCATTATAAGGGGACTCCACATCAACTACACGAAACAAAATCCCCGTTGATAACCCTTGCAAGGGTATTCTCATATGAACTTCTCCTTTAGGCTTATTCGCTGTTCCATTGAAACCATATATCTTATATGTCGAAGGTATCAATTCTTCATCCTTCCCCCATAGTCTTGTAAGTATGGTAGAAAAGAATATTTACTGAGCTCCCCGTATCAATCAAGATTCTATTGATCGCCCAGCAATTCTCTGCTTCGTCGTCTTCGCCATCTACAGGTTTTGGATTAATTTCCAATTTTACAACCAATGGGTTGTCATGCGTCTCTTTGCCTTCAGGAATCTCTTCTGCGGTGAAAGAAATAATCTGCATTTGCCATTCTTTTAACTGCGACGTCTTCGCAATGTTCATCACTTCTTTATTATTAGCATCCCTCGCAAAAACCCTACTGAGAACATTATCATGAAAATCTTCAATTGTTCGGTAAGAGTGTACAATGGAGTTGCAAAACAAATTTTTAGCTTTCGATCCAACTTCTATTACGAATGTTTCTTTCCCATTTGCTTTGAATTTGTTACGTGCATTTACGGTGGTGGTGGTAATGGTGAACCTTCTCTTCACTTTTTAGAAAATGACTCGGCTTTCCTTGGTCAATCATTCTCGAGGATGATTCTTTTTATATTTCTGCAGTCATTTGTTAAGTGTCCATGAAAGCGGTGGTAAGAATGAACTCGTGACTTCTATCACTTGGTGGTGGCTCATTCCCCATGTTCCATGGCGCAGGTATGTTTTCCATCAAGAGTATAGCTTCCCATATTTTTTTCAACGCTAGTATTTAATGGTGGCATTTTGATTTCTTCCCATACTACTCTGTGACGTCGCTGCCCTCCATGATAATTCTGCCTTTGACTTCCATAAGTTTCTTGCGGATGATCAAGTCTTTGAATTTTGTTATTGCTACCACGGTTGTAGTAGTTCCTTTCTCTCTCAAATTCTTCTTGATCACGGCTTCCCATGGCTACTATCTTTGGTTGTCCATCATCTATTATCCTTTCTTGTTGACCTTGCGAAGTGCTCGCCACCGTGTTTATCAGTTTGGGTAATAAACTTGCATTCGCAGCGTTTGAATTTGTATTCGCAACTGGGTATGATTCCATCTCGTTTTGCCTTTCCTCTAAAGCAATATATTCCTCCTGAAGTTCTCGCAACTTAGTCATTGTATTTGTATTCTTAACTCTAAAGATTTGAATATATAAAAAATTGGTTGCGAACATAGCGTTTATGAATGATAAAATGAGATATCTTTCATCCACTCGCCCAGCCATCTCGCTACACATCGTCTTCCATCTCACAGTTAAGTGTCTTAAACTTTCGCCAACTCTTTGTTTCAGCCCAAATACATCTTCAATTCCTGGTCGCGAGGAGCTGTTACTTATATATGCCCATAAGAATATAGCTTGTAAATGGTTGAATGACGTGATTGTGTTTCTTGGTAAACCCTCAAACCATTTTAGTGCTTCTCTGTTAAACTTGATGCAAAATATTTGCATAATATGGCATCATGATTTTCCCATTGCAACATACATCTTACATACGCTTTGATATGTTGTATTGCACAAGTTGTTCCATCAAAAATGCTGGTTAATGCGGGTAAATTGCACTTTGGAGGTATTCCTCCCAACTGCACCTCTAGTGTAAATGGGTTTTTTTTGAAGCTTCTTCGATGGCCTCATCCAATTGTCTTCTTCCTCCTCCTCTTCTATTATTCAACATTCCTCTCATCTCTGCCAACTCTCTTAAGATTTGTTCATTTACATTAGGGTTTGAATTTATTGGTCTTTTTAGTTCCGCCTCTCTCCTTCTGCGTTCATGTCTATCTTGATTTTCTTGTTCAGCATTTTCTTCTCTTCTTTCTCTGCGACTTTCTCCTCCATCTCGTTCTCGAATTCGCACACCATTGTATCCATCATTCTCTCCTCTTGGTTGTCTATCAGCTCTCCTTTGTATTCTTTCATACTCTTCATTGAGATTTCCATTGTTGCGATTTTGCTCGTGCCTTCTTTCTCGATTGTCATGATTGTTCTACCGAATTGCTTCCTCCAATTCCCGTTCTTCCATTTCTACTCTTAATCTTTCCCTTTCGCGAGCTAGACGCGCTTGTTCAATATAATGCTTTTCGATGTCATCTTCAATCTCTTTTTGTCTCCTCTGTGTTTCTCTCCCATGCAATATTCTTCTTCCTTCTTCCTGATTTTCTTCATCAATTGGACCATTCTCTTTTATTTCCTTGATTTCCGTTATTTTGGACATTCTCAGTAAAATCTCGGGACGTGGAATACACACTATCTCCCTTCTTTCGCAAAGATCCTTCATCGAGATTTGGCTCTCTTTCTAGATTTTCTTCATTAACATTTTCTACAGGTAATATTCTCCTCATATTATCTCTAACCGATCCTGATCTTGATCTTGTATTACTTCTCGAGTTCCTATTCTGCAACCTCATATTTTCCATTCTTAATTCATGGTTTTGCCTTGTTAAATTTGCGCGTTCTTCCGCTTCTAATCGCCTTTCTTCATGTATTGTTTGCCTCAACGTTTCTAATGCTGCGATTTCTTCATTTCTATGAGTTGTTTCTCCCATCTCTTCTTGATTTCTCTCCCCTTGTCCATTATTTATCAATTGTTGCACTTCTTCTCTTTCTTCCATAGAATCTGATCTCCATGTATGCACACTCACCCTATCATAATCTATTACTCTATTCGGTGCTGGTTGAATTGGTGGTTGAATTGGTGGTTGAATTTGACCTTCTTCTCTATCTCTTGCGTTTATCCTTGATGGTTCACCTACTTCATTTCTCCTTTCTCCAGCTAATCTCCCGCTTCTCCTTACAATTGTTAGTTGTTCTGATGCATTCCTTCTTCTAGCCATTTCTCAATTTTAGTAAATTGTTGAAAATTATTCGAAATTTCTTTCTTGTCACTCCTGATTCTTTCAATTCACAAGGTTGATCTTCTACTCAGTCCCTGTTTCTAGCGCATATGTAGTTGCAGGAAATCCCACAATACACCCCTCACTAGAATTTACTTAACTAATCCATTTGAAGATGAATAACTATAAATTTTATTGATTATTTTCTTGAAATGTTTACAAAGGAAGATAGAACAGAGCTAAAGAAATTACAATCACTCTAGATTTTCTCTCTCCTAATGACTTGCTTAACAATTCAAAAAGAATCCCCCTCACAACAGACTTACTCATCCTTTTATATAGGGTAGTACACAGTGGATGACAACTAAGCTGTCCTTTATTTTCGGGAATAACTCGCGAAGTATCGCAAGTGTATAAGTGTTCATCCTCGCGACACTCTTAACCTTCGCCAGATTTTCACATCTTCCTTGTGTTCTGGCTGTCGTCATTCATTGCGTCATTTATTTTACTTCCCTGCGACTCCCTCGCAATGTCGTCATTTATTAATCTCGCGAAACATTGATGTCGTGATATTCTGATCCTACAACCACCATTCCAGTTCTCTTGATCAACAAAGTTCGCAAACTTTGGTTCAAGGAATAAGGACTTATACATATATGTGTTTCCACAATAATGATTATATCCTACCATGGTTATGTAATCTAAACTCTCATTTCAATCATTGAAACATTCTCAGAGGACGTTATATAGTTGTTATTCACAAACCATTTTTCGTCAGAGCAATTTTCAAAGTGATTGAAACATAACATGACTTTCGTCACTAGGTAAAGGCGAATTCGGCTAAAGCGAAAACTTACCAACACATATTTCGAGAAATAGATGGGCGAGATAAACTCGGCTTGAAATACCAAATGTGTATAATCTTAGTCTATATAACAAAACGACTTTTGTCTCAAGATAGGAGATAAATAGAATTTTGAGTGATAGATAAGTTCAAGTCTCCACATACCTTTTAGTCGATGAAGTTCCACCGGTTCCTTGAGTAGTCCTTCGTCTTGTATGATGATTGCCATGGAGTTCTTGAGCTCAACTATACTTTCTATCCTAGTCCGAGACCTTAGCTATAGTAGACTAGAAATCAAGACTTATAGTTTTGATCACAAACATTGACAAACATGCTTGAGATAGCAATGCATGCGAGTTCGACCGAGCAATGCTCTAACAATCTCCAACTTTGTCAATTTTAGTGACAAAACTATCAATACATATGGAATACAAAAAATAAATAAATTTACTTTTGTAGCTCCTATTCTACATGTCTAATCTTCAACATTACTTGAAATCTTCGTCACTTCCAAGTACTCCAATGATCCCAAAGGTTGTAAGTTTAGCATTATCGTTGTTGAAAATCCGTAGATATAGCAACAAGAAAACAAGAGTTCTCAATCATTGTTATACAGTGTCATAGTATCATTACACAGCGTCAAAGTTCAATTGTATCACAACTTCAACAAAAATACTATGGTGATATGTATCACTCCCCCTTAGTCAATACTCCATCTCACATGGAAACCACTCCCCCTTTTATAATGATCTGAAAACCATATGCATTTGTAGTGTGAACTACATATTAATTCTCCCCCTTTTTGTCAATAAAATTGGCAAAGGCAAAAGAACGGGGTCCTAATGAAATTTCCGAAAGAGACATTTCATGACCAAAAGAAAGAAAACACATATCATCTTATTTAGATGCAATCATAAACCCGAAGCTAAATGCATTTATCAAGGAGTTTAAAGATACAAGATAACCCCTCAAATATTCCACAACCGCACTCCCCATAAAGATTTGGCAATTAAGCACAAGTTCAATTAAGAACTCTTCCGCATAATACGTCATTCCCGAAAGAACAACAAGAGCGACCATAATTTCAAAAGAAAAGAAGGATCTCTTTGGACATAACAAATCACATACAAGTATTAATTTGAATCCAAAATACTCAATTAAATTAACCATAAGAGAACCCATGATTAATTTAACCGGAAATGCTCAACATAAGTGAACTTATGGAGACTCAAAAATACTCAATTAGATTAATCACAAGAGAACCCGTGATTAATCTAATCGAAATACACAACCAAACTAATCACAAAAATAATCAATTTAATTGGCCATACTCGACATAAAAGAATCTATGGAGCAATGACTAAGTTAATCATAAGAAAACAATCAACCCATTCAAAAGTGCTCAAACATAAGAAAAATTACGGAGCCATAAATAAATAACCAAACAAGATGATTAATTTAGTTGATTATGCTCTACATAAAGTACCTTACAGAACAACAACAAAGCTAATCAAAATAATCAACTTGGTCGTTTAGTGCTCAACATAAGACACATTACGGAGCCTCACAGTAATACATAAAATATGGATCAGGGAAGATCAATTACTGTGGAATACACAAGGATTCATTCTATTTTCCATCACTATTTGCATAACGACATACAATAGACATAATCCTCGTAAACAAAAGATTTTAACCTATCTTCCATCAAAAATTGACAATATAGGCTTAACTTTTGTATTTGTCAAAAGTCCATTCATTATTTTATCAATACATGCATATCTACATTCGAAAGACTTCACTTTTGACAAGATATGGGACAATCATAGTTCACGGACGCAAACACACATATCCCATAACAAATTGCAATATATAAAACCATAAAGATTAATATTGCAAAAATCATCTTCCAAACAAATTTAGAATTTAAACCAATAAGCCTAAAAACATGAAGATGAAAAATGTTGGTCATAGCTATGTGTAATCACAATAATGGCTATTCCAAACTCTAGTTATTCTTCTAAACAAAAACAAGAAAAATAGAAGATTTACTAGGGATCATAGAGCTTTCTCAAGGCCTCTACTGAAAATTCCTTCTCATTATAGAAAAACCCATTGATCATGGGATCGTTCAATTCCTCCAAACCTTCAGAAATGTCAGTCAACTCACTAAGTTCTCTTTTTAGCTCACGCAAGGTGTTCTTGGTTAGAGACAACATTTGTTCATAGTTAGTTATCTCTTCTAAAGACGAAACAATTTGAGATTTTAAATTGTTTCTTTTGTTGATGAAATCTTTCACCAAACCCCTGAAGTTATCATCAAGTTGATAAAAAGAAAAGAGGTAGTTAGAGGAAGAACCTTCTCCGCTATTTGTAGTCTTTACTTTCTTCACCCTTGAGGAAGAGATTCCTTTGCACAGTGTAGTTGCAGGAAATCCCACAATACACCCCTCACTATATTTTGTTTAACTAATCCATTCAAAAGATAATAGATGAACAATTATGAATGTTTATTAATAACTTTCTTGAAATCTTTACACAGGAAAATGGAATTACACTTAAGAACTTACCAACATTCTCTCTGTTTCTCTCTCCTAATGACTTACCCTCCAATCCAAAAAGACCTCCCTCACAACAAATTCACTCATCCCTTTATATAGGGTAATACATAATGAATGACAGCTAAGCTGTCCTTTATTTTCGGGAATGTCTCGCGAAGTGTCGCAGACGTACAGATATTCATACTCGCGACACTTCTTAACTTTCGCCAGATTTCATATCCTCCTATCGTCATCCAGTGCGTCATTCATATTTAACCCTCTGCGACTCACTCGCAATATTGTTATCCGTTGTCTTCGCGAAGTGTTGTTGTCATGATATTCTGATCCTACATCTTGCCTCTTTTTTCTTGAATATTTCTTGAAGAGCGATCTTTAAGAAAAAATACATTGTTGTAGTAGTCTTTGATTTTTATTGATGAAGGAACGAGCGAAAGAATACCGGACTTGAAAAGTACGTACTTGCCTCTATTCTTTGGCGAAGTTCCGAAGTTTTTAGAAGCATGTATGAAATATCATTCCTTGCCTCATGGGTTATGAAAATAATGGATCTTGCAATCTCTTCTCGCGAGTTAGGGAAATAACTGAATCTCATATGATAAGAAAATATGTTGTGCGATACCCGAATACTACATCTTCTCGCCTCTCCTTATGTCTCCTCTGTGTTTAAGAGAATATTGTGAGAACTTATGCCTCTTGAACTGTCGCAGCCGTTCGTTTTCTATTAAAAATCTTCTTCAGCATAGCTCCGTGAATCTAGGAATGACCATTTACACGTGTTTTAAAACCATCCTTTTTACCGGTACATTTAATGTTATCCGGTCATAACATTTTCTTGCCTATTTATAGGAGGATCTTTTGTGAAGAACACTTCTTTCCTTTTATTTCATCTCCTTCATCGTCTGCAACTGTTTTTCTGTTATTCTTCTTCATCATCGTCTTCATCATTCTTCTGCTATTTCTTATTTGCTATTACTTCCATGGCATCCAGGTTTGTTACTCTTGCCAAACTCAATTGATTCTACGATTGATTGATTTTGTGATTAGTTTCTCTTGTTGAGATTATCTTATTCCTTTTAATCTTTTTCTGCCATTTTTGTTTTAGCAAGAACAAACCCAGCACCAAGTTCACCGTGAAGAACCCCTTCTTTCTTTGGATTCGCTAAATCGAAACCCGCTTCTCAACAAGAATCCACCACCCCAACCAAAGTCCTCTTCGCAAGCAAAACATACCGTTTCTAAAAGAAAGTCTGCGAGTGATAAGGTATTTTAAGAAGCATTTACTTTTTAATAACAATATCATTGCCTCTGTCTCTTACTTAATTTACCATTCACAGGATGACAAAACTAATGATAAAACTCCCAAAAGATCTCGCCACTCTAAACTCATTACTCCCGATGTTCCTTTTCCCTCATTTACACCTTCTTCTCCTGTTGCGAAATCATCGCAGGGTAATCTTGTCGCAAATGACAATATTCCTATGTCTCAACTCCTCATAGATCAAGTTCCTCATAATAGTCCTACTACAAATGAACTTACTCCTTCTCCTACCATCAACGTCCTGTCATTCCTCCAATCACTACCTTTCCCCGAAATCTCCTCTTCTCACGATGTTCCTTTGGCGAAGAATGATTCGTCTCTTCCTTCTTTACCCGAGCAAATCCCTCTTCTTGCAGAAAATTTGGAAGGAATAGATGTGGCTTTCAAAGTTCTCTCGGACCTTGTGAATGATGCCAAGAAGACTTACGTCGATCTGTCCAAGTCTGATGTCTGCGAGATTTTAAGTAAACATCTCGGTCTGATAGGATCTCGCAAGCATCCTTAGTTCAAGAGATTAATGTCTTTGAAAAGTGATCTTCAAGCTATGACTGCTAGATGCAATAATCTTCATCTTGAAAATCAAAATTTCACAACCTCTCACTAGATCGTGATATTCTTCGCTAGAAGAATGAAGAGTTAAAAGGTATATTCTTCCCCCTTAAGCTCTCTTTTTTTTTTTTTTTTTTACGACTTAAGTTCTTGTTCGCCCTTCAAGCTTTAAATCAGAAACGAATAATGGAGATATATCAGTTGGAATCAATTGTTGAAGAAGTTCGAGTTGAAAGAGATGCTTGGATGGAGCAATATAACTTCTTGAATAATATTCATACGTATCTTTGTTGATCAAATAGATAATTTGTCTAAAGAAAACTTTGATTTACTTCGACAAAGACTCATTAAGTAAAGACTTATCTCGCCTTTCTTACTCTTTGACTAAGGCTAATTTGGAGTTGCAAACTTTATCAGATGAGAATGGGACACTTTCTCAGGAGAAGCGATCTCTGCTAAACAAGGTCGCGACTTATTCGCAACAATATGATGCTTGTCAAAAATTACGTGAAGAACAAGAACAATCTATTCACACTTTGAGAAACCAACTTGAAGAAATTATCACGAGAGAGATAAACTTATTCGAGGGTAGAATAACCTTGAGTCTAAAAGCAAACCAATTCAAGGATCAATGTTCCAAATTAGAAAAATCTAACTCTACCCTTGTGACCGAGAATTCCATACTTGTGTCGAATAAAAAAAGCTTGCGAGCTCGATTGAAAGGCCTAGTTGGAGATACATTTGATGATGCCATGGACTGTTTGGGCAATAATTTTGCAGCTTTAATTCAGCATCTTACTTCTCAGAAGGAAGGTAGTCATATTATTTGACTATCTTAATTCATTAATTTGTTCCAAAAAATCTTAAATTATCCTGAATATTCCAAAAATACTCTGTAAAAGTTTTCTCTAATCTTGTGCACTTGTTATGCAGACTCTGAGAAAAAGCTTCGTTCCGTTATCTCCACTCTCAGATCAGATTATTCTAAGATTCGCAAAGAAAATGGGTTACTCGCCGCCTCTCTTGCTCGTTCTCGTGACCGTGCAGAACGAAGATTTGATTATATGTCTTACTGTAAAGACATAGATAGTAAGAATCGTCAAAAGGCGTTGCTTCGTCAATTCCCCCTCAAAGCTGAAGTCCTTGTGAATGAGATTTTATTGTCTAAGTCTCTTGATCCTATTCATGTTGATCCTTTGGAAGTAAGTGATGATGAAGTCCCTGATTCTCCTGATAGTGATTATGACTATGAAAGCTGCGAAGATATCGCTAATATCAAGTTGTCGAAGTGAGATCCATCGAAAAAATTTACGATGAAAATCCACCAGTGGCGAAAATGAAGGTCTTTAAGAAAACATTTCTGATGAAAATCCACCGACCGGTGAAGGTGAAGCTAATAAAGGCGGTGAAAGATCTCTACCATCCTCTGTAGTGGATAATATTGATGCATAGAATTAAGCTTTCTTTGTAATTTGTCAAAACTTCTTTTTGTTTGTAAGGATTAAATCTTTGATCGATTAATCCCCTTATTTTCTCCTTTTTCTCTTATTTAAGATGTTTGAACATAATCTTGCGAGCATGTTCGCTTACGGAACCTTTTATTAAGTAAAACCATCCCAATTAGGAATTTCACTTCATTTCTTCTCATTGCGACAAGATCGCAGGCCGCCTTTACATTTTCATGTAATGACCCATTGACCTTGCCTTATCATTTTTGATGGTCTTCTAAGTTTGACCTCCTAAGTAAAGGTCTTACTCTGCCACCCTTTATTGTGACAATGTCGCGGGACGTCTTTACACTTGCATGTAAAAACCCATTGACCTTGTCTTATCATTTTCAAGTATTTTTGCCTCTGCGGGATATTTTTTTGCGACAATATGACAGGCCTAAACTTTCTTGCGAAAATAAAGCCCCATGACATTGTCGTCTTGCGACGAAATCGCGGGACGTCTTTACACTTTCATGTAAGAACCCATTGATCTCGTCTTACCCTCGCGTTAGTATTATTGCCTCTGCAGGATCATTGCACAAATATGACAAGCCTAAGTTTCCTTGCAAAAACAAAGCCTCATGACATTTGCGTCTTTGGCACTTATCAGCTCCCTAATGGAGGGTGCCGCCCTTATCATCTCCCTGGTTGCCCCTTCAAGGAGGCGTACATCGGCCATACAAGGCTAGCTCCTCCCATCCGGTCTTAACAACAACCGGTTGTTTTCGCACCTCTTATCCCTTATACCTATAGAGTTTATGGTTACAAGGCTGCACCCTAAGTGGAGTTTTCTTCGGGCCGAGTGCAGCATGCGCCAAGAGTGGTAAGGAAGTTCCATGCTCCCCGCACTCTTGACTCAACCGTGTACCTCGGCGCCTTGATCATACGCTGACTCCTTGAAAGAGACCCTCGGTCGCCCAACCAGGGTATAACCTACATATATAGTTGGGAATCCAAGGTATCTCTTCCGGATAGGCTTTCATGGGCCCCAAATCTGCATAACCCAGGTTCCAGGGGCGGTGTAACCTTTTCCCGGGTCATGTTAAGAGATTCCCCCTTATATGACGTACTTTAGGTCTTACATTTGCCTCTTACGAAATATAATTCGCGAACTAGGGTGTACGCCATAAAGGTTCGTCCCATTCATTTACTCATTCATTGTTGTTAAATCATTCAATCATTCATATTTAATTGTTGTCTGATATTTAATTTGCGAAGACATCGCACAATTCTATGTCATTCATTTTCTCTCGGATTCTTGTACATTCTTATTGTCGAAATTCTCGCATATCATTTCTTCTTTATCTTGCCTTTGATATATCTTTGTCGATTATTCACTTCTTATGCCTTTTGTTCATTGCATTCTTTGCCTCATCGTTATCCCAATCCTTGAAGGACTCATTTCCATCGTAACGTTCGCCTATTTCCATGCATTCATTTGCGGCACTTCGCGATGTTTCTCCGGCACTTCGCGATGAACTACAACCAGTTATCTTTGCAGTATCGTAACATTCACCTAATTTTGCGGCACTTCGCGATGCTTCTTCATTTCGTATCTCTATATTATCCACCATCGACTTCTCTTTTCTCTGTTCATCTTTGATATTCGTTTCCAACCTTTTCTTTTAGCATTTATCTCTTGCAGACTCTCTCGTCAACCTCATAACATTTCTGCCCCTCCTTCCAATCTCCCTTTATAATTCCAATACCATTTGGATGGGGAAATTTTATACATTGATGGTATGTTGATGCTACTCCCAAGATTTCGTGCAGCCATGGCCGCCCAATTAATGCTTTATAAGGAGATTCCACGTCAACCACGCGAGAATAAAATATCGGTGATAATCCTTGTAAAGGTATCCTCATGTGAACCTCTCCTTTAGGTTTGTTCATTTGTCTTGCCGTTAAAACAAAGTAAATTTTGTACGTTGAAGGAATCAAATTTTCATCCTCTCCACCCATAGTCTTATAAGTATGGTAAAAACAGAATATTCACCGAACTTCCGATTATCGATTAGGATTCTATTGATTGCCCAACAATTTTACGCTTCGTCATCTTCTCCATCTACTGGTCTTGGATTAATGTCCAGTCTCACCACCCGCAGCTATCATGTGCTTCTCTTCCTTTGGGTATTTCGTCTGCAGAGAAAGAAATAATCTTTAGCTGCCACTCTTTCAATTGCGACTTTCTCCTTGGGTTCATCACTTCTTTGTTATGAAAATCTCTTGCATATACTCTACTAAGCACGTTATCGTGAAAATCTTCAATTATACGATATGAATGAACGATAGAGTTGCAAAATAGATTTTTGGCCTTTGTTCCCACTTCTATTACAAATGCTTCTTTTCCCTTTTTGAAAGCTTGTTCTTTGCATTTACGATGGTGATGTTGTTAGTACTTTCTTCCCTTTCTCTTCATCTTTTAGAAAATGATTCAACTTCCATCAATCATTAGAATGATTCTATTTATGTTTCTGCAGTCATTTGTTAGATGCCCATGAAAGCGATGGTACGAACAATATTCATGACTTCTGTCACTTGGTGGTGGTTCACTCCCCTGCGTTCCATGGTGGCGACGTCCTCCATTACAAGTATAGCTTCCCAAATTTTTTCCACACTAGCATTTAGTGGTGGCATTCTGATCTCTTCCCATACTACTCTGCGATGTCTTGGCCCTCCATGATTATTCTGCCTTCGTCCTCCATAAGTTTCTTGCATATGATCCAATCTCTGAATTTTATTATTGTTGCCGCGGTTGTAGTAGTTCCTTTCTCTATCAAACTCCTCCTGATCTCGGCTCCCCATAGCCACTATTTTCTGCTGTCCATCATCAACTCTATTTTCCGGTTGCCCTTGCGAAGTGGTCGCCCACGAGTTTAAAAATTTTGGTAACAAACTTGCATTAAGCGGCGTTCGAGCTTGTATTCGCAACTGGGTACGATTCCATCTCATTTTGTCTTTCTTCTAAAGCAATGTATTCTTCTTGGAGTTCTCGCAGCTCAGCCATCGTAATCGTATTTTTAATTCTAAATATTTGAATGTATAACAAACTTGTTGCGAACAGAGCATTTACAAATGATAAAATGAGATATCTTTCCTCTACCCTTCCGGCCATTTCACTGCACATTGTTCTCCACCTCATTGTCAGATGTCTTAAACTCTCGCCAACTCTTTGTTTCAATCCGAATACATCTTCAATTCCTGGTCGCGTGGAATTGTTACTTATATACGCTCCCAAGAAAATAGCTTGTAAATGGTTGAATGATGAGATTGTGTTTAAGGTAATCCTTCAAACCATTTCAGTGCTTCTCCAATTAAGCTTGATGCAAAGTATTTGCACAATATGGCATCATGATTCTCCCATTGTAACATACATCTCATATAAGCCTTGATGTGTTGTACCGCACAAGTTGTTCCATCGAAAATGTTGGTTAATGCGGGCGGATTGCATTTAGGTGGTATTCCTCCCATTTGCACTTCTAGTGTGAAAGGATTCTTGCACTTCCGCGATGGCTTCATCCAACTGTCTTCTTCCTCCTTCCTTCCTCTTTTGTTTAACAATTTTCTCATTTCTGCTAGTTCTTTCAAGATTTGCTCATTTTCCTCGGGATTTGATTCTGCTTGGTCTTTTTAGCTCGCCTCTCGCCTCCTGCGTTCATGCCTGTTTTGACCTTCTTGTTCACTATTTTCTTCTCTCCTTTCTCTGCGACTTTCTCTTTCGTCTCTTTCATCAATTCGCACACCATTATATCTATCGTTCTCTCTTCTGGGTTCTCTATCAACTCTCCTCTGCATCCTCTCGTATTCTCCATTGGTATTTCTATTGACACGATTTTGTGTTCGCCTCCTTTCTCGGTTGTCGTGATTATTTTGCCGAATTGCTTCTTCCAATTCTTGGTTTTCCACTTCTGCTCTTACTCTCTCTCTCTCTCGCGGGCTAAGCGTGCTTGTTCAGCATAATGTTTCTCAATGTCGTCCACGATCTCTTTTTGCCTTCTCAGTGCTTTTCTTCCGTGCAGTATTGCTCTTCCTTGACAATTTGGATCATTTGGTCCCTGAAATCGCCTAGTTCCCTGATTTTCTTCACTCTGCTCATCTTGGAAATTCTCGGGATGGGGAATATAACGATCTTCTGCATCCTCTCTTCTTTCGTGATGTTCTAAGCTGAGATTTTGTGCTTCCGTTGGTTTTCTACCTCTGTAATTTCGTTAGTAAGGCTCTCCTTCTTTCTTCCCTAGTCGATCTTGAACTCGATCTCGCGGTGCTTCTCGATCTTCTATTTTGCAATCTCATATTTTCCATTCTTAATTCATGATTCTGTCTTGTCAAATTTGCTCGCTCTTACTGCCTCTAGTCGCCTCTCTTCATGTATTGTTTGTCTCAATGTTTCCAATTAATGCTGTGATTTCTTCATTTCCTAGATTCATTTCTTGGTCTCCTCCTTCTTGTCCGTTATTCATCAACTGCTGCTCTTCTTCCCTTTCATCCTCAGAATTCGACCTCCAAGTATGTACACTTACTCTATCGTAATCCACAGTTTCATTCGCTATCGGAGGAATTAAACGTTGAACATGATTTTCTTCATCATTTCTCATATTCATCCTTGACGATTCTCCTTGTTCAATTCTCCTTTCTCCAAAGAAGTCTTCCACTTCTTCTCACAGGTTGTTCAAGTACATTTCTTCTTCTAGCCATTTCTCTTTTAGTAAATCTTTTGAAAATTATCGCATTCAAATTCCTCCAAATCTCTATGCCAATCTTTTCTTAGTTCATAAGTTTCTAGCGCCAATATGTAGTTGCAGGAAATCCCACAATACACCCCTCACTATATTTTGTTTAACTAATCCATTCAAAAGATAATAGATGAACAATTATGAATGTTTATTAATAACTTTCTTGAAATCTTTACACAGGAAAATGGAATTACACTTAAGAACTTACCAACATTCTCTCTGTTTCTCTCTCCTAATGACTTACCCTCCAATCCAAAAAGACCTCCCTCACAACAAATTCACTCATCCCTTTATATAGGGTAATACATAATGAATGACAGCTAAGTTGTCCTTTATTTTCGGGAATGTCTCGCGAAGTGTCGCATGACGTCGAGATATTCATACTCATGACACTTCTTAACTTTCGCGATTTCATATCCTCCTATCGTCATCCAGTGCGTCATTCATATTTAACCCTCTGCGACTCACTCGAAATATTGTTATCCGTTGTCTTCGCGAAGTGTTGTTGTCGTGATATTCTGATCCTACACACAGATACACATCCACTGCTTCAACCGCATCCCTGCTTGTGGTGCCTCTAGTTACAGAAGCCATGAAACTGTATCTTTTAGGGAAAAAGAAGTCTACAAATAATTTTTATATAGACTTGTGAACGTGTAAACCCTAGAAGAACTAGTCTTCTGTTGTTTAGTGATCAAATGTCTATATTGTTTGGAGAATATTTTCTTAACAAAAATAAATACAATACTTGAGCCACAACAATGCAAAACCTCATTTTCTCAAGTTAAAGATGAGGATGTGAACGTTTCTGGAACTACACAGTGACGTTGTGAGCCAAACGCTCCCCTTGTTTATCACATACTGATTTACCAAGGTTTGTTGTATAAACAGGTTTCTTACCTATTTTGACTCTGGAAGCATTGGTTTTATGAGACCTATGTTGATCATCCAGCTTCATCTTTTGCATGTTCTTTTGCAGTCTGGAAATTCTTTTGTTGTTCCTCTTGAACCTCCAACACGTGCTTTGAACATGATTCGCATTTCCACAAAACAAACAACTCAAGGATCCTTTGTCTTGTTGGAGAGCCTTCTGTTTATCACAACCGTCAACCTTTAATTTCTCATGACATTTTGAAACAGGGTTGACAAAACCTGCAGTCTTGCTTTTAAATCCTAAACCATTTGTGTTTTCAAAGGATTTCTGACCAAATAATATTGCTGATATTTTGTCAGAACTTCTAGATAATCTTTGTAGATCATCCTTGAGAGTATTAGTCTCTTTTTCCTTTAGAGCAATGGTTCTGTGAGTTTATCATTAAGACAGTCTATCTCAAGATCCTTTACCTGGATTAATGATTCTAGTTTCTTCAATGAAGCTTTTAATTGGAGATTTTCTTGAGAACCTCCCTATTCAAGAATTCATAAATCTCTGTGTCAGACTCAATTTCTGAATCATACTTTGAGTATGTGGATGTTTCTGCTACATGAGCTGAGGGTTCATAGCATCCATCAAACGTATTCAAAACGTTGACACTTAAAGATTTTTCTTTCACGGAATCATTAGCAGCAAAAGCTGACAGAAGATGTTCATCACATCTAGTGCTTCTTTTTACAAAATCCTTGATCCTTTCTGTTATCAATAGCTTATCGGACCAATCACCATTTGAACAACATTCATCAGCCCAAGACAAGTTAGAGGCTTCACTTGTGTCGGAAACAGCATTGAATGCAAGGGTTTGAACAGAATTTTGATCAAGAATTTTTTTCTTTCCAAGAGATATACTTTTGGGTGTTGAGGTTATTTCCTCCATCGATGACATGCTTCTTAGAAACATATCTATTATCTTCAAATATAGTTTCTAAGATATCCCAGACATCTTTAGACTCAGTGCAGGTAGACACAAAGTGCTGAAGGTCTGGGGTAATGGCTTGTCTGATAGCATTTAGACCGTCATAGTTTTGCATTGCAGCAAGAGATTCTTCGGGACTATAACTACCAACATCCTTAGGTAAAGATACATCATCTTTTGTATTAACCGGAGGATCATAGCCTTTAACTATACGTACCCAGGTTTGAAAATCACGAGCTTGAAGAAAAGCACACATAGCAACTTTCCACCATGGGTAGTTTGAGCCATCGAAGACTGGTGGTACGTATATTGAGATAGCATCTCTGTCCATAGAGTCAGATCACTACAAACACAGACTTGTAAGGTCTTGAACGTGTTTGCCCGCTCTGATACCAATTGAAAAAACGGGGGTACAACAACCACACCCAATATTTCGCTTAGCAATCTGTATGGACAAACTCCATTATACTTTCTAGAGAATCAACTACACAGTCAGACTCAATCTAGACAAAAAGTATATCAAAGAGTTTATATCTCAATCTCTCGATTTGATATATACTCAAGCAAATAGAAATCTGCGAGTCTTTGTCAAATACTAGAGATAACTTGGATGGTACCAAAGACCAATATCCAAGTCTCAGTCAATTTAAATCAACAACCAAAAGGTCGGATATTCTAATTAATTGAACAACGCAAAACCTCTGATATTTCAATTATATAACAAAATATAATACGGAAAAGAAATAACACAGACACCAGAATTTGTTAACGAGGAAACCGCAAATGCACCACGGGACCTAGTCCAGATTGAACATACATTGTATTAAGCCGCTACAGACACTAGCCTACTCCAAATTAACTTCGGTCTGGACTGTAGTTAAACCCCACCCAATCTCACACTGATCCAAGGTACAGTTATGCTCCTACGTCTCTGATCCCAACAGGATGCTACGTACTTGATTCCCTTAGCTGATCTCACGCACAACTAAGAGTTGCTACGACCCAAAGTCGAAGACTTTAATAAACAAATCTATATCACACAGAAAAGTCTACGGTAATATATAAATCCGTCTCCCACATATACCTACAAGTTTTGTTCCGTCTTTTGATAAATCAAGGCGAACAGGAACCAATCGATAACCCGGACTTATATTCCTAAAAAAACGCCTAGTATTATCGATCACCTTTGATAAGATTCGGAAGAACCCTATATGTGATAACTGCAATCGCACGGTGTCTAACTAGTAGACAGAGGCAAGTACGGGTCGTTCCCACGAAGAGCGGTTGATAGGTGTCTAAAACACCTAATTTACTATCTAGAGTTTATGATTTCTTTGCGAGTTTTCATGTAAATTATGTGTCTTATGTGTACTTTTAAGTTAAATAGGTACTTTGGAGTCATTTGGAGCAAAAGAAGGAGAAATCGTCAACTTGGGGCGTAAAACGCAAAAAGGTCAATTCACAGGCGAATGATCCATGGAGCCGGCTTAGGTCGCAAGAATGAATGAACTGTCAGTTTTCTGAGACTGACAAGCCAAATAGTAATTGGATAGCCTTTCTCCGGGTTCTGGGTGCCTATAGCTCTTTTGGTTATTACCTAGCCTTGAATGTCAGATGTTCTAAAACTATCACATTCTCGATCTGCTTTGCTTCTTAAATTCAGAGAAGAAGAAAATAGCCATGGCGGCTCATGTTAGTGTTCAGAGAAATCGAAGATGGAGGAAGGAAGGTGGCTATAAGAGAAGATCGAATTCCAGGTCAATTTAAGAAGGAGATGATGTTGTTGCTGCTGTTCAATCGGTTTTGTAAAAGGGGATCTGAAACTAATTCATAGAAGCAGGATGAGATGGAAGAAATGAAATTGGGTTTAATTCGACGAGACGATTCATAAGAATGGATTAATGGGTTCGATGTGAGTCTTTTCACTGTCATGGGTTTGTGGTTGAGGTCAGGAATTCAGGGTTAACTGATTCAAGGAAGTAAAAGACGGTTGCAGCTTTGATTGGGATGATTTTGAAAATGAGTTCATGGTGGTCTCTGTGGTCAGAATCGAGAAGGAATGAGAAGGAAATAGATCTGCAGATTGACAGCAGGGAAGATGAATTGGAGAGCTGATGTGACGGCAGAATTGAATATGAGGTTCAGTGGTTGCAATTTGGAAGAATACAGAAGATTGATTCAGGTTCAGTGCGATGATGCAGTCTCTGAAGTGTTGTTGGATGCAATGGAACAGCTGAGAATGGTGTTGCAGGCTAGATGTTGATGGTTACTGCTACAGTTATTAAGCTGGATAAATGGGTCTTGGTCGATGGAAGGGAAGGCATTGGTGGTGGATGTAGCTCAAATTGCAGATGTTTGCTGCTTCAAGGAGCTGAAATGGATGTGTAATGTGGTTGTTGCTGTTAACAATGACTTGTGGCAATGTTGGTGTTTGAGGCACTGCTGCAGTTGGTTGAGCAAGGGAATGGTGAAAATGTTGTTGCAGTTGTGCTTGAGGGAAAAAAGAAGCAATGGATATTTCCAAGGTTGTGAGCTGAGTTGCAGCTGTTCCAAGTGCGAGTGCAATTTTGGTGGAGGAATTGAGCTGCAAACCAAGAGAAAATGGGTTCTAGTGATGTTGAGATGGAAATGGCAGTGATAATGGAACTTGCTGTGCTGGTGATTGTAGCTGTGTGTTTGCAATGGACGACTGAGCTATGCATTACAGGGCTTTGAGTGGCATTTAAGGTTGAAGCTGCAGTTGTTAATGGAATGGAGTATGTGCTGTGAGTTCAAAGCTACAGGGAAAGATGGTGGCAATGAGTTCATGGTAGTAGAAGATCTTGATGGTTGAGGGACTGGTACTGTGAATTAAACTCAGTTATAGGAGGAATGGCAGGTGGATAAGCAAGTGCTGGTTGGCCTCAGTTTGTGGCTGAGTGCAATGAGAAAATGGTTGTGGGTTGAGCTACAGTCGGAGATTGAATGAGCATATGGAACTGAGCTGGAGATAATGGGTCTTAGTTTGTGAAAGGAATTGGTGGTTTCACTGGGATTGAGTTAGCAGTCAACAGTGAGGACGTGATATTGAAGTTCCTGGGGTTGAGCAGCTGAAGTTGAGCTGCAAAGTATGAGATGGCTGCTGTGAACTTGGCCTGAGATGGTGGTGATTATCGCAGGAAATTGCAGGGATGTCGACTGTGTGAGCAGCTGAGACACAAAGGAAATGGAATTAGTGAAACAAAGTGCAGTGAAGGCAATGGTGGTGATTGTGTGGGTATTCTGCTGATGAAGCAAGAGACAATAACTGAGACATAGAGATGGCAAATGTGAAGATGTTGATGCTGATAAAGTGCCAGGGAATGTACAGGCTTGCTGGGATTGATGTGGATTTGCAGGCATGGCAATAGACCTGGAGGTTTGTGCTTGTGAAGAGTGGCTCAGGTGCTAGTAATGCAAGTGGTGGTTGCAGTTAAGAAACAAGAAGAATGTGGCTAAAGCACAATGATGGTGCAGCACAAGACTAGGCTGTGCAATTTGGGTTATGGCCTTTGCAATGGTTTTGGCCTGATTCGACTCAGCCCATTCAGCTGGTTAGATGGCTGACTAGACCCTGAATCAGGGCTGACTTCTGAGTTAGAGTTTGACTCGGCCGGCTGACTCTCCTGACCCGATTTGACTCGGTCTGACCTTGACCGAGTTGACCCAGTTGACTGGTGACCGGTTTTCCGGTCACCTGAGATACTTTCCGGCGACACTTCCGGCCAATTTCCGGCCATAATCCCAGTTCTCCGACGACAAATTTTGGACATAATTTTACATGGGTTTTTTCTCACACATGGGCTTGGTGGACCACTTGGAGATGGGTTTTGAGAAGACTTAATATTGGAAGGAGTATCCTTTATGGAAATTGAGAAACATATAAAAAGAGAAGACTTTTACCTAATGGGAGATATCATATCTTAAGATCTTTTATCTATCTTTTATCTATCTTTTTGGCCTCTACTTTGTTTTCTAGGGTTTAGAACCTTGAAGTCTTTTCTCTTTCTTCTTGTTATGAACTCCATGAATATGAGCTAGAGTTTTCTTTTGGTTATGAATTAGTTGGATTTCCAAACATGAATTATTGTGCAATAAATTAGTTTTCTCTCATACTATCGTTTATGATTCACCATTAATATTGTTACATGATTTGAATGCTTGTTTAGTTGAGTCGCGAATTGATTGAGTTTTCTTTCATCTTTATTGCTAGATTAGGGTTATTATACGCAAAAGTGATAATTCCTGATTTGAAGTAGCATAATTATGATTATAGTTTGTAGTGATACATTCTTATGATCATATGTGAACCATAACCTTTGTTAAATCGGATTAGTGCTTTTACACGTTCGATTGCTTTGATTGGCCTGATTTCATAGAACTTAATGCATCTAGGGAATTAAACTTGATTAGTGCTTTTACACGTTAGGTTGTTCTTTTAGATAGAATTCATATTCGCATCTTTTAATGTGTTTGTTGATGACAAGAGGAGATTTGCGGGATATTCTTGCGATCAAGGTATTCTAGGGCCTTTGATAAAAGTTGAGATTAAAATATCAATTCTAGTTATTGTGTAGAAAACATGTTTGTGATTGAAGACGAAATCCATGACCAATACTTTCTCATCCTTGATTTACGTGTTTACTTTTTATTGTTTTGTTTTTATTTTATTTTCGTTTATAAAAATCAGAAAACCCTGTGTTACTTATAAGATACCGAAACATATTGACAACCAAGACCTCTCTGTGGGAACGATCCTTTCTTGCCCTTGCTTCATTATATATTTTGAATAGTAAGAAAGTGTAATTTATATTTGTGTCGGCTGACAACCGGTTAGAGGTGAAAATACTGTAATCAATAATTCTGATCGACTAACCAGAGATGTTGTTTTTGGATTATTATTTTTTTGAAAGAATTAAGGAATTAAAAGAATGAAAACAAAAAGAATTACTTAAATACAATGAGAAAGACAGTAACTAGGGTCTACGAATTCCACTACTATTTATAATTTTGCACCAAAAAGAAATCGAATCCCTATTATGTATATATCTCAGTTCTATTGCAACACCTATTATTGGTATGATTTTCGATCATAAACTCGCATCTCCTAAGTATAGTCCATCAAATTCTCTAAGCATGACCTATCAAATTATAATGACGAGAGAATTATCGAAAATATAATTTATAGATTCACTAGGTCTTAACCCGTGCCGTAATGGCACGGGATGTTTTGTCACTAATACGATATTGTTCACATTCCTCTTCCTCCTTTTTTATCGTGGGTAATTATTTTGATATCAAAATAGGTTTTGAGAAGAAAAATAATGGGTTACCTAATCTTTTTATTTTACTTAAGCATGTTATTTCAATTTATTTTCTGGACGGAGTAATAATGTTGTGCCAACATGAAAAAAAATAAAAAATAAATAGATATTTTCCCCATTTATTGTTCCATCACACCTTAATTTTAAATTTCATCTAACAGTACATATACCTAAACTGGCAATCCAACTCCATGATGTTTATGACTACATTGGTTCCAAATTATTGATAACTAAGGCTCTGAGGAGTGAAGCAAAAACCCATAATATTTTCCCTGCTATAGATATAAACTATTTATTTATTTTTTGCAAATGTGAGAGTTACAAAAATGAAGAACCCTTGGATATTGGAAGGATGAGATATACACATGTGAGTTGAAAAAAGTAAACTTATAAAAGTAAATCAAAACATGTGTAAGATTCTTTTTCAATCATATTGATAACATAAAATTGAAGAAACTCGTGGATAAAAGATTTCACACCAACTATGCTAAGTAGTGCATGAATGGCGTTCTCACATCTAGTGTTACTTAAATAATTTGGAGCAATAAAAAGCATAGTCATATTAATATTTGTATCTACATAAATTCAACTAACCTTTTGAAGAAAAATTATTAGTTTCAAGGTAGATCCGACACAAACTGGTCCCTTTCAATGTGTAGAACACACACTGGGTTTAATCGTCCTTGAGATTAAACAAATACCCCAACATTAGTCAAATAATGTCTAAAAATACGGGATCGAAACAGAGTACTAACGGGAAAAATGAGAGACTAACATCAGTGTTACAAAGAAAGCACCATATATGTATCAAATTTTGTTAACCAAACATGTATTCAAATTAAAAAGTCATCAACTTAAAGCAAAAATATAAAAGAACCCAAGTTAAATCAATACTTGCGTAAACAAAACTTATAAGAGAATTTCATAATTATTAAATACCTTTAAAATCACTATTAGAGATTTAATTGCATGCCTCGTTAAAAATTATGGTAGGACGAAATCACCAAATTAATCAGAGAAATTTCACTTGGATATGTAGCAATTCGAGAGAAGTTTACACTGGTGATGATGCGCTCCATCTAGGTGTTGTTCGATTGATTATTTTTTTTAAGAAGGTTTCGGTTTTCATTGGAGAAACCGAGAGGGAACGTTTCATTATATTCATTATCATTCAAAAATCCAAGATCAACTCGCGCTCTGCTTACGGGATCTCAATACAACCATAGATTTATCTATTGGAGGGAGAAATCTTGATACTAAATATGCAATTTTTAGTATTTATTATATAACATGACATCCAAATGATTTTTTTTCTTCTTAATTTTCATGTATTTTAACCGAGTTTATATTAGCATTAAGACAATCAACTACATTTCTACTTTATAGTGTTACCCTTTTGTAGTGGCACATAATTAATATAGTCAATTACTGCTCATCAATACCATCCAGCACCACAAAACCACCAGATATCATTTCTTTCTACACCACCACCACTTCCCATCCCTCGTAGAATAATGGGCACACTCATAACTTCCAATCCCAGACGTCATGTATAAAGTTTAGGTTTAACAAACTTATGTCGTCAATTAATTTATTCAACTATACGTTTTTTGTTAATACTGAAAATCATGCATACGAACGGTTACCAAAGATAGCAGTGGTACCATAAACAACTATTTTTTCTTATATGATTTGGTATCATCCAAAAAAAAAAAAAAATACCCGCCTTTATTGATCGTGTCAAAAACAACCAACTATATTTTTCACAATACAATATTACCCGTCATGTAAAAAAATTTTATTATTATTTTTGATTCAAAAAAAAAAACCAATACCACCACCATTAAAACCATCCAAATACCATTATTTCTTCCATCATAACTAATGTTACCGCCTCCACCACTTAGTAACACCTGCCACCGCTTCCACCACCTACTTCTTCTTTTACTACCACCGCCACCACTAATATCTATTGAAATAATTTTTGTCAAAATTATTTATTGATGGAAATATGTATTAATATTAATTAAGAGACATTTATGATGTAAAACTAATAAATCATTTTTCATGAGAAATTAATGAGACACCAATTAATAAAACACTTATACTAATTAATATTTAAGTTGAACAAACCATGACCATAGATTTATCTTCTCTCTAGACAAATCTGGACCACCACTTACACAGGCTAAGTTAGCCAAACTGTGCTTTATACTCTTGACAATAATTATTTGCTTCGTCTAAGCATAACCCATCAAAAGAATCAACCTAAGCATGGATTATCAAATACTAACACATAAAATTGTAACTTACACGAATTAATGAACTTAGGCTATTGTGTCGTACAAAGCCGGTGAGGCAACAACATGTATTCTTTGTAAAATCAATAAACCATAATTATTGGATTTCGAAATTCAATTCATATAGCCTAATACCAAATTATTCAAAATCGATTCAAATGATCTTAATGCTAGAAGTAGTTTTCTCCATAGAACCCTAGCTAAAAGGTTTAGAACATATCAAAGGGTTTCTTAATACCCATCAAAAACAATAACAAGAGAAAAAAGATTAAACCAATATCGCTTCCTCTTCTCTTGGTCTTGTGCTCTCAAACACGGGGGCGGCGGCTTCCAGTCCCCTTCTCCCCTGTCTGTCACGAACAGAGATTAACCAAAACCAAAAACGATCCCCCAAACCCGCCTCTTCTGTTGACTGATATACACCCTGGTGTTGCGAGGGTTTTAAATGAGACCAGAAATACAATTCCTTAAGGCCCAGCCCAGACCGGTCCGTTACTAGCTCCAGTTTCCAAATCCAGACTAAGTCTAAAATCCAACCACAAAATTCCTTGTCTGTCTACGCACCGGCTACAGCACTTAACCATTCTGTCCCGTAGACTGCTCAGCTCAGCCAATTGCATTACATCACCAGACTCTGGTGGACCATCTGAGCACCATATTCCTTTCTTCCTCCACTGTGCGTCTTCAGTTAATTCAACCATCACCAACTGCATCCATTTCAGCCAACAAAACCCAGAACTTCGTCGTTACCGTAGCTTAAGAACTTCAATAAATCCATCCATCCATGCCTTGGATTCACTCCATTCTAGGCTCGAGTTCAACTGCCAATTCTCATCTCCCATTCAAACCATCTCCAACACAACAGCTGCAACCAGCTCAGTCTCGGCCACTCCTTCCTAAATCCGACACGACCAACTCCATGCGACCTTCGGCTGTTCACCTATCTCAATCACCCACCGGGTTTCACATCTTAGTCGACTGCTAGTACCAGACCACCTAGATTTCAGCCATGACATCTCTTTTGGATTTCAGGAACAACTCCCATCGATATTGCTCAGAGGAGCTTGATTTCATCTTCTTAGTTCAGTTGGTCGAGAGATAAAGGATAACACGACAGTTACCAGCATTATATCCCTTTCCTTAGCACAGATCCCTCCTCATTCACATCTGCAAGCATTGATATTGATGGTCTTGGCAAGACCAAAGTACTCGAACTTCAGTTGGTTGTTGATGCGTAACTTCGACTCCATTTTCTTCACAGACTTCCGCCGTTAGTGACTTCAACAGCTGAACCACAGTTCCACCGTTCAACACCATGAAAGAATGGCAACAAACATTCTCTATCCCTGATCTTGCATCTTCATTCCTCAGTTAAACCAATCGATTATCACTCCTTTCTGGTCCTAGCTTTGTTCATCGTTTCCGCTGCTGCAAATGACACTTTCTCCGGCGACTGCAACAGCTTGTCTATCGTCTGCAGTTCAGGGAATCTTGTAGCATCATTTTATCTCCGTAAATTCATTAAAAATACTGGTCGTAACAGTTCAGCTAACTGCAGCACCAATAACTGCCTTGTTGTAGTAGTAAACGTTGTGGCAATGTCTCCCCATTCATGTTCTTTATCTTTAGCCTTCAGTGGAATCTTCCTGCTAACTTGTACACCATTCTTCGGCAATGAAATGGTTGATGCTGGTGTGGAAACGTGGCAGCCCTCTATCAACTCAACTCTCTCAAATTTCTTAGTTGCCGTGAACTGCGATAATGATGTCTTTCATCAAAAACGCCACTTTATCCTCCAATTTAACCATTTATTTCCTGGGTGATCGGATTTGTTCGTACTTTCTATAAAAGCACTAAAATGGTGTTATTTGTCAAAATATTAAGTCCTAGCTAATATAAATATGGGTATAAAATGTATCACTTACGTGCTTATCAACCTCATAATAATCTTAATCGACGCAGCGAAAAAGGTATTGCGGAATCACAAACGATGAGACGAAGATGTTTGTGACTTCTTTTTATCTTGCCTATCGGAGATAGAAATCTCAAGCCAATTATTACAATTGTACTAGTACGATAGAAACAGCAAGATCAGATCACACAACTGCGAAAAACTAGTATCGGTCTGGCTTTACAATCCCAATGAAGTCTTTAAGTCGTTAACCTGGTTTAGAGAAGAAAAAACCAAGGTTAAAGGAGAATCAACTCTAGCTTATACGACTAGTATCACACGTAAGGTGGGGGGATTAGGTTTTCCAGTTGCTCGAGTTCTCCCTTATATAGTCTTTCAAATCAGGGTTTGCAATCAATGTTAGCTTGGTAACAAAGCATTCAATATTCACCGTTAGATGAAAACCTGATTAGATTCAAGCTAATATTTCTCAACCGTTAGATCAAAAACTTAGCTTTTTATACACACATGAAATGCACGTTTCTAGGCTTGTGTAACCGTACCCAAACATGTACATTTGTTGGTTCGACAATAGTTAACCAAAGGTTAGCCATATGAGCAATTTCATATCAACCATATTCTTCTTCACCATAACTAGTCCAAATGACTCAAATGAACTAGTTAGAGAGTTATTCAATTGCTTAGATCTTTATGTAACTACACAAGACACAATCGATGCAAAAACGATTTGATTCACTCGAATCGGTTCATGAACTTTATAGCCACGGTTTGCAAAAGCATTCCTTAGTTTATTTAAACATGAGTTCAAGAACAATCGTTTTTAGATATAACCAACTCAAGTTCGCGGACTGGGTTCGCGGACTTAAGTTCACTAAGGAGTTCACAAACTCCAGCGAAATTCTTGGGTCGAGAACTTCCGCCAGTTCGCGGACTTGGCTCATGCCACCATTCCGGTTCTCTTGATCAACAAAGTTCGCAAACTTTGGTTCAAGGAATAAGGACTTATACATATATGTGCTTCCACAACAATGCTTATATCCTACCATGGTTATGTAATCTAAACTCTCATTTCAATCATTGAAACATTCTCAGAGGACGTTATATAGTTGTTATTCACAAACCATTTTTCGTCAGAGCAATTTTCAAAGTAATTGAAACATAACATGACTTTCGTCACTAGGTAAAGGCGAATTCGGATAAAGCGAAAGCTTACCAACACATATTTCGAGAAATAGATAGGGAGATAAACTCAAATCGAAATACCAAATGTGTATAATCTTAGTCTATATAACAAAACGACTTTTGTCTCAAGATAGGAGATAAATAGACTTTTGAGTGATAGATAAGTTCAAGTCTCCACATACCTTTTAGTAGATGAAGTTCCACCGGTTCCTTGAGTAGTCCTTCGTCTTGTATGATGATTGCCATGGAGTTCTTGAGCTCAACTACACTTTTCATCCTAGTCCGAGACCTTAGCTATAGTAGACTAGAAATCAAGACTTATAGTTTTGATCACTAACATTGACAAACATGCTTGAGATAGCAACGCATGCGAGTTCGACCGAGCAATGCTCTAACAACATCAATTACCAGGACCGTTTACCATATTCTCATGGTATTACTTGTGATCGGTCACACCAGTTACCAGGATCGGTTACACCAATTACCAGGACCGGTTACACCAATTACAATGATCGATTACACATTCTTTTGTGATTAGTCACACCAAATACTAGGATAGGTTACACCAATTACTAGGATCGGTCACACCAATTACAAATATCGATCATACCATCTTAGGTGATTACTTAGGATCGGTCACACTAATAAAAGTCATACCAATACATAAGTCAGGCATTATGACTAGTTTTACCAAGATACATAACAAGTTATGATCAGTTCTACTAACTCATACATATTGGTATTCCAAAGATATGCAATGAATAACAACACCAATAAGCCTAGCGATTTCCCTTTCGATTCACAAAACAAGTTCATGAATGTACTTCCTTCAAACGAATGTAAACATTTTTTCCTAGGACGAAATCTTCACCCATACACATACACATAATCACAATAGCATTCATACGATTATGCCGATGCCTTATATACGAAGTTCAAAAGATATACGTTATACTTCGCATTGTAATTCCTTAACACTATGTCTACTAGAGTATAATCATTCACAGCCTTCGCAGCTTATGTTTTCAATATAGCACGACTTGAAAGATACGTTGGGAATGAGACAGTTCAAGTCAAAATATTACTAACCTCAAGAGGAAGGATGATGTCATCGATGTAGCTTGTTACTTCTTCACATTCTTCAAGTCTTCGAGTAATACTTATATGTCTCATTATCCTAATCTTTCTAACCTAACCTATACGAAGTTTTCTCTAGTACATAATCAAGCGACTCTTTAATTGAGTTTTGATTAACTAAAATATGACAACCAAACTTGACATACCAACGCTTGGTGGGTTCAACCGAGCTATGCTCTAACAATCTCCCGTTTGTCAATTTTAGTGACAAAACTCTTACAATCACATGGATAAACAATTTACAAAAATTCATTATACATACGCTTGATTCCAAGTTTCAAAGGCACAATACCCTGCATATATTCAATCCATAAATGCCGCTGAAGACATTAAGTAACAAAGCTAATACTCCCCCTAAAGGTGAGATAGGTAGATTTTCAATCCGCACATCTTTGTTATTTCCCTTTGTAGTCCAAATAACTACAATCATCATATGATATTTTTCTCCCCCTTAGTCAATGCTTTACTCTTTCGTTAGATATAACGTTTAAGCACAATTGTCCTTTCCTAAGTGATTACCAATCACTTTGTTTACTCCATATATTTCTCCCCTTTTTTGTCATAAAATGACAAAGGTACGAGCAAATACCAAAAACCGAAAGGATCTTACAATCTAAAAGAATTGTACAACCTATAAGAATTAAGCACGAGGGTTTCACATACCACTTTAGATAACCAATATCAAAACCGAAACTACAAGTAATTTGGTTTTAATATGTTATCAAGGAACCAATTTCCCGAAGTAATTTTCCCTAATATTTTAACAAATTGACTAAGAAAACTTAGTTCCTTTGCTAAATTGATTGCACATTACAATCGCTTGTTTCGATAAGACCAAAATAAAGATCAAAATTAACTTTATTTTTCTCATCAGGCACTAATTATTCAGACAATAACTTAGACCTTTTACTTTAGACAAGACAAATACTAGGTTAGTTAACTAATATTTCTTATCAAGGAATTCGATTAGACTTGAATAATCGAATCCTTTACTTTGATAAGTCTAACTAAGATCAGAAGTTAAGCTAGTTTCTCTTATCCGGAATCGAATTGGACTAAACAAATGATCTCGTATTTTGTTAAGCCATAAACAATACATACAAACCAAATAAATTGACTTTCATAATTATTACTCTTAACAGGAAGCAATTGAAATAAACATAGACATTAGAGCACCGCAATTGCACTGAAATTTTGTTAAGTCTGAAACCATTGATACTAAACAATAAAACAAGTTATCAAACCAGTTTTTCTTAACCGGAAACAATTGAATCACACACACACATATCCATACATACACACATAATGGAATAAATATCAATTGTACCGAATTTTGTTAAGCAACAACAAAATATATGCAATAAAATCATGTTTTTCTTAAACAGGAAAACGATTAACTAACAAATTCGTTACCTCAGATTCCGTATCCTCTTCTCCTTATTTTCGCATCTTTGAGGGGAGGAATATTTCTCCTTATGTTGCCATCCTCTCGAAAGAACAAAAGAACAACAACAACAACAACAACCTTTACCAGAGAAAGGTTGAATCAGTTTTAACTAATGCAAATAGCAAAAGTTGAAAACCCGAAACACATATGCTTTTATGTTAAACAAAAATTCAACATATTGTGACTTTTTCACACATGAGTTTCAATCGGAACACCTTATGATCCTTTGATAAAGCCTACCAACATGGGCTAGAACTTAATCCCTCTAAATCAAAAAGCCACACAAACCATAAGGGTTCACACATCATATGAGATCGAATATTAAGGTTATGAAACCGAAATCAAACATCACGTAAACATAGCAATAATATGAAGCATTTAAGCACAGGCTATGTAATCGAAAAACTATCACAAGAAAAATTATAAAAACAATAATTTTATTCAATAATATATAGTTTTTTCAGCAATAGACCTTACACAATAATTCAAAGAAATCAAAAATTGATGTCTATTTTGCTTGGATTAAGTATTACAACATATAACTTAATCTCTATTGGTGCTCTTAGTGTTCACCGAAGATTCTTCAGAGCACTGATTCTTGAGTCTTTTCTTTTCTTTCAGAAGATTGAGTCTCCGTTTTAAGAGATTCACTTCCACTATCAACTTCAACAGAGTTGACTCAAGCCACTTCTCATTCTTTTCAGAAGCTTCCAATTGTTCTCAGGCAATATCAAAATCTCTCATTAAATAGAACACGAGATCAAGTGATATGTGATTCCTCTTATGTTCCTTTGAGTAATAGCACTTAATCTCAGTGGGAGGACATGTTTCAAGCTTCTGTAATTGTGAATTGATATCAATCGTATCTTTAGCCATCTTTAACCGCAGACTAAACAAGTAAGGAAGAATCGGTTCATAAGATGTTTTATATGTCAAATTTAACTTGGTTTCCAAGTTTTTGAGACTCCTAGTCAAAAAAAAATTATTTGATAAAATATGTGAAGATATACACTTTCGGAAATAACAGTGAAAGTTTTCCAAAACAGTATGATTAAGAGGGTCCGAAAATATTTTACCCAATTTTTGTCATGAACTTTCCTAAGATCGAAAGTATTAAAAAGTATTCCAAAACTAGAAAAATACTTCAGATGTTCATGATGATTACAGAAATATACCCTTCTCATATTCCAGTGCTCTTTTAAGATTTTCCCATTTATTTAAATCGAGCACTAGATGGGAAAATCCTATCAACAAACTTAATTGCTGAAGTGAGCACTTGATTGCTCGTCTTTATTTTTGAAACATGATCCATCATGATGTTTTTGAACATCTTTCTTTCTGAGATTATTCCAAGAATAGTCTTTTTCTGTTAAGTCACAACTTGAGTGATCTGATGCAACAGAAGGATCATAAGTGTGACAAGAATTCTTTTGAGACATGAATTGAGTAGAGATCTTATATCGTCCCAAATAATTCTTGGAATATGACATCATCTTTTGATGAGATTTTTTCCTTGATTCTGATTTAGACAGTTGATTAACAGCAAAACAACATGATTTGAAATCATTTGTTTGAGGGCATTTGTGTTGAACATTGCCATAGTCAGTAGGAAAATCCTTGTCAAATGTTGTGGTTGACCAGATATCGCTTGTCGAATTATTCCTTGAAACACATCTCTCTTGATTCTTGTAAGTGTAGACTATTGGAATCAGGATGTCGTTTATTAGTTAAGAGATTCCGGTAATTACATATCCTTTTCTTAACTAATAGATTTCTTCTGATTTGATCATTGTCAAATCCTTCAGATTCAGCTTCAAGAGAAAATGGAGCACTATTTTTATCTTGATATAGACTAGATGTGATAATCATCATATCATGAGGTTCATGAACTTCAAGAGTTTCTTGAGAGACAGCTTCTTCATGCAACCTGGTTTTTATTAGAGATTCTCTGATGATTCTATCAACAAATGGATAATAGATATTATCCTTTAGATTATTTTTTTCAGCAAGTTTTATGAAAAATTTAATCTCATCATTGTCATCTGAGTCTGACCTGTCTGACCCAAGTATTTGTTTTCTTATTAACCCATCATGACTAATATTCCCGGAGTTGTGTCCAATCAAGGAACTAACAGAGCTGAGATGTTTACCAGGTTTTGAAAACAAATAGCCTTTCTGAAGTATATCATCTTCTTGCTCTATGTTAACTTAATCATACATAGATTCAATTCTTATAGGTTGGATCGCACCAAACACGGATTGTTAGATATTTTCGTGTTTGCCTGCTCTGATACCAATTGAAAAGACGAGGGTACCCAAATATACCACAATCTTAAAATTTTCCACTTATAAGTCCTCTTACCGAAAGTGATTGTCTATTGACTGAGTCGAGACAATACAACGAATCCAGTATTCACACTTTGTGTGATCGTCTATGGATACGATATCAAGACAATACAAAAATCAAAGTGTGATTACTTGATAATAGGTTCGGACTTAACCAAACACTATAGGATCACTATCAAGTAATACAGAGTTAATGTTTGTGTAATTTACTTTAAATTATAATAACAACAATTATAATTACGGAAAATAAAACTAAATGAAAAATCAAGATTTTGTTAACGAGGAAACCGCAAATGCAGAAAAACCCCGGGACCTAGTCCAGAATTGAATACTCTCAGAATTAAGTCGCTATACAAATCAACCTAACTTCGTGTAGTTGAGACCAAGCAACTAAACCTATAGTTCACCTAGTTTCTTCAGTATTCTTGCGCTTCCGACATTCAATAAGTGTACGCACTGGAATAATTCCTTTAGTTCGTATTCCAAACAGTAAAGGAACAACAAATCTGTTCGGTAACAACTCTATTCAATCTCAGTGATATGAGTTAGAAAAAGGCTCTTTTGTTTAATCCAATAAACTCCTTTGTCGGGTTTAGATCAATCTATCCAACAACTACCAAAGTAGCAGAATTTAGATTATGCAATTAATAATAGGATCCTATCAAGATGCTAAAAATTGATGCCGATCTACGCAACTAATCAATCAAATCTATCAAAGATAAACCGATTATAGTTGGATCCCATCCGATCAAGTTTTGTCCACACCAAAGATTATGAACCTAAATCAGAATTCTTCTTCGTCTTCAAATCTTCTTAAATCTTCAATAAACACCTGCTCACCAACATATTGAATCTCTTGTGATCAATTACGCACAGAACGGAGTCTGTAAACAATGGATTATCATAAGACGTCTTTAGATCTACAAACAGTTCTAAAGATCCCATCGACACTTCGATCTAGTTTGAGTGAATCTTATATCAGAAGAGAAGATTCTCAAGAATAAACAAACTAGGTGCAATCAAAGTTCAACAATCGTTAGTCAATCAAATCAAATCGAAAACTAATAATATTGCAATTATCTAGTTTCCCACCAATGGTACTCGTAGAGCTTCTTGATCCCACAGAAGTCATTAAACGAGCGGTCGTAAGAGATTTCACCTAATTAGGGTACTTTCCTCTCCGAATAGACGGCTCCTCCAGTAACAACACAACAAGGTAGTTTTGCTGGCTCTTTCTTAGGATAGTTTGCTCGAAATGCAAACTTAGGTATTTATAAACCAAGGAAGTTTGGACACCAAGGAATTTCCAAAACCGAAAATATTCTCAAGATATGCAATATATTTCCAAATTCGGTTTTCATAATTCCTAGAAATGCTCTGTCCAATATTAACCGAAATCCTACTAGAAAATCTCCAATTAGTAAATGCACATTACCAATTTCTATTTTCCAGAGATATGCATTTTAACTGCTGGTAATTAAAAGCATATAAAATTAACAACCTTAATTAAAAGATTCTCAACTTATTTCGGTTCGGGATCTCCTTGAGTTATTAAGGAATATCTTTGAACAATAAAAGATAAGAGTTACTGAACATGTTCAAAGTATGTCGACATCTTATTTCTTTGTAAATCCTCTTTCATATTTACAATCTTGGAACCGATTATACCACACTTCCAAACAAGTTTAGAACTGGTTCATCTGATTTCCAAGAACTATGTGATTGATCAAATCAACACACTAATCATGGGTTTATGGTTATACCAAACACAAGGATCGGTTCTACCTTAATATGGTTACTGGTACCGGTTACATCAGTTACCAAATTGGTCACATCAATTACCAGGACCGGTTACCATATTCTCGTGTTATTACTTGTGATCGGTCACACCATTTACCAGGATCGGTTACACCAATTACCAGGATCGGTTACACCAATTACAAGGATCGATTACTCATTCTTTTGTGATCGGTCACACCAAATACTTGGATCGATTACACCAATTACTAGGATCGGTCACATCAATTACAAATATCGATCATACCATATTCTTAGGTGATTACTTAGGATCGGTTACACTAATAAAAGTCATACCAATACATAAGTCAGGCATTGTGACTAGTTTTACCAAGATACATAACAAGTTATGATCGGTTCTACTAACTCACACATATTGGTAATCCAAAGATATGCAATGAATAACAATACCAATAAGCCTAGCGATTTCCCTTTTGATTCACAAAACAAGTTCATGAATGTACTTCCTTTAGACGAATGTAAACATTGTTACGTAGGACGAAATCTTCACTCATACCCATACACATAATCACAAAGCATTCATACGATTATGTAGATGTCTTATATACGAAGTTCAAAAGATAAGCGTTATACTTCGTATTGTAATTCCTTAACACTATGTCTACTAGAGTATAAACATTCACAGCTTCGCAGTTATGTTTTCAATATAGCACGACTTGAAAGATACGCTGGGAATGAAACAGTTCAAGTCAAAATATTACTAACCTCAAGAGGAAGGATGATGTTGTCGATGTAGCTTGTTACTTCTTCACATTCTTCAAGTCGTCGAGTAATACTTGTATGTATCATTATCCTAATCTTTCTAGCCAAACCTATACGAAGTTGTCTCTAGTACATAATCAAGCGACTCTTTAATTGAGTTTTGATTCACTAAAATATGACAACCAAACTTGACATACCAACGCTTGGTGGGTTCAACCGAGAACAATCGAGAACCCCTTTGCATAAGCTTCATAAGTTGGGTTAATCTAATAACTAATACTAGATTATTATTATTTTTTTGTAGTTATTAGATTAGATGGAGAAATAGATTTAGTTTTGGGTTTTTGTTTAGGGAAGAGAAGTAAAAGGCATAAAAAAAGTTGATTTTGATTCACTCTACGAAAATGAGTGATTCCACTGAGAAATTTGAGGTGGGTGATCCATATATGACAAAGAAACAAAACTTTACATACCTCATGATGGAGACCCAAGGATGACTGATTTACTAAATGGTAAAGAGTTTTTAACCCAAAGTGATGATGAATCTCAACCAAATGAAGAAATAAACCGACAAATTGAAGAATCAATGGTTGAATATTGTCAGGTACACCTCTAACTTATCTCCAATGTTTTTTTTTATTGATATAAATTGGTGAAACATGTTTATGACCAAGTTTCCAAACCATAAGATAGGTTTACGATTAGGAAACTATGAACTCCTAGCCATAACTGGGTAAAATTAGGAAAAACCCCAATCATAATCCATTTGCAGTTCGATTTTCGGAACTTGGGACCTGGTTATGTGCATGGGTTTATTTATTGAATTTATTGCACCAGTTACGGGCAGGTTCGAAAAGAAAAGAAAAAAGTCATTTGTAATATTACTTACGACCAGTTTGAGTGGTTCATGTTCCAAACCGTAAATAATAATGTGTATTGGTTTTAGTTTCAACATTTGATAAATTATGGTTGGTAAACTGAACTTACATCTGGGCTCGATGTTCTTTAACCTAGCCCTAAGTTCTATTTTATGTCTTTATTTAGACTAGTTGTGATATTTTGGTTGATAAATCATGCATGTATCTCACCCAATAGATGATCAACCTACAACAAACGATATTCTTACTGAAGATACTAGATACCCATCAATATGTGAACCACTTGGTAGCTAGGTTTGCTTTCTAATGAAAAGATATGTCTTTCAATTCCTTGGACCATATCGGTAAGATTTATTTATTCTAACTCTGTCTTCTTGTACCATACATACGTTACAAACTTTCTATAAGAGTGTGTTTATCCCAATATGTGAAGTTCGGGACTCCCATGTGGTATGTGATAGCCACGTACGAAGATGACGTGATCCCAATTAAAGATGTTGATCCTTTTTGGCAACAACTATGCTTCAATGGACCAATAATCGAACAAGATTTTTGGCGCAGTGTTTGCCAATACCGATATTGGAAAAACACTGGACGAGTAATATTCTATATTATACCGGTCGTAAAAGAAAATATGTTTGAGTAACTTCGTGTTTCCACACCCTAAGTACGATGTCAAGGAACCAACTAAGGTGAAGAGAACATGTATGCATCCTATAAAAGAAAATAGATCAGTATGGTGAAATAAAAATGAGGGAATTGTTGGAAAACTCAAAGTAAAGTGATCCTTCCGGTTTTGAACGATTGTAAAAGTTTTATGAAGCATGGGATGAGAAGGAAGAGGATGTTCACGCTAGAAATGAACGAAGATGAATTCAAACGGAGTAAGGAGGGCCAAGCCGTCGAGATGTTAAAGTAAAAGGTCTCGAGCTTCCCTCTCAAGAAAATTCAACAATCAGAGTTGGTATTAAAAAATTAGAAAGAAAAAAAGTTGATATTAAATAATTATCAATAAGTTAAGTTGATGTTAAAGGAAAAGGTCCGACGTTTCCCATAAGAAGCAAAATTGAAGTGAAGCAAAAGACGTCAGTGGTTAAAAATCCGCAAATGACTCAATCGTTTGGTAAAAAAGAGACAATTCATATTGCAAAAGGATTGACAAAAGCACTCGGTAGAGAGGCGTAAGGTAATTTCAACGACCAGCCTACATCATATATGAAAATTACTGGCACTATTTTCCCTATTTTGGTCGTGACGACATCAAGGCCATCGACGATGTTGATAGCGATGAGAATTGTGTTTCCATGTTTTCGTGGAATAATTTGTACCTTTTAAGTTGGTGAAATAATTTGGTATATAAGAATGCACTTATGCGAAATAAAAGTGCTTGATAGAACTATGTGGTCACCCTGATTTTTACAAGCTAATGATGAGATCGGGGAAAAGGGGTAAGAAGGGCTCGAGTTAAATGAGAAGTTCATTGCATTTGAATAACGTTTAGTATGCAACACTATCTTGACAAACGTTTATTGTGAGCATGAAAATATGTGGCAAATTATTAATTCTCCAACTCATTAAATTATGTCATTAATTATTTCTCACTTGCATATAGTGTTATATTCGCACCAACTAGAAAATTTTTTGTCAAACAATTTTCTAAAAGAAGTATATATTGTTATGGGGATCATACAAATATGCCATTTTATTGGCTTGCAATTAAAAGAATGAAGCCCATTACCTCCATTAAGAAGAGGATACGATGGCGTAATCCCCAAAGGCTTGGTGTAATTGGTGCGAGGAAAGTTTTGAACTTTATAAGGAAATATAAATGTCAAAAGTCTCCCCATAGTTTCATGTTTCCGACTTGGAGTGACAATAGGGGCTTATGCATTTTGACTAAATGTGATGTGGTGGATAGTCACAATATCATACTCCCTCTGTCCTAAATTATTAGTACGCTTTGACTTAGTCAAGATATTAAGGAGACCGGAGGAATGTACAGAAAGAAGTATTTTGCTGAATTGTTTTCATCTTTGGCCAAAATTATAACTCAAGATTATTTACAGCTAGGTTTTATAATGTAGAATCCCAACTATAATATAAACTTATGCAAAATAGTAAAGCAGTGATTATTTACGGCTATGTTTTTCCTTTAAAAAACTCAACCGTAGATAATCTTGGAATATTATAATTTTTTCTTAAATAGAAATTTTATTAGTGAAAAAGCGGGGGTACAACAACCACACCCAATATTTCGATTAGCAATCTGTATGGACTAACTCCAATATACTTTTAAGAGAATCAACTAAACAGTCAGACTCAATCTTAATAAAAGAATATCAAAGAGTTATATCTCTCTTTATCGATTCAATACTTACTCAAGCAAATAGAAATCTGCGAGTCTAATCGAATACAAGAGAAATCACTTGAACGGTACCAAACACCAATGTTCAAGGATCAATCAATTTCAATCAACAACCAAAGGTTGGATTTCCCAATTGATCGATTCAACGCACAACCTGTGATATTTCAATTATATAACAAAATATAATGCGGAAAAGAAATAACACAGACACTAGAAGTTTTGTTAACGAGGAAACCGCAAATGCAGAAAAACCCCGGGACCTAGTCCAGATTGAACACACACCGTATTAAGCCGCTACAGACACTAGCCTACTACAAACTAACTTCGATCTGGACTTTAGTTGAACCCCAACCAATCTCACACCGATCCAAGGTACGGTTGCGCTCCTTACGTCTCTCGATCCCAAACAGGATACTACGCACTTGATTCCCTTAGATGATCTCACCCATAACTAAGAGTTGCTATGACCCAAAGTCGAAGACTTTAATAAACAAATCTGTATCACACAGAAAAGTCTACGGTAATAGATAAATTTGTCTCCCACAAAAATACCTACGAGTTTTGTTCCGTATTTTTATAAATCAAGGTGAACAGGAACCAATTGATAACCCGGACTTATATTCCCGAAGAACAGCCCAGTATTATCAATCACCTCACAATAATCTTAATCGAATAGCGAAAAAAGATATTGTGGAATCATAAACGATGTGACGAAGATGTTTGTGACTTCTTTTATATCTTGCCTATCGGAGAAATCAATCTCAAGCCAATCTTTACGATTGTACTTAGTACGATAGAAACAAAGAAGATCGGATCACACAACTACGAGAAAGTAGTATCGGTCCGACTTCACAATCCCAATGAAGTCTTTAAGTCGTTAACCTACGTGGTCTCGATAAAACCTAAGGTTAAAGGAGAATCGACTCTAGCTTATACAACTAGTATCACATAGGAGGTGTGGCGATTAGGTTTCCCAGTTGCTAGAGTTCTCCTTTATATAGTCTTTCAAATCAGGGTTTGCAATCTAAGTTACCTTGGTAACAAAGCATTCAATATTCACCGTTAGATGAAAACCTGATTAGATTCAAGCTAATATCTTTCAACCTTTAGATCGAAACTTAACTTGTTACACACAGATGAAATGCACATTTTTTAGGTTTGTGTAACCGTTCCCAAACATGTACATTTAGTTAGTTCAACAGTAGTTAACCAAATGGTTAGCCATATGAGTACTTTCATATCAACCATATTCTTCTTTACCATAACTAGTTCAAATGACTCAAATGAACTAGTTAGAGAGTTGTTCAATTGCTTATATCTTTATAATAGACACAATTGAAACAAAAACGATTTAATTCACTCGAATCGATTCATGAACTTTATAACCAACTTAAGTACGCGGACTGGTACGTGGACTTAAGTACCCGGAATGAGTTTGTTTTTAGTTTACAAACTCCAGTAGAATTTTCGGGATAGGAACTTCGACAGTACGCGGACTTAGTTCCAGTTTTCCTGAGCAGCAAAGTACGCATACTCTGGTTCAAGGAATAAGGACTTACACACATATGTGTTACCACACAATGTTTATATCCTTCCATGGTTATATAATCTAATCTCTCATTTCAATCATTGAAATATTCTTAGAGGATGTTATACAATTGTTATTCACAAACCATTTTTCGTCAAAGCCATTTTCAAGTGATTGAAACTTAACATGACTTTCGTCACTAGTAAAGATGAACTTGGCCAAAGCGAAAGCTTACCAACACATATTTTGAGAAATAGATAGGCAAGATAAACTCGGCTCGAAATAGCAAATGTGTATATAATCATAGTCTATATAGCAAAACGACTTTTGTCTCAAGATAGGAGATAAAGTAGATAGACTTTTGAGTGAAAGATTAGTTAAAGTGTCCACATACCTTTTAGTCGATGAAGTTCCACAAGTTCCTTGAGTAGTTCTTCGTCTTTGTTATGATCGCCATGGAGTCTTAAGCACAACTACACTTTCTATCCTAGTCCGAGACTTAGCTAATAGTAGACTAGAAATCAAGACTTATAGTTTTGATCACTAACATTGACAAACATGCTTGAGATAGCAACACATGTGAGTTCGACCAATAAGTGCTCTAACAATCTCCCCCTTTGTCAATTTTAGTGACAAAACTATCAATACATATGGAATACAAAAATAGATAAATAAACTTTTGTAGCTTCTCTTCCCATGCGTGATCTTCTTGGTTCTTCAACATTACTCGAAATCTTCGTCACTTCCAAGTACTCCAATGATTCCAAAGGTTGTAAGTTTAGCATCATCGTTGTTGAAAATCCGTATCCATAACAATGAGAAAATTAGAATTCTCAATCATTATTACACAGTGTCGTAGTATTATTACATATCATCAAAGTTCAATTGCATCACAACTTCGACAAAAATACTATGGTGATATGTATCAGTACTCCCGCTTAGTCAATACTCAATCTCACATGGAAACCACTCCCCTTTACATAATGATCCGAAAACCATCTGTATTTGTAGTGTGAAATACACATTAATTCTCCCCCTTTTTGTCAATAAAATTGGTAAAGGTACGAAAACTAATGGGATCCTAATGAAATTTCCATAGAGACATTTCATGACCAAAAGCAAGCACATATCAACTTTTTAGATGCAATCATATATCCGAAGCTAAATGCTTTCATCAAGGAGTTTATAAAGATACAAAATAACTCCTATAATATTCCACAACCACACTCCCCACAAAGATTTGGCAATTAAGCACAAGTTCAATTAAGAACTTTCCCCCATAAAATGTCATTCCCAAATAACAACAAGAGCGACCTTACTTTCACGAGAAAAGAAGGATTTCTTTGGACATAACAAATCACATACAAATATGAATTTGAATCCAGATAATACTCAATTAAATTAACCACAAGAAATCCCATGATTAGTCTAATCGGAAATGCTCAACATAAGCGAACTTACGGAGCCGCACAATATATACATAAAATATGGATCAGGGAAGATCAATATTGCGGAATAAACAAGGATTCATTCTATTTTTCATCACTATTTGCACAATGACATACAATAGACATAATCCTCGTAAACAAAAGTTTTATCCCTTCTTTCATCAAAATATGACATAAAAGGCTTTAACTTTTGTAATGTAAAAAGTTCATTCATTCTTTTATCAATACATGCATATCGACATATGAAAGACTTAAATTTTAACAAAGTATGGGACAATCATAGTTCACGGACGCAAACACACATATCCCATAACAAATTGCAATATATGAAACCATAAAGATTAATACTGCAAAAATCATCTTCCAAACAATTTTTTAGAATTTAAACAAATAAACCTAAAAACATGAAGATGAAAACGTTGGACATAGCTATGTGTAATCACAATAATGGCTATTCCAAACTTTAGTTATTCTTCTAAACAAAACAAGCAAATAAAAGTCTCATCAGAAGATTCACTAGACATAAGACAAACTCGTAATGCACATACAAGATGATTTGTCCTTAGAGGGAAGAATCAATCTTTTTCGCACGGATTTAAACCAAGAATAGCTACCAAAGGCGTATAAAAAGATTTTCTTAACAAAGAAGAACATACAAAGTCATTAACGACCACGCACCATAGTTCACAAAGGATGATTGTGAACATTCAAGAATCCCATAGCAATGCGTACTTAAACCCATGGATTTTGATTTTAAATGATGTTATGCATACCTGGTAGGTGTACCATGAAGTCAAAACATGTCGAACTACTATTTTCAAACCTAAACGTTTAAGAACCTTAAACATAGATCAAGTTAGGTAGAAATGAACGATAATCAAGGTACATGGATAGTTACTCTAAGCAAACACAAAACTTGCTCAATTTTACAGACATACCTTTTTAGAAGAATCCGATCGAATTCTCCAGCGTTACCAAAATTCAAAATCATACCCAACTTAATATGTGTTCCCCAGTTCTTGTGCTTCCCTCACCATATACATAACATGGCATTTCTTGGTGAGGATGCACTTTCAACAAAATCAAGATGTGTTGAGGTGAACAATGTCTTGCTCACCATGGCACCAAAAAAGAGTTTCTTTCCAGCAACTCTTACATATTGTAGTGTTGATAAACACCCAAGGAACTGTTTTTATAAGTCTATCAAAGAACTTTAAGAGAACCCAAAAAGATTTGTGTTTTTGATTTCTTGTTTTCCAACTTATAAAAAACAGTTTATGTAGATAGTTTTTAGTACTGCGAAGGGAAACTCTTTTGATAAGAAGAGACGTCCTAGCTTCTTCATAAAAGAAGACAATACTACTATCTTGATAATAAGTATGTGACAGACCGGAATATTACGCCTTTGGCGTGTTGCCCCGCAGGACGTAACTCCCCTGGTGCGCCATGATGAAGCTACGATCCGGGCCTTAAGGTTAGGCAAATCCACGTCCATTTTCCCTTGCAAGCATGCTCGTGGAGCATGGTGCAGCTAACTTAGCTTCCACACCGTTCCCAACTTACCCTTGTTCTGGAAAGGCCTTATTAAGTAAGCAAAACTTTCTTAAAACGACAAAAACGGCCTTTTGAGGCCCTAAACGATGAAATTTGGCTGAATTCTGGTGACCATGCATGTCTTGATATTTGGGTCATTTTCCATCAAAATGGACTCCTCTTGAGCTAAATTACGACACTCGGGTTTTTAGCCAATGTCGAACGCCTTGATAGGAAGTATGAGCATCCAGTGAATGGAATGAAACTTGCCTCATCAAGTTTGGCCACAATCATATCTTGCGTCGAGCTACCGAGCCAGATGATATGAGAGGCCAGAATGTCGCAATCATCTCACAGTTAGATGATATGAGCGACAAAGTGTTGGACCGGCAATGCTCCAACTCATTGCGGCTGCCTACGTACCCTTCACTACTCTAAAGGGATCAAGCACATACCGTAGTTCATCCTCGAAGGGACAAACAACTTAATCCAACTCGTTTGCTAGGACGTGGCCAAGCAATAATGGAAATGGCCTAGTCCGTATAGGCCGTTCCGTCGGAATGCATCCAAGTGATGCATGTTTGGTCCGCAATATGGCATAATGATGCCTAAGCATCAAATGCCCTCTTCGCGAGGCTACGCAACTATAAATGAGCCTTAGGCATCATTTATACTATTCCTACTAAGCTATGAAGCTTACTTGGTGCATAGTCCGCATATGCGCCATCAACCAACTACCCCTCCCTTATATGTCTTAATGGAATTTCTACAAGTATGGAAAGGGGACCAAAAATATTTCATCAACTCCCCGTTTACTATTCATGGCCGTTGCCATGTATTTTCCTGAATAACCGGCCAAGATGGCTGTACATTCAGTCCTGGCTCACATGCCAGTTCCACTGTCCGGCCATGTGGGCCGTCCACTGCCAACCCTATGTCCGGCCATGTTGGCCGTCCACTGCCAACCCGATGTCCGGCCATGTTGGCCGTCCACTTCCAACCCGATGTCCGGCCATGTTGGCCATCCACTGCCAACCCGATGTCCGGCCATGTTGGCCGTACATTTTCAAGGTCATCTACCCAACTGACCCAATGCATCATCTGATGCAAGATTGGCTCTTGGCCAATGTATGATGCGTGTCGTAGGTGCAATCAAATTAATCAATATTTCCACTCAATTAAAAATAATATAATGGAAGTCAAGTTCGTTCCCACGAGGAGCAAGAGATTCTAGTTGTAAAAATTGTCACGAAAGGGGGGTGTAAAAAGCAAAAGAAAATAAACAAAGCAATTAAAATCGAAAGTTGAAAGCAATGAGAGACATAAGATCAAGGAATCCTTCTTCGTTGCAAAACAATGAATCAAGTTATGTTCTTTTCTACTTGTTATTAGTCACAGATTATCACCAACCGTAGGATAGCAGGTCCGCTTAGCTAGCCCCAAAATCCCTAATTTCACTGAGTAACAGTCCGCTTAGTTATCGATTCTATTCAAAAGAACCACCCTGAGGTTCGCTTACAAGATGTAATTCCCTGAATGCATTAAGATCTATGAATTTAGGTTTAGTACTAGTAGTTAAGCTCGGTTCGCTTGGTCCACTTTCTAGCGTTGTTTTTACACATAATCGCTCCACGGAATCCCTCCGCAAGGTCTCGTGTTTTCTACTTGTGTAAAGTGTCGAGAACGATTACGTATTCCCTAACTTATACTAGATATATATCAATTAACAAATCAATTTAGCGTGCACTCCGAACAATCTATCAATCAATCATGAATGAATAAACATTCCTATTAGTAAAAACAATCGATAATCATGTGAAAAATCTCAAGATAGAATTGAAAACAAAAACTTAAATCATATATTAAGAACTAGGAATTCATCCTCAATCAATAATAAAATTAGCTACTCATGTTTTTGAAATTCACACAAATAATAATTAAAAGGAGAATTTTCAAGAGTTCACACAAATAATTAAAAAGAAGAATTTTCAAAAGCTATCAAAAACACAAGTGTTGTGTGTGTAGAGAGGTGTATTAAAAGATGTAGAAAACTTCTCTATTTATAGGCTTCAATATTCTCCAACTCTTCCAAGGATTAGAATCCTTTTACTTTTGCAATTCAATTTCCAAATCCAAGCTTTTCTCAACTCTTCCATCTTCTCTTTCCAAGTTTGAGCCCAATTCTCCATCCAATTCCTAGTCCAAGTCTTCACACCCATGAGAGAAATCCATAGAAAATTCTGGAATTTTTTTGATCACGAAAAAATCGGATTATGGCCGAATCCCATTTAATAGTCGCGCCGGCCACTGAAAATTTCTGTCGAGGGAATATTCGACTAATATTCCGTCGGTCCTCAGTTAGGACTAACGGTCAAACGGGTCAACCGTCGGTCAACCGTTAGTCGGGCGGTCAAGGGATCACCGAATCGGACCCGAGTCGCCTAGCTAACTCCAGGCTGACCGGTCTTACCATCGCCGGAGTACTTCACGGCCTGGATGGCCATGCCTTCCCGTCTCAGTAACCTCTCTTCTCGCCCAAGATGGTTTGTGCTAACTACAAACTGCACTTAGATCATTCTTCACATCTCAGCTGCTTCCAAACCAAATCATTCTCAAGCCAACAAGCCCATTCATACCCTGCAACTTACACACTCCAGCTAACAGTTCATTCATTCCCAGCTCAGCTAATACTCAAGCCATTACCTGCAACATACATCTAGCCGAGCACCAGTTCTGTCTCAATTCAAGTTGAGCTGCTACCACCATTGCCATCCACTGCAGCTCAAGCTCCTTCTTAGCCAATTAGTAACTCAGCCCTTCAATTCACAAATCCATAATCTCCTCATACCACCCGACCGCAAATCCATGAAATGTTGCAGTATGTATACGACCACCAACAGCCCGCAATCACACTCACTCTCGGCTCAACCGCCACTACTCAAGCATCTCCATATCGATTTCACTGGCACTCATCCTTGCATTGCAAGATCAACAAAGCCGCACTCCTCAACCGCAACACATCGAGTTCATCCCGTAGTTCTTGCAATCTTCACCACTGGGTATCGGCAAGCACTCGACCTCCAATCCAGTGCACTTCACGGCCCACTAAACTTACTAAGCTCACAACACCCGCCCATCTATTGCCATCTTTCATACAAGCCATCACAAGCACCACATCACTTTCACGAGAACCCGACACCGCACCACTTTCACTTCCCCGTAATGCTAACTTCCATGACCACCTCATTGAACCAGTAGCTCATCCCCCCGTCCTAGGCATACATCTAAATACTTCATTTATGCATCTGCAGGTCATAATCATTCTCCCCGCCATTGCATTTCTCAAAGATCACGTATTCAACACCACCACTAACCCCGCAAAGATAGCTAGCCGACCGCACCATTCTCGCATCAACCCACCGGCCAGTATCACCTCGGACAATCCTAAGCATACATCTAAAGATTTCAACCCTTCACCGTGCCCGTAGCTTCGACCATTCAAACCATTCCTTCTAACTCAAGAAAGAACCAGTTCAAACCTTGTCTTTCACAAACCACTTTGCACACTCAACTCCATTACGAGATCAACAGCAGCAAGGTCTCTATCGGTGTCAACCCGACTCAAATTCCATCTCCATGTTTTGCTCATCACCAACCCATCGTTGCACAAAGAACATCACTCTTTGTTCAATTCCCATGTTCCGCCTTCTCTAACCGCAACCCATTCACGTAAACTCATTCAATTTCATCATCGACTTCTCAATATCAACTCGAATCTCGCCTCACCATCACAACTATTTCAACTTCTTCTTCTCGATTCACTGCACCCAACACAAAGATCGATCTACTTCTCTTTAAACCAACAAAACCTAATCGATTCTGTCTAAACCCTATCTCTGATTTCTATCGATTTTACAGCAGCATCAATTTCAATTCTCAACTCTCGCTGTTCTCAATCTCCTCTATATCGAATTTAATCTCTCCCTTTTCTATCAATCCACCACGAACCCATCTTTACTGAGATCGAACCCATAATCGCCAGCGCTTTCTTCTCTCGCTTCTTCTTCTCAATCATTTATTTCTGCATAAGAATTCAATAGCAACAACATTTCGCTTTTCAACAATTTCAGTTCAGGTGTGAAGAAAAATGATTGAAATGAATTTCTCGAGTTTAGGGTTGGGGTATGAAAGTCGGGCGAGTCGGTTCGGTTTGGATCCGAATCCGAGCCATGGATAGGGCCGACCCAATTAGATGCTATCCAAGATAACCATCCTCTGGATAAGGGCTACCCGGTGTTAGTAACACCCATCTTTGAGTGATAAGGGGTACCCCGAATGAGAGCCCCTTAACCACCTCTCGGGCTCCAAATAGTCTTCGCCCCGTAAAATGACCTTTTGCCCTTTTGGCTCAAATTGGGTGCTTTCTTCTTCTTTTCCTCTGTGCGACTCCAGAGTACCTAATAACTCAAAACCACACGTAAAATACATAATTTACAAGAAAAATAGCAAAGAAAGCATAAACTACTAGATAGTAAATTAGGTGTATCTACACCTATCAATGTAGCTTCCAACCAATGCCATATTGGCCTTAGCCAATATGCATGTGCGATGTGCCTTACTTGGCACCAGATATGTCCCAAAGGCAAATGCATCTCACCATGCAAAGGAAGCTATGGATGAAGCTTCATCACAAGCAAATGGCGCATCTTTTAGCATGCGCCATGCTAAAAACACGGGGTGTTACAAAGTATCAGGAACTGAGCAATGAATCGGTTCATGCTTTAAAGTGATATACTCAGATGACTGAGATTTAAACTCCTCTTGTAATTCATTTAGTTTGTTACAATTAATTGAATTACGCAGAGGAGGAACATTGCTCTCACTGATTAGTAAATCAATGTCGAGTTCAACATGAATATTATTCCTCATAACTTGATTTAGCTTGTCAAGAGATTCTTGTTCTTTCTGGAGGTATAACTCAACATCAAGAGATAAGCTTTCAAGTTTCTTTTCAAGCCCTGAAAACACTTCAAGGGATTTTAAACCTGGTGGAGGTTTAGATAGAACTTCTTCTACAGATTTTATTAAATCATTCATAGAAGAAACTTTTGCAATCCCTGGATCTGGTGGTGCATTTATTGAGATAACACTACTGTCCATATAGTCAGATCGATACAAACACAGACTTATAAGGTCTTTAATGTGTTTTCCTGCTCTGATACCAATTGAAAAAGCGGGGGTACAACAACCACACCCAATATTTCGATTAGCAATCTGTATGGACTAACTCCAATATACTTTTAAGAGAATCAACTAAACAGATAGACTCAATCTTAATAAAAGAATATCAAAGAGTTATATCTCTCTTTCTCGATTCAATACTTACTCAAGCAAATAGAAATCTGCGAGTCTAATCGAATACAAGAGAAATCACTTGAACGGTACCAAACACCAATGTTCAAGGATTAATCAATTTCAATCAACAACCAAAGGTTGGATTTCACAATTGATCGATTCAACGCACAACCTGTGGTATTTCAATTATATAACAAAATATAATGCGGAAAAGAAATAACACAGACACCAGAAGTTTTGTTAACGAGGAAACCGCAAATGCAGAAAAACCCGGGACCTAGTCCAGATTGAACACACATTGTATTAAGCCGCTACAGACACTAGCCTACTACAAAATAACTTCGGTCTGGGATCAGTAGTTGAACCCCAATCAATCTCACACTTATCCAAGGTACAGTTGCGCTCCTTACGTCTCTCGATCCCAGCAGATACTACGCACTTGATTCCCTTAGATGATCTCACCCACAACTAAGAGTTGCTACGACCCAAAGTCGAAGACTTTAATAAACAAATCAGATCACACGTAAAAGTCTACTGTAATAGATAAATCTGCTCCCATAGAAATACCTACGAATTTTTTTCCGTCTTTTGATAAATCAAGGTGAACAGGAACCAATTGATAACCCTGACTTATATTCCCGAAGAACAGCCTAGTATTATCAATCACCTCACAATAATCTTAATCGACTAAATTAAAGAAGATATTTCGAATCACAAACGATGGGACGAAGATGTTTGTGACTTCTTTTATATCTTGCCTATCGGAGAAATCAATGTCAAGCCAATATTTACGATTGTACTTAGTACGATAGAAACAACAAGACCAGATCACACAACTACGAGAAAGTAGTATCGGTCTGGCGTCACAATCCCAATGAAGTCTTTAAGTCGTTAACCTACAGGGTCTCGATAGAAACCTAAGGTTAAAGGAGAATCGACTCTAGCTATACAACTAGTATCACATATGAGGTGTGGGGATTAGGTTTCCCGGTTGCTAGAGTTCTCCTTTATATAGTCTTTAAAATCATGCGAGATAAATGTGCTTGATAGAACTATGTGGTCACCATGATTTTTACAAGCTAATGATGAGATCGGGGAAAAGGGGTAAGAAGGGCTCGAGTTAAATGAGAAGTTTATTGCATTTGAATAACGTTTAGTATGCAACAGTATCTTGACAAACGTTTATTGTGAGCATGAAAATATGTGGCCAATTATTAATTCTCCAACTCATTCAATTATGTCATTAATTATTTCTCACTTGCATATAGTGTTATATTCGCACCAACTAGAAAAATTTTTGTCAAACAATTTTCTAAAAGAAGTATATTGTTATGGGGATCATACAAATATGCCATTTTATTGGCTTGCAATTAAAAGAAGGAAGCCCATTACCTCCATTAAGAAGAGGATACGATGGCGTAATCCCCAAAGGCTTCACTACACCATTTTAAGGAATTAGCAACTCAGATTAGCAACGTCACTAGCGCCGTTGCTAATTTTCTGTTGCTAATTTTGGTTGCGAATATTTCGCAACGGCACATTGGCGTTGCTAATTTTGCAACCGTGCTCTGTGTAGGTTGCAAATAGCAACCTGCGCTTTGTTCAAGTGTGTGAAGTACGCGTGTGGTCGGGAACACTAGGACTACTAAATACGCCCAAGTCAAACTTCGGTCAAGGCTTGCTTCTTTTTTCCACCCTTCACCCAAGCAAGCCTATATCCCACCTTATCTTTTTCTCCCTTCACATTTTCTCTCCACCACGACTCTTTCCTTTCCATCTCCGAACTCTTTCATCTCCTCTCAATCTTTGCATGAAGAATCGCTTCATTTTTCTTTCACTCTAAAACCACCGAAATAATCGGCCCGGTATAATCGTTCGCGTAATCTTTTCGTTTCGGTTTATAGGATTCGTAGAGATTTTGCTTTCTAGGGTTTCACTTTGTGAACCTAGTTTTTCAGTTTATCGATTTAAGTTTAAGTTTATCGATTTTAGGGTTTTCATCTCAGAATCTGCTATTTTCGATTTTACGGATTTTTATTTTATCTTTTTGATTTCGCTTTATCGATTTTATGGTTTCATTTGCGAATCCGTGTTTTCCGATTTCGATTTTTCGGTTCATCTTTCTCTTTCGATTTTAGGGTTTAGTCATCTCTACCAAGTGAAGAGTTAATGATTCTAAAGATAAATCTCGTGTTCAAGTATTAGCCTATTAGATCTCTCTTTGTCTCTTGTAATTCAGGATTTGTATTTTCAATTTGGGTTTTTAATTTATTTTTTTTTGTTAGATAAGTTGTTGTGTTTATGGAATCTAGATCTAGTTAGTTATCAATTAGTTTTTTTATGTTCAAGGGGATGGGGTTTGCATGAATTTGTTGTTTTCTGTTTCTATTGTTGTGGTATGTGTAAATTATTAGAAGATAAAATAAAAGTAGATCCCCAACTGGAGTTCTAGCTACGGGATTATCTCGTACTCAAGTTTTAGTCTTATCTCATAGCTAAAATGTAAGATTATCTAATTGGTAGTGCATGTTTTGATCTCAGTGAAGTTTTAATGAAATTTGTATTTCAATGTTTGTGTTGGTTAACAAATGACTGGACAAGCTCGGGGACCTGGAGGAGGAGTAGGGCACGTACACTAGCAACCAACAACGCCATAGCCTATCTCAAAGACATAAAGCAATCTTGCTTTGAGTTGCCTAACAATCTTGATTGGTTGGTATTTAGAGATTTTGGGGTTTTCAAAATGCTTCGCCGCTTAGTAGAACCGGTTGTGTATAATTGATCTGTGTAGTGTTTTCCCTATTGTTTTCTCGTGTTCATTGAGGTAATTCAAGTGTGATTTTACTCGTGTGGAATCACAAGATGAGTGTGGAAAATGAAAATCAGCATGGTTTCAAGAAAAATTTGAGGTAACTATTACTCCTATGCTAATACCTTACTCTTTGTGCTCGTTGTGATTGATTGTTGACTATCTGCTGCTTAGTTTTAGTAGTGACTTGAATTATAAATGCGATTCAGAAGCCGTTGATTTCATATGCTAGAGAATTCCTTTTATTTCTAAGTGAATTGATGGTGTACAAAAAGGTTACTCGTCGGATTTGACCGACCAGCTATCTTACGTTGTTACTACGGTTCTTATTTGTTTGATTAGTAAGTGAACCTTTTCGTAATGTTTTCTTGTACTCTTATTTAATCAATATGGGTCTCTGTTTTTGTATTATGGATCAATGATTTTGAAGATTTTTCAAATAGTGCACCGGAGTGGCAGAGGCCTCCTTGTAGTTTTAGTTTACAAACAACAATCTTACAAAGTTAGTGATGCTTTTCCCCAAGTTACTTGAAATGTTTATGATCTAACTTTAACATGAGCTCAATACACACAATAACTCACGTAAGCCGGTGGGGTGAATTCATGTCTTGCAATGCAGGCTTCAGTGACCAAGTAGAGTTTAAACTTCATCGTGTTCATTATTTTAAAATGCATTAATATTCTTCTGACTCATACTTTATCCATTGTAAATCTTAAATAATTTGTGATTATTTCTAATGCATCATTCAATTTCATGACTCAAATTCATGGTCTCATAGTCTTATCCTCAAACTTTACTCTTGCAGTACCAAGGGTCCCTGTGATGAGAGAACTTGAAGTTAATTGGAGCAGAGGTATGCTATTGGAAATAACCACTTTACAAGGTATGCTAATATGCTCTCGTTCAATGTTGCATACTTAGGTCCCAAAAGTTTTTGATGATCCAAATTTTCTTGTTGTTTTCACATGATGACATGATGAACATCTTCTTGATTTTTACGAAATCTGCAAAGGGTTGGAGTATTGGTTTTCTTGGAATGCTAAAGAACTTGGAATTACATCTACTGAGCTTACATAAGTATCTTACACTTCTCATGTTTATTATCTTGTTTTGATTCAAACACTTCAAATAATAAAGCCACAGCACTTTAAAGCTCGCATTCAAAGTACCATCTTCTCGTTATCGTTCATGACAATAGTCCCTTACTTTATTTAATTTTTTTGACATTTGTGTTGCTTGTTTTGTCTTCTATGTGATAGTATATATGCATTGCATAGTATGAAGGCAATATATCGTAACCACTCTATGTCGTCTGCTATGTGATAGTATATATGCATTGCATAGTATGAATATCGATTGAGTAAATATTCTACATAATGACATGTACATATCCTGCATAATTCCTTTCAGTTGTTAGTAACTAGTTTTAGCGTCTCATTTGATGCAATGAACTCAAGAAAAAAGTTTAATTCCAACGTTCGATCTTTAGCGGAGGTGAAGTATTTATCACACCGATATGACCTCCTTTTTTTTTTTCCGTCACCAAGTTAGAGGCACACCAACAAACACCACAGCTAGGTTAAATTCAACAGAGATGCAAGGGCACCTGGTATTGGCTGGATTAGGTGGGTCTGGTCTGCTTTGAGATGGAACAGATGTTAGGGGAATGCAGGATTTCTCTCGGATGAATCGGTTGATGCAAAATCCTGCATTTGTTGCCTGATAATGCGAGCCACCTTTCTTCGACCCTCAATACATGAACCAGTACGATCACGTTAGCAGTAATTTGATTCTTTTTCTTTATCATTCAAGAAGAGTTAATCTGGAAAGCTTTCATACTCGGGTTGTGGGTGTCAACACCTAACGATTTTACCACGACTAGAAGGCATCCGCATTTGAGATGCTTATAAACCTTCTAATTTACCAATGTAATTTTGCACCTTTTAGATTCTTGGTCTCGAATCCCCAACTCCGTAGCATGGTTGATTCTAATCCTCAAATAAGAGAGATGATGCAAAACCCGAAATTACTTCGCCAATTATTTTCCCCGCCACAACACGGGTATCATCATATTATTTAACTTTTACATTCACCGATTGTTGCTATTAGTTGTGTAAGAAGCTTCCTAAAGTGAGAAAGGTATGGTTATCAAGGGTTGTGTGTTCAAGATAAGCCGTGAATTTAGTCAAATTTGGGTGGGTGTCCGGAGGTCGAGCCTCTATGATTTCAATTAGGTTACTAGGCAGTTGTAGACACTTCCCTCTTCTTTTGGTTTAAACTTTTTGTTGTTTTTTTTCCTGCAGGAAGATTTGTCTTTGCAACAAGAGTTGACCCGTCTATTGGGGCAACATTCAGCCCTGTAAGGACATCTCCCATTCTCTCGCAACTTTGTTTTGACGATCGCTGCGCTTTTCACTTACTTTGTCTTTGTGTGCGGATCCAGGATCGACCGGGTGGAGCTGCAGGTAATTGATATTATATCAACATTAGACTGTCTTAATTTGTTTAGATAGTTGATTTGCTACTCTTTTATGCAAAGCCCATTGATTAAAGCCAAGTTGTTGATGTTCACCGCATGATATGTCTACTTACAATAGCAGGGAACACCAAATAACATGGGGTTGGATTTATTGATGAACATGTTTGGTGGACTCGGTGCCGTGGTTTGAATTTTCCTAGCACAAACAAATGGTTATTTTTCTCTCCCACTACCCTTCCTAAAAATATCCACTTTGTTTCTTTACTTTGTTTTTATCAATAGAGAACTCAAATACCTTCGTTTGAATCATTGTTGTGTTTTTGTTTAAACAATGCAAATATTATTCTCACGGTAGTATGCTAAAGTTTTTTTGTTTGTTTTGGTCAAGGTCACGGAAGAATTATACGCGACTCGGCTATCACAAACTTCAAGAAATGGGATTTTTGACACGCAAGAGAACATCCAAGCATTGAGAGAAACATCGGAAATGTTAATGTCTTGCGGTGGAGCGCCACTCTTTGGGAGGAGGAAACCACAGACAGATGGATTATTGCCAACTGGGTGGAGGTATCCCCATGTGCTACTAATATACTTAAGTCGGTCATGATAATCTTGGGCCTCTGTATGGTTAGTCAATTTTCAGTCCAAAGTCTTCTTAATCGAAAAAGAGGGACCCTGGCCATGTATGAAAACTCGTTTTGGACATGAATAAGTACATAGCCACAGAGCCGTCTTATGGATATAAACAGGCTCATGCTTTCTCCATTTACCTGGCACAACCCTTACTCACCACTTCATTAGGCTTACTTTGTTTTAATTGGTAATTTCATCTAGCTCCCGTCTCCTTCCATGTTATGTTTCAAACGCTCTTGTGAAAATGTTATATATGACGCTGTTTTTACGTCATCTTTTTCATGAAAATTCTAGGTACGATTGTGTAGTTTCTTTATGGTTACAAGATACTAAGTGTTTTCTTATTTCAAATTGTCTTAGTTGTGGGGTTTAACTCGATTTATTAAATATTTATTCCCTTGCTTAATTGCTTGTCTCGATTTGAGCAAGACTCTCGAGTTTACTTTGATGGACTATTTCGAAGAGGAAATTAAGAAGAGAAATTGGAATGAGGCCGAAAGCTATCTGCTAGGATTCATTCAACCTCACAAAGAATGACCACTCAACTAGAATGTTCACCGACATTAGAAGCCAAAAGCGACTTGAGAATGCACCGAGGCAAGTGCACTATCGCTTGGACTAGAATTTTTAATCGAAGAGATTTTGATAAATTCCAAGTGCACTATCGCTTGGACTAGAATTTTTAATCGAAGAGATTTTGATAAATTCCGTTTTTCTCTTTGTGTATGATGTTGGGTCCACGGCGTATCCGGACATATGAGGATCTTTGAGTGTGCACGAAAGAGACTGGTCATTAATCTAAAAGCAATTGCAAGTGAGAATCCCATTCTTAATTCAAATTAAACTCATCAAGGGCTTGAATCAAATATCATCGATGTGCTACATGCAAGGTAACATGAGAAATGTTGATTCTAGTATGCACTATTTCTTGACTTGACTAATGTCCTGGACCTTCATGATATTTTCGTATCTTTTGAGTTATAAGTAATATGGGTTTTCATATCATTTTTTTTGAAGCATCTTTTGAATCATGTTTTAGCTGCTAAACTATTTTTGATATATGTTCAACGGTACAACTCATATAAAAACGTAGTAGCTAGAGCAATAACAGTGATTGGATAACTAAACTGTGGTTTTTATTAAACTCAATTTTGGTTTTTATAGCTTTCTATTGTTTGGAAATTTGATTACTCATCAAGATTGATTGCCTTTGCATTACAAAGAAACCCTCATGATCTTTTGATTTGATTATATAGCCTATTAGTGTGAAGTATGTCGGTTCTTTTGATTTGATTATATAGCCTATTAGTCTTGACTCAATCTTTATAAGCATATTAGATATCGATTAGAAGAATTTGTGATGTTTTTTCGCAGTTAATTTAATGATGCTCATGAGATCGGAAAGGTTGGAGAACAAAGAAGCAAAGCAAATGGACATTAGGTCCCTTAGCAGTACAAGATTTGTAAGTTATAATGTAGTATCTCCTTATAGAGATTTAAGTTAGAAGAACTTAGGAATTTCAGAACTTTCAACAAACTGAACTTAGGAACTAAGTATGTTTCTGTGTATGTCCATTAAATGAATGACATAGTTTGTATCAAATACTCATAGTTGTTGTTAACTTCAATTGAAGAATTCTTTTTTCATAATGGTGAATGTGGAAATGAAAGTGAATGAATGTGTCATGGTTTGTATATATGTGGAATGCTGAATATGGGAACTGGGTAACTGCGGGGGTAAATGTGGGGGAATGGATTTTGACCAGGTCAATGAAGACTTGACCTTTTTTTTTTTTTTATGCTAAGAATTAGCAACGTCTATGTCTGTTGCTAAATTAGAACCAGAACCAATAAATTAGAACTTAACCGATAAAATTTAGTTCCTCGGAGGGGTATTCTGTAATTAGCAACCGACCTTCGCAACGAGACTTTGGTTGCGAATAAACAACGTCGCAACGGCACAGTAGGTTGCGAATCCCCGTTGCTGACCAAGATTCGCAACGGAGCTTATGCCGTTGCGAAAAATGCAACACCATGTTTTGAAACGTCACTCTGCCGTTGCAACACCAGTCAGCAACGGCCAGGCTCCGTTGCTAATCCCTAAAAATGGTGTAGTGCTTGGTGTAATTGGTGCGAGGAAAGTCTTGAACTTTATAAGGAAATATAAATGTCAAAAGTCTCCCCATAGTTTCATGTTTCCGACTTGGAGTGACAATAGGGGCTTATGCATTTTGACTAAATGTGATGTGGTGGATAGTCACAATATCATACTCCTCTCGTCCTAAATTATTAGTACGCTTTGACTTAGTCAAGATATTAAGGAGACCGGTGGAGTGTACAGAAAGAAGTATTTTGCTGAATTGTTTTCATCTTTGGCCAAAATTATAACTCAAGATTATTTACAGCTAGGTTTTATAATGTAGAAGCCCAACTATAATATAAACTTATGCAAAATAGTAAAGCAGTGATTATTTACGGCTATGTTTTTCCTTTAAAAAACTCAACCGTAGATAATCTTGGATTATTATAATTTTTTCTTAAATAGAAATTTTATTAGTGAAAAAGCGGGGTACAACAACCACACCCAATATTTCGATTAGCAATCTTGTATGGACTAACTCCAATATACTTTTAAGAGAATCAACTAAACAGTCAGACTCAATCTTAATAAAAGAATATCAAAGAGTTATATCTCTCTTTCTCGATTCAATACTTACTCAAGCAAATAGAAATTTGCGAGTCTAATCAAATACAAGAGAAATCAATTGAACGATACCAAACACCAATGTTCAAGGATCAATCAATTTCAATCAACAACCAAAGGTTGGATTTCCCAATTGATCGATTCAACGCACAACCTGTGATATTTCAATTATATAACAAAATATAATGCGGAAAAGAAATAACACAGTACACTAGAAGTTTTGTTAACGAGGAAACCGCAAATGCGAGAAAAACCCGACCTAGTCCAGATTGAACACACACTTTGTATTAAGCCGCTACGAAACTAGCCTACTACAAACTAACTTGATGCCTGACCGTAGTTGAACCCCAACCAATCTCACACCCGATCCAAGGTACAGTTGCGCTCCTTACGTCTCTCGATCCCCAGCAGATACTACGCACTTGATTCCCTTAGATGATCTCACCCACAACTAAGAGTTGCTATGACCCAAAGTCGAAGACTTTAATAAACAAATATTTATCACACAGAAAAGTCTACGGTAATAGATAAATCTGTCTCCCACATAAATACCTACGAGTTTTGTTCCGTCTTTTGATAAATCAAGGTGAACAGGAACCAATTGATAACCCGGACTTATATTCCCGAAGAACAGCCTAGTATTATTAATCACCTCACAATAATCTTAATCGAATAGCGAAAGAAGATATTGTGGAATCATAAACGATGAGACGAAGATGTTTGTGACTTCTTTTATATGTTGCCTATCAGAGAAATCAATCTCAAGCCAATCTTTACGATTCTACTTAGTACGATAGAAACAGCAAGATCAGATCACACAACTACGAGAAAGTGGTATCGGGTAAGCTCACAATCCCAATGAAGTCTTTAAGTCGTTAACCTACAGGGTCTCGATAGAAACCTAAGGTTAAAGGATAATCGACTCTATCTTATACAACTAGTATCACATAGGAGGTGTGGGGATTAGGTTTCCCAGTTGCTAGAGTTCTCCTTTATATAGTCTTTCAAATCAGGGTTTGCAATCTAAGTTACCTTGGTAACAAAGCATTCAATATTCACCGTTAGATGAAAACCTGATTAGATTCAAGCTAATATCTTTCAACCCTTAGATCGAAACTTAGCTTGTTACACACAGGTGAAATGCACGTTTTTTAGGTTTGTGTAACCGTTCCCAAACATGTACATTTAGTTGGTAAAGGTACAAAAACTAATGGGATCCTAATGAAATTTCCATAGAGACATTTCATGACCAAAAGCAAGCACATATCAACTTTTTAGATGCAATCATATATCCGAAGCTAAATGCTTTCATCAAGGAGTTTATAAAGATACAAGATAACTCCTATAATATTCCACAGCCGCACTCCCCACAAAGATTTGGCAATTAAGCACAAGTTCAATTAAGAACTCTCCCCCATAAAATGTCATTCCCAAAATAACAACAAGAGCGACCTTACTTTCACGAGAAAAGAAGGATTTCTTTGGACATAACAAATCACATACAAATATGAATTTGAATCCAGATAATACTCAATTAAATTAACCACAAGAAATCCCATGATTAGTCTAATCGGAAATGCTCAACATAAGAGAACTTACGGAGCCGCACAATATATACATAAAATATGGATCAAGGAAGATCAATATTGCGGAGTAAACAAGGATTCATTCTATTTTCCATCACTATTTGCACAATGACATACAATAGACATAATCTTCGTAAACAAAAGTTTTATCCCTTCTTTCATCAAAATATGACATAAAAGGCTTTAACTTTTGTAATGTCAAAAGTTCATTCATTCTTTTATCAATACATGCATATCGACATATGAAAGACTTAAATTTTAACAAAGTATGGGACAATCATAGTTCACGGACGCAAACACACATATCCCATAACAAATTGCAATATATGAAACCATAAAGATTAATACTGCAAAAATCATCTTCCAAACAATTTTTTAGAATTTAAACAAATAAACCTAAAAACATGAAGATGAAAACGTTGGACATAGCTATGTGTAATCACAATAATGGCTATTACAAACTTTAGTTATTCTTCTAAACAAAACAAGCAAATAAAATTCTCATCAGAAGATTCACTAGACATAAGACAAACTCGTAATGCACATACAAGATGATTTGTCCTTAGAGGGAAGAATCAATCTTTTTCGCACGGATTTAAACCAAGAATAGCTACCAAAGGCGTATAAAAAGATTTTCTTAACAAAGAAGAACATACAAAGTCATTAACGACCACGCACCATAGTTCACAAAGGATGATTGTGAACATTCAATAATCCCATAGCAATGCGTACTTAAACCCCTGGATTTTGATTTTAAATGATGTTATGCATACCTGGTAGGTGTACCATGAAGTCCAAACATCTCGAACTACTATTTTCAAACCTAAACGTTTAAGAACCTTAAACATAGATCAAGTTAGGTAGAAATGAACGATAAGCAAGGTACATGGATAGTTACTCTAAGCAAACACAAAACTTGCTCAATTTTATAGACATACCTTTTTAGAAGAATCCGATCGAATTCTACAACGTTACCAAAATTCAAAATCATACCCAACTTAATATGTGTGCCCCAGTTCTTGTGCTTCCCTCACCGTATACATAACATGGCATTTCTTGGCGAGGATGCACTTTCAACAAAATCAAGATGTGTTGAGGTGAACAATGTCTTGCTCACCATGGCACCAAAAAGAGTTTCTTTCAAAAGAACTCTTACATCTTGTAGTGTTGAGAAACACCCAAGGAACTGTTTTTATAAGTCTATCAAAGAACTTCAAGAGAACCCAAAAACATTTGTGTTTCTGATTTCTTGTTTTCCAACTTATAAAAAACAGTTTATGTAGATAGTTTTTAGTACTGCGAAGGGAAACTCTTTTGATAAGACGAGACGTCCTAGCTTCTTTATAAAAGAAGACAATACTACTATCTTGTTAGTAAGTATCAGGAACTGAGCAATGAATCGATTCATGCTTTGAAGTGATATACTCAGATGACTGAGATTTAAACTCCTCTTGTAATTCATTTAGTTTGTTACAATTAATTGAATTACACAGAGGAGCATTGCTCTCCGATTAGTAAATCAATGTCGAGTTCAACATGAATATTATTCCTCATAACTTGATTTAGCTTGTCAAGAGATTCTTGTTTTTCTGGAGGTATAACTCAACATCAAGAGATAAGCTTTCAAGTTTCTTTTCAAGCCCTGAAAACACTTCAAGGGATTTTAAACACAGTGGAGGTTTAGATAGAACTTCTTCTACATATTTTATTAAATCATTCATATAAGAAACTTCGAATCCTGGATCTGGTGGTGCATTTTTGAGATAACACCACTTTGTCCATATAGTCGGATCGCTACAAACACAGACTTATAAGGTCTTTAATGTGTTTTCCCGCTCAATACCAATTGAAAAAGCGGAGTACAACAACCACACCCAATATTTCGATTAGCAAGCTGTATGGACTAACTCCAATATACTTTTAAGAGAATCAACTAAACAATTAGACTCAATCTTAATAAAAGAATATCAAAGAGTTATATCTCTCTTTCTCGATTCAATACTTACTCAAGCAAATAGAAATCTGCGAGTCTAATCGAATACAAGAGAAATCACTTGAACGGTACTAAAGACCAATGTTCAAGGATCAATCAATTTCAATCAACAACCAAATGTTGGATTTCCCAATTGATCGATTCAACGCACAACCTGTGATATTTCAATTATATAACAAAATATAATGCGGAAAAGAAATAACACGGACACAAGAAGTTTTGTTAACGAGGAAACCGCAAATGCGTAAAAACCCGGGACCTCAGTCCGATTGAACACATATTGTATTAAGCCGCTCTGAGACACTAGCCTACTATAAACTAACTTCTGTCAGGACTGTAGTTGAACCCCAATCAATCACACACTTATCCAAGGTACAGTTGCGCTCCTTACGTCTCTGATCCCAGCAGGATACTACGCACTTGATTCCCTTAGCTGATATCACCCACAACTAAGAGTTGCTACGACACAAAGTCGAAGACTTTAATAAACAAATCTGTATCACACAGAAAAGTCTACGGTAATAGATAAATCTGTCTCCCATAGAAATACCTACGAATTTTGTTCCGTCTTTTGATAAATCAAGGTGAACAGGAACCAATTGATAACCCGGACTTATATTCCCGAAGAACAGCCTAGTATTATCAATCACCTCATAATAATCTTAATCGACTAGCGAAAGAAGATATTGCGGAATCACAAACGATGGGACGAAGATGTTTGTGATTTCTTTTATATCTTGCCTATCGGAGAAATCAATCTCAAGCCAATATTTACGATTGTACTTAGTACGATAGAAACAACAAGATCAGATCACACAACTACGAAAAGTAGTATCGGTGCATGCTTCACAATCCCACTGAAGTCTTTAAGTCGTTAATCTACAGGGTCTCGATAGAAACCTAAGGTTAAAGGAGAATCGACTCTAGCTTATACAACTAGTATCACATAGGAAGTGTGGGGATTAGGTTTCCCAGTTGCTAGAGTTCTCCTTTATATAGTCTTTCAAATCAGGGTTCTCAATCTAAGTTACCTTGGTAACAAAGCATTCAATATTCACCGTTAGATGAAAACCTGATTAGATTCAAGCTAATATTTTTCAACCGTTAGATCGAAACTTAGCTTGTTACACACAAATGAAACGCACGTTTTTTAGGTTTGTGTAAACGTTCCCAAACATGTACATTTAGTTGGTTCAACAGTAGTTTACCAAATGGTTAGCCATATGAGTACTTTCATATCAACCATATTCTTCTTTACCATAACTAGTTCAAATGACTCAAATGAACTAGTTAGAGAGTTGTTCAATTTCTTAGATCTTTATAATAGACACAATTGAAACAAAAATGATTTGATTCACTCGAATCGATTCATGAACTTTATAGCCACGGTTTACAATTATGCATTCCTTAGTTTATATAGGTTTAAGTTCACAAATAATCGTTTTAGAAAATAACCAACTTAAGTACAAGGACTGGTACGCGGAATTAAGTACCCGGAATAAGTTTGTTTTTAGTTTACAAACTCCAGTAGAATTTCTCTGGATGGGAACTTCCGACAGTACGCGGACTTAGTTCCGGTTTTCCTGAGCAGCAAAGTACGTATATTGTGGTTCAAGGAATAAGGACTTACACACATATGTGTTACCCCACAATGTTTATATCCTTCCATGGTTATATAATCTAAACTCTCATTTCAATCATTGAAACATTCTTAGAGGACGTTATATAATTGTTATTCACAAACCATTTTTCGTCAAAGCCATTTTCAAGTGATTGAAACTTAACATGACTTTCGTCACTAGTAAAGATGAACTTGGCCAAAGCGAAAGCTTACCAACACATATTTCAAGAAATAGATAGGCGAGATAAACTCATCTCGAAATAGCAAATGTGTATATAATCATAGTCTATATAGCAAAACGACTTTTGTCTCAAGATAGGAGATAGAGTAGATAGACTTTTGAGTGATAGATTAGTTAAAGTCTCCACATACCTTTTAGTCGATGAAGTTCCACAAGTTCCTTGAGTTGTTCTTCGTCTTTGTACGATGATCGCCATGGAGTCTTGAGCACAACTACACTTTCTATCCTAGTCCGAGACTTAGCTAATAGTAGACTAGCAATCAAGACATGCGAGATAGCAACGCATCCGAGTTCGACCAAGCAGTGCTATAACAATTAGTAAACCCATTAAACCAGTACATAGATAAGGACACTGCAACCCATTAAACCACATTGCGTTACAAAATTATTAATATTAAGGTTTATGAGTGCAAAAAATTCCTTTAGGATGTTGAAATGAGGTATGTATTAAAAATTTGATCTTTTCCTTTTTCTTCATTCTGTTGGAGCATAGCTCGGTTGAACCCACCAAGCGTTGGTATGTCAACTTTGGTTGTCATATTTTAGTGAATCAAAAATCATGTTAAGAGTCGCTTGATTATGTACTAGAGTCAACTTCGTATAGGTTAGCTTGAAAGTATTAGGATAATGAGACTTTACAAGTATTACGAAGACTTGAAGATGTGAAGAAGAAAGGAGCTACAACGACAACAATCATCCTTCCACTTGAGGTTAGTGATATTTGACTTGAACTGTTTCATTCCCTAACGTATCTTTCAAGTCGTGCATATTGAAAACAAAACTACGAAGCATATTTGAACTCTAGATAGACATAGTATTAAGGAATACAATACGAGGTTTATTGCTTAACCATTAAACTTTGTAGATAAGACATCGCCATAATCATTTGAATGCTATTGTGATTATGTATGGGTATGAGGTTAGGATTTCATCCTAGGGAACAATGTTTTACATGTGTTCTAAGGAAGTAAGTTCATAAACTTGTTTGTGAATCACAAAGGAAATCGTCAGGCATTATTGGGATTGTTATTCATTGCATATCTTGTGAACATCCAATATGTGTGATTTAGTATAACCGTTCACGACTTGTTGTGTTCTTGGTAAAACTATTCACAAAGGCCTGACTTATGTATTGGTATAACTTTTATTAGTAAAACCTATCTTAAGTAATCACCTGAGATGGTATGATCGGGTTTGTGATTTTATGGCTGACCAAATATGGGAAAGGGGAACCGATCCTAGTAAGAGGTGCAGTACATCACAAAGTGGAACCGATCCTTGTATGGGGTGCAGCAAGGTTTATAGCAGAAAGGGGAACCGATCCTATGGACATGTGCAACACGTTTTTTAGGCAAAGGGGAACTGATCCTATGGACATGTGCAACACATATAAGTTAGATACCATATATACGTGGGGAACCGATCCTAGTACCTAGTCAACCGAATTTTGGAAAGCTAGTGTGACTATGCACAATACTCACATGGAAGGTAGAACCGAAACTTGTTTTGGTAGAACTGTTAAAACCCATGATTTGTGATTGAATGTTATTTGATCAATCGCATAGTTCTTGAAAGTCAGATGAACCAATTCTAAACTTGTTTGGAAGTGTGGCAAATCGGTTTCAATGATGTAAGTGTGAAAGAGAACTTATAAAGTTAAGATGTCGACATACTTTGAACACTTGCTATGAATGTTTATTATTTAATTGTTCAAAGTTATTCCTTAATAGCTAAGGGAAGAGAATCCCAGGATCGAAACATAAATAAGTTAAGAATCTTTTAATTAAGGTTATTAACTTCATTTTTAGGAAAATAAGAATTAGTAATGTGCATTTACTAATTAGAGATTTTCTGAGAGATGTCGATCATTATTTTTGGACAGAGCATTTCCAGGAATTATGAAAACCGAATTTTTGCTTTAATGAATATGTTGAGAATATTTTTGGTTAGGAAATTCCTTGGTGTCCAAACTTCCTTGTCTATAAATACTTGAAGTTTGCCTTTCTTGCAAACTAATCCTTCGTAACAGCAAACTACCTCTTGTTGTGTTGTTACTGGTAAAGCCGCCTATTCGGAGAGGAGAGTAACCTAAATAGGCGAAATCTCTTACTACGTCAGTTTAAAGTCTTCTTTGGGATTGAGAAGCTCTATTAGTACCGTTGGTGGGAAACTAGATATTGCGGTTTATCTTTTGTTTTCATTGATTTGATTGACTAACGGTGGTTGAACTTTGATTGCACTTAGTTTTTTTATGCTCGAGAATCTTCTCTTCTGATATAAGATTCACTCAAACTAGTTCAGAGTTTCGACAGGGATCTTAAGAGTATTGTTAGTTCTAAAGATGATCTTGTGATAATCCATTGTTAACAGACTTCGTTTTGTGCGTGATTGATCACAAGAGATTCAAGTGATTGTGTGCAGGTGTTTATTGAAGATCTAAGAAGATTTGAAGACAAAGAAGATATTTAAGATTTCTGATTTGTGGGTTCATAATCTTTGGTGTGCACAATACTTGTTTCGGTAAAAAGAGGATCCAATTAATAATCGGTTTATTCTTGTGATAGATTGGATTGATTAATTGAGTAGATCGGCATCAACAAAATTCTTTGGATTAAGAGTGTTGTTGGCTTAATCTTAAACGATTACTTCGGTAATTGAACATAAGATAGATCTAAGGACCCGACGAAGGAGTTTATGTTAAGATAAACAGAAGAGCCTTTGTCCGACTCATATCACTTGGTTGAAGAGAGTTGATACCAAACGGATTTGTTGTTCCTTTACTGTTTGGAATACGAACCAAAGAAATTGTTCCAAGTACGTGACTTATTCATAGGTCGGAGGGTGGGAATACAGACGGAACTAGGTGAACTATATGTTTAGTTGCTTGGTCTCAATTATACGAAGTTAGGTGTAATTTTGTGTAGTGGCTTAATCCTGAGAGTATTCAATTCTGGACAAGGTCCCGGGGTTTTTCTGCATTTGCGGTTTCCTCGTTAACAAAATCTTGTTATGTCATTTACTTTATATTTCCGCATTATAATTGTTTTATGAAAATTAAAGTAAATATAAATCACACAAACGTTAATTCTTATTTACTTGATAAGTAAATCCTATTGTGTTTGGTTAAGTCCGAACCTTTTTATCAAGTAACATACTTCGTTGTTGTATTGTCTCGATCTAGTATCCATAGACGATCACACGAAGTGTGAACCGATTAGTTGTATTGTCTCGACTCAGTCCATAGACAATCACTTTTGGAGAAAGGACTTATAGGTAGGAAAAGTTTTAGCTTGAGGTATATTTGGGTACCCTCGCCTTTTCACATTCCTAAATATATCTCACTAAAACTTCGGTGTCAAATCGCCCCTAAGTCGAACTTGACCAATAATACGAACTAATACCATAAATTATTTAACTTGTTAGCGTATATCTCCAAATCGACAAAACGACTTAACTTCATCACAGTTATAAGGGTTATTGGTTTCAGAACAAACATTTTCATAATTTTCCAATAACTCCTATTTTTGGATAGCGTAGTGCATAGTTGTGACAAAGACATAAATCCTTATTGTGTAACACATGGAACCAGCAGGCTTTGCAATTAATTTTAAAAAAGCGGGGGTATAACAACCACACAAAATATTTCGTTTGACAATCTGTATGGACTAACTCCAATATAATTCCAAGAGAATCAACTAGACAGTCAGACTCAATCAAGGAAATATATCCAAGAGTTATATCTCTGTTTCTCAATGTAATCTGCAAATCAAACAGATAGAAATCCGTGAGCCTGATTATTATGAGAAACAACTTGAACGGTACCAAAGACCAATGTTCAAGTGTCAATCAATTTCAATCAAAAACCAAAGGTTGGATTTACCAATTGATTGAACTACGCACAACCTGTGATATTTTAATTATATAAATAAATATAATGCGGAAAAGAAATAACACATACACCAAAAGTTTTGTTAACGAGGAAACCGCAAATGTAGAAAAAACCCAGGACCTAGTCCAGATTTGAAAACCACACTGTATTAAGCCGCTACAGACTCTAGCCTATTACAAGTTAACTTCGGACTGGAATGTAGTTGAGCCCTAACCAAGTCTCACACCGATTAAGGTACAATCGCGTTCTTTACGACTATGAATCCCAGCAGGACTCTACGCACTTGATTCCCTTAGCTGATCTCACCCACAACTAAAAGTTGCTACGAACCAAAGTCAAAGACTTTATAAACAAATATGTCTCCCACAGAAAAGTCTATTCCGGTAGATAAATTTGTCTCCCACATAATACCTACGAAGTTTTGTTCTATATTTTGATAAATCAAGGTGAACAGGAACCAATTGATAATCCGGTCTTATATTCCCTAAGAACAGCCTAGAAATATCAATCACCTCACAATAACTTAACTATATGGTAGTAGAACAAGTATTGTGGAATCACAAAGAATGAGACGAAAAGCTTTGTGATTACTTTTTGTATCTTACCCATCGGAGATAAATCTCGAGTAAATCTTAGAGAAGATAGTACTCAATACGATGGAACAAGTAAGATCGTAAACACGCAACTACAATGAAAATAGTTGGAGTCCTGGCTTTAGAACCCCAATGAAGTCCTTAAGTCGTTAACCTATAATGGTTTTAGGAAAAACCTAGGTTAAAGGAGAATTGACTCTAGTCGCAACTACTATCACACAGGAAGTGTGAGGATTAGGTTTTCCAGTTGCTAGAGTTCTCCCTTATATAGTCTTCAAATCAAGGTTTGATAGCTTTGAAACAAAGCAATCAATATTCACCATTAGATGAAAACCTGATTTAAGATTCAAGCTAAGTTTGCTTAAAACCAAAGCAATATCTCTCCACCATTAGATGGTGTTAGCTTGTTACACACAAATGAAATATACCTTCATTTAGATATGGGTAACCGTACCTAAACATGTATATTGAGTTGGCTCAATAACAGTTAACCGAAGTTCGCCATATGAAAACTTTTGTATTAACCACATTCATCTAACACTTCTAGATTAATTGATAATCAAATGAATCTAATTGTGTTACTCATAGATTTGTTCAATTGTTTATATTCTCATAGAAGTATACGAGACACAATTAAAGAAAAATTGGATTTGATTCAAGAGAATCAATTCATGAACATTTAACCAAGGTTTGCAAAGATTGCCATCCTTAATATATAAATGTATTTGTTCATGAGTATGAAATCATACTTAACCGATTTTAGAACTTAACCACCTAAGTTTGCAAATGGGTACGCAAACTTAAGTTCCGGACTTTGGTCTTGTCCGACAGTTCGCGAACGAGTACGTCCCGGACCTAACTCAGGTGGAACCGTTCGCAAACGGGTATGCAAAATTGGTTCCCGGACTTTAACAGTTAAAATTGTTCACATACTAATACACAAACTTGGTTTCCTGTCCCGAATCATACTACAAAAGTTTGCATACTAGTATGCATACTTTGTGCTATATCCGGACAATGGTTAATTGTTGTAAACTCTCATTTCAATCATTGAAATATCCTTAGAAGACGACAATAGTCTCTCACACAAACTATTAGCTTATAAGTAATTTTCTAGTGATCGAATGATCAATACGAAACCTTCTGAGTCTACATCAAATGAATGTTTCACACAAATCATGTAAGATGTTTCAAGGCAATTTTTACATGATCATCTTTTGACTTATTATTTAGTTTCCAACAAATAAATTGTTTCCAACTAAACTCTTCAAGAATAATGATGAACGTATCTAAAGCAAAAAAAAATTCCAACACATATTTCGAGAAAGATATAAGCGAGTTAAACTCATCTCGAAATATCAATTGTGTATAATGTAAAAGTCTATATAGCTATACGACTTAGTCTCAATTGGAGATAGAATAAAATAGACTTCTGAGTGATAGATAAGTTTTAGTCTCCACATAACTTTTGTTGATGAAGTTCCTCCAAGATCTCCTCAATAGATCTCCGTCTTCAATCGATGAACGCCGTGAAGTCTAAAGCTCAACTACACATTCTATCCTAATCCGAGACATAACTATAAGTAGACTAGAAATCAAAACTTATAGTTTTGATCACCTAAACTTGACAAACAAGCTTGAGATAGCAACGTTTGCGAGTTCGACCGAGCAGTGCTCTAACAACTTTTTCTTGTGGCTTTAACATGTTTTATACTATCTGAGCTTCGCCTCCCAAAATTTGAAGAATTACACAAGATGCTTGAGGAGACCTATGATTGAAAACGAGGTGCGCGTGGGCCATTTCTTGACAACTTTATCTCTTACTCCAAGAGTTGGACCATATTACTAAAAATTGCAACTTAAATTAGCAAAGCCACGAAATGTACTTTAAAGTTATGCAAATTGAGGAAAAAATTATGATGTGTCATATATATTTACACAAGATAAAGGGATACCAAGAAATTACATAAGAAGTAGAATCCTAATCAAACCATGCACATGAGATGTATGTGTAAAAATAAACTAGTACCCTTGAGAAATAAAACCAAAAAATTGAAACAAAAGTTACATTATTTTAAGATGTTTAGAAAAACAGATGACCAAAAGAGGGAACCCTAATTCATTTTAAAAACTATCACTAAAAGCAGATAGTGTTTGGTTTTTCTTTCATTAGTACCACCATTAGATATAGTTCTTCTTCTCCTCCATCTTCATTATAGTTTCTTTTTCATCTTCTCCATTAGCAGCAGTTGTAATATATGTTTTTCCTCTTCTCCATGTTTATATACTTCTCAGATCATTATCTTCATTTGCATATATCTAACCAATATTCTTTTTTTTTAATTATATAATTTTACAGATTTCAACAAAGCTAAGCTAGTGTAAATGGGAGTAACTATTAGATATTGTACATAAGTAGTACTTGATTATGTTTTTTTGAATCGATTACAAGTATAGTACTTGTTATTGATCATATTTGAGATGTATTTATTTATGTAATATTCTTTGGATTTTAGCAAAAGTTTTGTTTTTCTAATCACTATTTGAGATGTATTTACCTATGTAATAATAATAATGCTTGACTTTTGCAAAAGTTAGGTTTTCTCATACCATATGGATTCGAGATTCTTATTTACGTAATAAATAATGCTTGATCTTAGCAAAAGTTTTTTTTTTTTTCTATCATAGATCAGAGATATTTATTTATGTAATAATGCTTGATTTAACAAAAAGTTCTTATTTTAAATATCATATTTATTTACGTAAAATATACTTTTTTTATATATATCATAGATTGAGATATTTATGTAATAATACTGATTGCATCACAAAAAAAAATGCAATAACAATGCTTGTTCTTTGTTGTTACAAGAACCACAAGGTCATCAAGAATTACGGTTACATCTCGTGGTATTTCTCCCCCACCCCACCCCGTGCATAGAGTATGCCATGTACAAATCAAATTTTTTAACAGCTGAGGAGGTGGTGGTGGAGTTGGATGCAGATGCTGCAGGGGATATAGGGGCTAAAGACCAAGACGAGTCAGAGGCATTGGTTGCTCCAGTATTCTTACTTCTTGGGCCAATTCACAACCTACAAACAATGGTTATGCATCAACCTGTGAAGACAATACTGATTATTAGTTTCTTCCAAAGGCCTCTTACAACTATCAACTGGAGGACTATTGATGCGGTCATCACTCATTCTAACTTACCGCTTGTAGATACCTGGAAAATGCCAAAGTAGAATTTCAGCCTCCCCATATCCAAGAAGAAATGCTAGAGAGTATTCCCTCCAAGACCGCAGAAGTCTCCCCATATCCTAAAGAAAGCGCTACATAGCACCCCTTCCCTGTTGGCATGCACGTGCACATTTCAAGTCACGTGGGTTCATAAATAAGAATCTAAGGTACACTTGTACTGCTGTAGGGACAGATGTAAGATAAGAAAAGATAGGAAAGGATACATGTTTGACATTCTTATTTCAAGAAATATCTATAAATAGGGATCCTCTCTCAACTGAGGACTCAGAGCTAACTTCTTGTGGCTAACCATGTACTACTTTCTAGAGTAGGCTTCCGACTCTACAATGATATTTGTACCTATTACATTTTGGCGACCACAGTGGGAGTTTACTCATAGGATTAGGACGGCGGTTCAGCCACTAAAAGCTCAATGACAACGGCGCCATCAGAACCACCCACTAGCCTCTAATGAGTGCCTACACCATCTCTCTCTAGCCTTTAATCAACGACTACATGCATCCTTATCTAAAAGGACAAGTAGCAAATCCATAAAACCATCCAAGCGTCATTTTTATATTTTATTTTTCATCATATCCAGCGTCTCCACATCTGCCCAACTTCTCAAAACAAATACCGCCACCCACTTCTCGAGAGACTCTCCCTCTTAAGACCACATTGTCATTTTTATAGTTCACTTATTTTTGTTTCATCCGGCGCCTCCATCTCTTTTTCATCCAGCGCCTTCATCTCTCTATCCAATTACCCTAAACAGATAAAACGAAAAAATCATCATGGCGGAGTCCAAACTTAACTCCAGTACCTGTTTCTCTCTAGCGCCTCCATCTCTCTCCAGTGCCTTTACTCTCCAGGATCGAAAATGAATCTCAATTTGTTTTACTAACAAAACAACAAGGAAGATGGTTGTTTACGGCGCGTCCATCTCTCTCCAGTGCCTTTACTCTTCTTACCAACCTTCGGCGTATGTTTCTCTCCGGCGTTTCCATCTCTCTCTCGCCAGCGCCTGTTCACTCTTTCCAGCATCTTTTGAACACATCAAAACAGCGTCGCTTTTGTCATTGATGCTTGTATCCTCAGCAACCCACCTTTGAGAAAACAAAGTTAGAATCAACACGATATCATTCCAAAGCACGCCAGGGTGCAGTAAGAAGTGTAAAAATTACGATATATTTTAAAGAGGATCGAACCAGAACCTGAAATGGTATGGAAAATGGAAGAACAAGTTTGAAAAGAGGTGAAGAAGAGAGCATCAATTTCAGCCGCTACCAGTTCAGCTCTTAACAGCGCCACTAATGCTCCTCATCCCCACAAGACCACCGATTCAAGGTAGAGAGAAGGTCACATCAACAAGAACTCGCTCCGTAACACGCTGGTTCCTCTCGCAAGGCATTATTGAGAAAGGCGCCATGTGGACTCTAGATGTGAGCACTACAAGCGGAATCGGGTCCTGTGTCCCTCCCAATTGTCTTCCCGTATAGTGAAGGAAAATGTCTCACATTTGAGTACAAGCGTAAAAGAACAAATTCTACAAACAGAGTGGCAACTTTCCATTTGAAGATAAGTTTTTTTTTTTTTTTTGATCTTTAACCTTTATCTTTCCATTTTTCAACACTTTGAATGAAAGTTATGTATTCAACTTAAAAGGAAATCATCGCAATCAGTCATTGTTTCGACGCATTACAGCCGACTTTGAATCAAATCGAGCCTAAGAAAACTAGTCAAGTGAACCTTATCACGGGGGCATACCAAGTCGTAAAGAAATACCTACAATCATCGATGGAGAAACGGATGCGTTCCAAACTCAAAAAGCCACGGCGGTGACTCCAGTAACGAATATTTGCATCTCATCGAACATGTCTTAATATGGATTGCACTCACCAACTAGCGGTATAACGGGTGAAACATAAAATTTGATACATCATTATGTGGCAATGCGTTTTGTGCGTCTTAGTTTTATAACACGCATGTATAAGAATTATATAGCCACGGGATGATAGTTAAGCCGCTCATTTGAATTAGTATTCACAGCCGCGGAATCACTTCAATATATTGAAAGCACTATCTTAATGAATGCCACATTAATGCTAGCATACGTTGCTCAAAGCTTTAAAAATATTACTATCATTATTCTTATATATATCGATTTATGAAGCCGAGGATCGAAAGAAATCCAAACGCTTATGAAAAATATGTATATGAAAAATGAAAGTCTCCCTCGACAAGAGGTGCAACCAACTTAGATAAAATAAATAAAATATTTAAAAATAAATAAAATAAATAAATAAATAAATAAATAAATAAATAAATCCTCTTGCCCTCGAAAATCAAGAGGTTTGAGTGTCTAAGAAATCCTCTTGCACTCGACAACCAAGAGGCTCAAGTGTCTAAATCCTCCCATCCTCGATAAGAAGGGAAGTGTCTGAAATCATCTTGCTCTCACTCTTTGAGACTTGAGCGCCTAAATCCTCTTGCTCTCACTCTTTGAGACTCGAGCGCCTAAATTCTCTTGCTCTCACTCTTTGAGACTTGAGCGCCTAAATCCTCTTGCTCTCACTCTTTGAGACTCGAGCGCCTAAATCCTCTTGCTCTCACTCTTTGAGACTCGATCGCCTAAATTCTCTTGCTCTCACTCTTTGAGACTCGATCCCTTAAATTCTCTCGCTCTCACTCTTTGAGACTCGAGCGCCTAAAATTCTCTTGCTCTCACTCTTTGAGACTCGAGCGCCTAAAATCCTCTTGCTCTCACTTATTGAGACTAGAAAGTCTAAATCCTCCCACCATCGATAAGAGGAGAGTGTCTAAAATCCTATTGCCCACTCTTTGAGACTCGAGCGCCTAAAATTCTCTTGCTCTCACTCTTTGAGATTCGAGCGCCTAAAATCCTCTTGCTCTTACTCATTGAGACTATAAAGTCTAAATCCTCCCACCATCAATAAGAGGGGAGTGTCTAAAATCATATTTCTCTCACTCTTTGAGACGCAAGCGCCTAAAATCCTTTTGCTCTCACCCTTTGAGACTCAAGCGCCTAAAATCCTCTTGTTCTCACTCTCTGAGGCTCGAGTGTCTAAATCCTCCCACCCTTGGTGAGGGGAGAAAACACTAAGAAGCGACTCCTACGCCATGACATCGGCTCTAAAGCCATGTCTAAAAGAAAAGAGGGAAGAGAGAGTACTTTTCCCTCTAAGAAGCGGCTCTTACGCCCTCCATCCCTTGACAAAAGCGGATCTTAAGCCCTTGATAAGAAAAAGAAAGAAAGCGGGTAGAAACCCTTCATCCCTGGAGGATAAAAAGCGGCTCTTACGCCTTTGATAAAAAATAAAAAACAAAAAAAAATGAAGAAGAAGATGAAAGCGGCTCTCAAGCCTTTGACAAAAAAGAAGAGAGGGTAGAAACCCTCCAACTCCAAAAGGCGTCTCTTGCGCCTTTGAAAAGATGAAAGAAATAAAAAAGCATCTCTTAAAATCCCTTAAAAGCGGCTCTTAAGCCTTTGATAAAAAATAAATAAGGAAAGAAGAAGAAAGCGCCTCTTAAGCCTTTGATGAAAAAGAAAGAGTAATAAAGAAAGAAGCGGCTATTAAGCCCTTGAAAGCGCCTCTTATGCCTTTGATGAAAAAGAAACAAAAAAGCGGCTCTTAAGCCCTTGATAGTGCCTTTTAGGCCTATAATGGAAAAGAAAGGGAAAGAAAGAAAGAAGCGACTCTTAAAGCCCTTGAAAGCGCCTCTTAGGCCTTTAAAAAAAATAAAAAAATAAAAAATGATGAAAGCGGCTCTCACGCCTTTGACGAAAAAGAAAAGAGGGTGGAAACCCTCCAACTCCAAAAGGCGTCTCTTGCGCCTTTGAAAAGAAGAAAGAAAGAAGAAGCGGCTCTTAAAAGCCCTTGATAAAAATGAAGAGAGGGTAGAAACTCTCCAACTCCAAAAGGTGTCTCTTGCGCCTTTGAAAAGAAGAAAGAAATAGCCTTTGATAAAAAATTAATAAGGAAAGAAGAAGAAAGCGCCTTTTAAGCCTTTGATGAAAAAGAAAGAGTAATAAGGAAAGAAGCGGCTCTTAAGCCCTCGAAAGCGCCTCTTAGGCCTTTGATGAAAAAGAAACAAAAAAGAGGTTCTTAAGCCCTTGCAGGGAAGGAGGTGCATCTTGTGTTCTTCGCGGATAAATCTAGGTTTATCGTAGTAATCACCTGCAACATACATACACAACCAAAATTATCAGTTCATTATCTCGAGCAATACACTCACCAACATTACCATCACATTCACCATTGAAACATCACCCAAAAAGAAGTATTGAAGAAGAAAAGTAAAAGGGACAACAGAAAATTCAAAAAAGATATACATTATGCACTCGGGTGCATCTAGGCCAAAACCTATTTTTATATCAGAATTTACATTATGCACTCAGGTGCATCTTCTGTATTTTTTAGATTGTATATACTACATTGTCAAGTAAATATGATATTCCAATATTATATGAAGTAAACACACCATTGATATTATATAATCTGTATATACAATATTGGTTAAGTATCTCCGGTCATGGTGTGAAATGTCAAATCTTATCAATACACAAATTCCACATTCCACATGATCAATTTAATCAATACCCATCAGCAATATCACTCCACCAATTGAAATATGAAAATCAAACAATAAAAACATATACCATTTTTCTCTTCTTTTAGGCATTTTATCAAATGCTTGGTGTGTCATTTTGTTGATATAAGAGGTGTGTGTTTCTTGGTTGTATTGAACTTACTTGAAATCATCTTCACCTGAAATTTCGAGTTTGACAACAATCCATTTATGCTTAAACTACACAGTCTCTAAATCTCTTCCTAATCCTCATCATTCATCACCTAAAAACTTATAACAACAAAACCACCTTATTTACTGTTTTTAGGAAATAAAACTTTCCTGAATTTTCAACCAGTTCATACCCAATGTTAACCATTGTCTTAACTTCTAAAACAATTCATAATCTTCATACACAAGTCATTCGGTCACTACCATTCACCTATAAATTTCAATTTTGTGTGTATCTAGAACTTAAGCAAAAATAGATTCAAGTAACAACACAAATTTGTGTGTACCTATAAATATCAATGGCCATGGTGTGCAATGTCCAATCACAAATTGCATTTCAATCAGATTCAAGTAACAATACAAACCCATTTTAAGGGAAAATCAAATTGCAAATAGACAGTCATGGAAGAGAAATCGACAGAGAAGGATTAGAACATACCTTGTTGTTGATGAGAAAGTAGTCCTTAATCCTGATTAATAAACCAATTTATAATTCTTCTTAGCTTCTCAACCCATCTCATCCAGATTCAACCATCTCAGTTCAACTCCTGCGAACCCTAACTCTTTAATTGCATAAACAAATCCAACTGATTCGATACACTCCCAGCAGCACCAACCAGTTTCTTCTCGGTTTCAACACCATCTCTGCTTCTATAACAACAACGACCACCATCAGACCTCATCAATTCTTCTTCACTCATCTCTCCCAACTTTGAATTCGAGTCTCATATCCCTTTACATCTCTCAATTTCATACAGACAGACGACTTCTCTTCTTTTCTCGTTGAGTTTTCTTCAAATGGGAAACGCAGTTTTTTTCTTCAGGGTCATATTAGTAACTTAGCTATTAGATATTTGTTTCAAACTTGGGCAGAATGCCCATGATGGCTATTAAAACCATAAATTTGAATATATGGCTATTTGAAAGGTTGACATAGTTTGCTTGTCTTTTAGACCTAGGAATTCAAATCTAGGGCCTTTTTAACCAAAAAACTGATTAATAATCAACCAATTGATACACCCAAAGTTTCATTTTAGAATAGATACAAAACCTAATTTCAAAATAAATACCTAATTGATAGCCTAATGTTCCATTTCCTATTTCAGAAATCAAAAATTAAAAAAACTAGGGTTAGGAGCTTACGAGTTTTAGGTCCTTCGGTGCTCATCTTTGATGAAATAAACAACCTATTTGATCTTTACGGAATTGAATTGAGAATTTTGGAAAAATTAGGGCATCTCTGTTATTGGAGTTGATTTAGAAGATGGTATTTATGAATTATTTTTTCTCGAAATAGTGTGTTATTCTTGATGTCGACGTTGATCGTGGAGAAGAAGAAGAAGAAGTTTTTGATGGTGGTGGTTATGGGGACGACGAAGAAGAAGAAGCCTGGGTCATATTAATAACTTAGCTATTAAATATTTGTTTCAAACTTGGGCAGAATGCCCATAATGGCTATTAAAACCATAAATTTGAATATATGGCTATTTGAAAGGTTGGCATAGTTTGCTTGTCTTTTAGACCCAGGAATTCAAATCTAGGGCCTATTTAACCAAAAAACTGGCCGATGTTATTAGAGTAAATTGTGTAATGAAGAACATTGAAATATTCACGAGCAATTGTCGGAGAGTAGTTACTAGTAATGCACAAAGAAGCTGATTCCATGTTGGGTTCTTAATTTGGCCACAATAGGAAACAGTTGGAACATCCATATCCTGGTACCTAAACATGTGCACCCTTAAATAAGTAGGTGGTACATATTTAGGTCTCAGTGGTCCTCAACCTAGCTGGAATGTAGTTGAGCCCTAACCAAGTCTCACACCGATTAAGGTACAATCGCGTTCCTTACGACTCTGAATCCCAGCAGGACTCTACGCACTTGATTCCCTTAGCTGATCTCACCCACAACTAAAAGTTGCTACGAACCAAAGTCAAAGACTTTATAAACAAATATGTCTCCCATGGTATATTCCGTAGATAAATCTGTCTCCCACATAATACCTACGGAATTCAATCTTTTGATAAATCAAGGTGAGACAGAACCAATTGATAATACGGTCTTATATTCTTTTTGAAATATCAATCACCTCACAATAACTTAACTATATGGTAGTAGAACAAGTAAATCACAAATAATGAGACGAAAATCTTTGTGATTACTTTTTGTATCTTACCCATCGGAGATAAATCTCAGTAAATCTTATAGAAGATGGAACAAACAAGTAAGATTAGAACACGCAACTACAATGAAAATAGTTGGATCTGGCTTTAGAACCCCAATGAAGTCCTTAAGTCGTTAACCTATAATGGTTTTAGGAAAAACCTAGGTTAAAGGAGAATTGACTCTAGTCGCAACTACTATCACACAGGAAGTGTGGGGATTAGGTTTTCTAGTTGCTAGAGTTCTCCCTTATATAGTCTTCAAATAAAGGTTTGATAGCTTTGAAACAAAGCAATCAATATTCACCATTAGATGAAAACCTGATTTACGATTCAAGCTAAGTTTGATTAAAACCAAAGCAATATCTCTCCACCGTTAGATATGGGTAACCGTAACTAAACATGTATATTGATTTGGCTCAATAACAGTTAACCTAAGTTAGTGATGAGTGCCAAATATTGCATATTTATACACCTTTTTATTGGCATTTTACTCATCTTTTGCGCTTAAAAATCAGATATTATCCCAGATTCTCAGATTTTCCTTGTTTTCAAGAATAAATATTTGTATTAATTAATTTGGTGTTTTTAGGTAATAAATAAAGCTTGGAGAATCGAGGAGCCAAAGGAGCGGAATTGGAGTCGAGCATCTATGGAGCAGAAAGCCTAAGCCCGCACATACAATGGCAATGTTGCAACCCAACAAGTAGCAACTCATCTACAAGACATGGGCTAGAGCTACCCATGACCCGGGATCCGAACCCGCTCATCCCGAGCCGTTAAGATCTTCACTCGCCACATCCTACGCTCGCTCCGACTTCCTCATCACATCTTGATGCGCTCGCTCAACACCCGCATCACTCCAAGTTTCCTCGGCCGTTCGGATCCCCATCGGCTCCATCCTACGCTCGCTCGGCCCGTCTCTCATCATCACTCGATGTACACCGCCTCACAAATAAACTCTCTATACCTATACCCTAATCGACCTTACCCATTTTCTCTTCTTTCTTCTCTTTCTTCTCTTCTCCTCTCCACCCGACGGGAGAGCGAGCTCGCTCTCTCCCATACCTTCTTCTCCATCTCCTCCCTCTCCCGACAAACCACCACCTCACCACCTCTCCCCATCGCCATCACCACCGGCTCTATCAACCACATCCGCACCCTCTCTAGAGCTAGTTTTCTCTCACTTAGCTTCTTTCAACCCTAGAAGCTAACTTAGAGAAAACTAGAGCTAGGGTTAGCCAACAACCATGCATGGCGTCTCAGAGCCAAATTGACAGAAGAGAGAGCGAATTCAGAGTATGGGTGAGAGCAATTTTTACTTAATTTATGTTTTATAATAAATTAGGGTTTGGTATTTTTGGGATATTTTCACATGTATAAATAGGAGGCGTCTGTGAATGTTTTTGGCATGCCTGGGCTAGCCAGTGCGTCAAATTAGGTTTAATTTTAGGTTAATTTGTGTTTTATTATTTCCTTTGATGTTTTAATTACATTGGCTAGGGTTGAGATGAAGCCCTAGCTTTCTGTTGTTAATCATGTTAATTATAATTCTCTTGAATGCTTAAATTGTTCTAGGATAGAATTAATCTTAGCACATCAACACTTTGCTCTCACAGTGTATGTCAATGCCATGTATGCACTGTAGTTAGAATACCTCTGTGATGATGATGCTGCAACTCAAGCTTAGTTAGTTTATTATCAATCCTCAGATTAGTTGTACTCTAATTAGACAAGTAATGCTTGGGAAAGATACATTAGTTGTGATTAACTTATCAATTGGAGAAACATAAGAGTAATGTAATTAGCTAAAGACACAGTGTAAGTTAGTGGCAGATTTGAAACCCTAGTGCACTTTAGTTTACATTCTTGTTTACTATTTAAAGTCATTTGAAAATCAGTTAGCCGTATCGGCAACAAAACAAAACAGTTGTGTTACCTTCACTTAGAATTCAGTTAAGTAAGCCCTTGATCAACCTTAGAGCACCACAAGTCCTTGTGGGATCGACCCGTACTTGTCGCGTCTCCGATAGACGCCGTGCACTTGCGGTTATCACTGTAGGTCATAATATAACATCTTCGAAGGCCTACCAAGTTTTTGGCGCCGCTGCCGGGGACTTGGCGTGTGCCAAGTCAATCCATTGCTTGCTTTGCTGAATTCCAGTACTCCCACGTACATTTTCACCTTAAATTACGCTTTAATCCTCGTTCTACCGTAACTTAGCATTGTTAATTTTATTTGCCTTACATCTCGTAACTTAGCATATCATTTGCATCTCAAAGGCATATCCTCGTAGCCTCTCATCCACAGCCATATTCACTCTTTCTTGAGTTGGCTTGTTTCATTGATTTTCACTTCAACCTCGCATACGCTTTGCTATTTCGCCGCTTTTTGCATCTCCGCATATCATCATTGCATTTATAGTCAGATTGTCTTATTGGTATAACTCTGTATTATTTCTTGCAGGGTAGTAGTAGCAACTCATCTACAAGACATGGGCTAGAGCTACCCATGACCCGGATCCGAACCCGCTCATCCCATGAACAAGTAGCAACTCATCTACAAGACATGGGCTACAAGTAGCAACTCATCTACAAGTAGCAACTCATCTACAAGACATGGGCTAGAGCTACCCATGACCCGGATCCGAACCCGCTCATCCCGAGCCGTTAAGATCTTCACTCGCCACATCCTACGCTCGCTCTGACTTCCTCATCACATCTTGATGCGCTCGCTCAACACCGAATCACTCAAGTTTCCCTCGGCCGTTCGATCCCCATCGGCCCATCCTACGCTCGCTCGGCCCGTCTCATCATCACTCGATGTACCTGCCTCATAGCGAAACTCTCTATACCTATACCCTAATCGACCTTACCCATTTTCTCTTCTTTCTTCTCTTTCTTCTCTTTTCCTCTCCATGACAGAGCAGAGCTCTCTCTCTCCCATACCTTCTTCTCCATCTCCTCCTCTCCCCGACAAACCACCACCTCACCACCTCTCCTGTCGCCATCACCACTGGCTCTATCAACCACATCCGCACCCTCTCTAGAGCTAGTTTTCTCTCACTTAGCTTCTTTCAACCCTAGAAGCTAACTTAGAGAAAACTAGAGCTAGGGTTAGCCAACAACCATGCATGGCGTCTCGAGCCAAATTGACAGTAAGAGAGAGCGAATCGGAATATGGGTGAGAGCAATTTTTACTTAATTTATGTTTTATAATAAATTAGGGTTTGGTATTTTTGGGATATTTTCACATGTATAAATAGGAGGCGTCTGTGAATGTTTTTGGCATGCCTGGGCTAGCCAGTGCGTCAAATTAGGTTTAATTTTAGGTTAATTTGTGTTTTATTATTTCCTTTGATGTTTTAATTACATTGGCTAGGGTTGATGTAGGATTCAAATATCGCACAACATATTTTCTTAGCGTGCGAGATTCAATTATTTCCTTAACTCGCGAGAAGAGTTTGCGAGATTCATTATTTTCCATAACTCGCGAGAATGTAGCAAGACTCGCGAGAATGTCTCGAGAGAAGGTAGCAAGAGTCTGCGAAATCATTAAAGGGCTCGCGAGAATGTCTCGAGAGAAGGTAGCGAGAGCCTGCGAAATCATTAAAGGGCTCGCGAGAATATGAGCTGTATGTGAGCTGTCATCCACTATGTAAACACCTATATAAAGAGGAGAGCAGGAGAGAGAAAGGGGAGGAATAATTTTGGGGAGGACACTTTTAGGAGGAGAGAGATATTTTTAGAGAGAGATTTATTTTCTTTATCATCTTCTTCCCCAAATAATTAGATCTAGAGATCTAGAAATATCCATTAATGGAGATTCTCAATGTAATTCCAATGTAACCTCAACAATCATAGTGAAGAACCGTGGATGTAGATCACATTGATCGAACCACGTAAAAAATCTTATGTGTCTATTTAAATTTCTAGCACTTATATTTTGAGATTTAGGTGATTAATAAGATTTAGATCTACGAAATTGAGTAAGGGGTGTAGTGTGGGATTTCCCGCAACTACATATGCGCTAGAAACAGGGACCTAATCTTGTTGGTTCAAGAAAGTTTAGAAAAAACGGCTACTGTTGGTGATGAATTCAATTGGATCTATAAACTTTAAGAGAAATTTCCATGAAAAGGAGAAAACACCGTCAACAATTCAAGGACATGAAAAGAGGAAGAGAAAGAAATAGGTTGATGTGAAGAAATTCAAGGAAGAAAGCTAATTTTTTAATGGAAGATTTCATATTCAGGAGAAAAAGAAAAGAGGAAAATTGTTGAAGTAAATAAAGGAAGAACGAAGAAAATGATAAGAACAAAACGCTGTGAATTTTATCACAAAAAGAAGCTCGCACAGATGGTTTGAGTTGGAGCGAAGAGGCTTGATGTCGCAAGATCAAATCTCGCCATAGTCATATTTTTTCAAATATTTTTGAACTTTCAAGAGGGGAAAAATGGAATAAAGTTATAGTATTGTGTGTTTCTTTCACAAACAGCAGCTAGCACAATTGGTCACTGGCGAAGAGTATAAACATAAGGTCGCGAGTTCGAGTCTTACCCTTCGCGAAGAATTTTTGTCATCTTTTTCCTTGAGTATCAAAGGGTGAATATAAATCATGTATTAGTATTCTGCGATCCTTTCGCACAGGAGGAGTAGCACAATTGGTCACGAGTGAACATGAGGAGCTTAAGGTCGCGGGTTCGAATCTCCCTCCTCGCAAAGAATTTTTTGCTTCGCAAAGAGGGGAAAAAATGTATAATCTCGCAAGGTTGTTTCATTATCTCGCAAGCAAGAGGCAAAGCACAGATTTGGTCACTGCGCGAAGTTAATGAGTTCATGGTCGCGAGTTCAAGTCTAAACGAACGTGTATTTTTCACATGGATTTTTCGCAACGATCTCGCAAGAAGAAAGTATGTTATTATTTCGCAAATCACTTCGCGAGGAGCGGGGCTAGCACGGTTGGTCGAGGCATGAATGCAAGCAGGAGGTCGCAGGATCAATTCTTGCTCTCGCACATTTATTTTTGTTATGCGAAATTTCGCACAGACTTTTCTTATCTCGCAAAGAAGAAAGTTGATGATTATCTCGCAAATTAATTTCGCAAGAGAGGGTTAGAACAATTGGTATGGTGCGAGAATATGCAAGAGGCAGGTCAAGGGTTCAAATCTCATCTCTCACATTTCTTTTTGCCGCGAGATAGTTATATTTTGTGCGACGTTTATACACTTTAAGGATGATAGCTTCGCAAGCAAATCATATACTTCTCAAGAGACAACAACAGCAGCAAACCACAAAAGCTAAGTACCACTTTCCTTGAACATTTTACTTACAAAAAATAAAAGATTTTTGATTTGATTTACAAAACGCGATACAATCGCAGAATTACAAAGATTTCAGAACTACAAAGATTTCATGATTACAATAATTCGAGAACAATATCTCGCAAAGATCAATTTATATATTTCCCTTAAATATTTGATTTGTTTCAAATGAGAATGATATCCAACATGGAGAGTAGTAGCGGGCAAACCTTTATGGCGTACACCCTAGTTCGCGAATTTACCTTATGATTTCGCAAGAGGCAATGTACCTAAAGTGCGTCATATAAGGGGGTACCTATTAGGATCATTTCCATGAAAGATGTTTATCGTTTGAGACGAAACAAGTTATACAAAGGAAATCAAAACAAAGAAAAAATGATTTGAATTAGCAATTAAATGGAAATTTTTGATAAAAGAAATGTTGAATACTAATCTAAATTTTTATTTGCATTACAAAGATAGCATGAGGCAAAGAACATGGAGCGAGAGTTTCGCATGATAGATTCGCAATACTTCTTATATTTAGAGGATTAAGTACTTCTTATACTTCTCAAAGGATACTTCATACTTCTTATATATTTCGAGGATTGAGTACTTCTTATACTTCTTCAAGGATACTTCATACTTCGCATACTTCAAGAGATAGTACTTCTTATTCACTTCGCAAAGCTTCGGAACTTCGCAAAAGAATAGAGGCAAGTACGTACTTTTCAAGTCCAGTATTCTTCCGCTCGTTCCTTCATCAACAAAGACCAAAGATTACTACAACAACAGATTTTTCCTTAAAGATCGCTCTTCAAGCAATATTCAAGGAAAAAGAGGCAAGATGTAGGATTCAAATATCGCACAACATATTTTCTTAGCGTGCGAGATTCAATTATTTCCTTAACTCGCGAGAAGAGTTTGCGAGATTCATTATTTTCCATAACTCGCGAGAATGTAGCAAGACTCGCGAGAATGTCTCGAGAGAAGGTAGCAAGAGTCTGCGAAATCGTTAAAGGGCTCGCGAGAATGTCTCGAGAGAAGGTAGCGAGAGCCTGCGAAATCATTAAAGGGCTCGCGAGAATATGAGCTGTATGTGAGCTGTCATCCACTATGTAAACACCTATATAAAGAGGAGAGCAGGAGAGAAAGGGGAGGAATAATTTTGGGGAGGACACTTTTAGGAGGAGAGAGAGATTTTTAGAGAGAGATTTATTTTCTTTATCATCTTCTTCCCCAAATAATTAGATCTAGAGATCTAGAAATATCCATTAATGGAGATTCTCAATGTAATTCCAATGTAACCTCAACAATCATAGTGAAGAACCGTGGATGTAGATCACATTGATCGAACCACGTAAAAAATCTTATGTGTCTATTTAAATTTCTAGCACTTATATTTTGAGATTTAGGTGATTAATAAGATTTAGATCTACGAAATTGAGTAAGGGGTGTAGTGTGGGATTTCCCGCAACTACAGTTGAGATGAAGCCCTAGCTTTCTGCTGTGTTAATCATGTTAATTATAATTCTCTTGAATGCTTAAATTGTTCTAGGATAGAATTAATCTTAGCACATCAACACTTTGCTCTCACAAAGTGTATGTCAATGCCATGTATGCACTTTGTAGTTAGAATACCTCCGTGATGATGATCTTTCCGCAACTCAAGCTTAGTTAGTTTATTATCAACCTCAGATTAGTTGTACTCTAATTAGACAAGTAATGCTTGGGAAAGATACATTAGTTGTGATTAACTTATCAATTGGAGAAACATAAGAGTAATGTAATTAGCTAAAGACACAGTGTAAGTTAGTGGCAGATTTGAAACCCTAGTGCACTTTAGTTTACATTCTTGTTTACTATTTAAAGTCATTTGAAAATCAGTTAGCCGTATCGGCAACAAAACAAAACAGTTGTGTTACCTTCACTTAGAATTCAGTTAAGTAAGCCCTTGATCAACCTTAGAGCACCACAAGTCCTTGTGGGATCGACCCGTACTTGCCGCGTCTCCGATAGACGTCGTGCACTTGCGGTTATCACTCGTAGGTCATAATATAAACATCTTCGAAGGCCTACCAAGTTTTTGGCGCCGTTGCCGGGGACTTGGCGTGTGTTGAGTCAATCCATTGCTTGCTTTGCTGAATTCCAGTACTCCCCTATACATTTTCACCTTAAATTACTGCTTTTAATCCTGTTCTACTGTAACTTAGCATTGTTAATTTTATTTGCCTTACATCTGTAACTTAGCATATCATTTGCATCTCAGTGCATATCCTGTAGCCTCTCATCCTGTACATATTCACTCTTTACTGAGTTGGCTTGTTTCATTGATTTTCACTTCAACCCTGCATACAGTTTGCTATTTCTGCCGCTTTTTGCATCTCCGCATATCATCATTGCATTTATAGTCGGATTGTCTTATTGGTATAACTCTGTATTATTTCTTTCAGTTTTGTTTTAGTGTAACTTAGTTTAACTGTGTACATCTCATCATCATAGCCCTGCATTGTAGTGTTACTTGTAAATCTTAGTCCCAATCAACCCAAGATACTCTCGGTTGCATATTTCGTTAATACAAACAGTGCAAATCAGAACCGAACTCCTTTCTTGAGCTAGCAGTACCTTTGGTAAGGCCGAGCCAACCCAAGGAAAAGCTCGGGAACTTGTTGTGCTTGTTTGTGCAAACCGCAACCCTGAAGCACAAGCAAAAAGGAGCGACCACGTCTTGCAGATTTGAGGTACTCATACCTTCGCCGAGCAACCCCTCGCACTCAGTGCTTGCTGTGCTACCCGTGTCTTCTTGTGCAAGCCAACCCAAGAAGGAATAGAAGCCCCGTAACTTGAGGTAAGATTGTATTGCCCTGTGTTGTGTGAACCATCTGTGCATTATGAGCATGCTTGTAAACCATCTATACCTAAGTTGTATGAGTTGTATGTATCATCTGTGCATTGCTATTCACATTTGCATGAGTGCTGCAATCCCAACTTGATACTTTGAACCTTGTGAGCCATCAACCGTCTTGCTAGCCCCCTGAAGCTGCAAGATTGGAGGTACTCCTTGAAAAACCAAGTATTGACAGACCCTGCATACCCTGCTTTGCCTTGGCATATTGCAACTCTTCCCAGCCAACCTTACTCTGTTGAACCGCTACCCCTTTGTGACCGTTGAGCCCGGGTGAAAGACCCGTGAATCTGGGTGGCCTGTGAGCCAACCTGTTGACCCTGCAATGCATTTTGAATAAGCCAAACTAAGCCCAGTTGAGCCAAACCCTGAGCATGTTGTAAACTACTACCCTCTGTTCATTTACTGTTGAATCTGTTGACCCAGTGAACATTGGATGTTGTGAATAAAATGTTATGCTCACATGAGTGCTTTGGTTTTGTGTTAACCATGCTTGTTTTTGCATAATCTCTGACTCTGCACCTTGACCTTGAGCTGCATCTTATTTGTGCTTGTATGCTCCCTGAGCTTGTGCTCATTAACCATTGCAAAAATCCATCAACCCTGAGCACAACTCTAGCCCCTGCAGCTGCGAGTTGAAGCTACATTTGCATAACATCTTTGGTGCATGAACCTCATTGTGAGATCTTTGCATACCTTACCTTGCCTTGGCTGAGTGCACATCCTCGTTGACCCCGCCACCCCAAGTCTGTGGGTTTGAGTGATCTTTTGCATCTGTGGTTTGTAAGTGCATTCATTGCTTTAACAAAGACTGAGCTCCACCCCTAGGTACTGTAGAGCTTGAGTGCAACTGGTTAGCCTAGGTTAGCTGTAGCCTAAGCATAACCCCGAGCATAACCTTCTTTGTCTTGCATCTTTAATCTGTGCTATACCCCTTTGAGCTATCTACCTGAGCTGCACATAAATTGAACTCTGCCAAACTGAGCTGAGCAGCTTGCTCTTTGCACCAAACCAAAGCCCACCTAACTGGGCCGTATGCAACCGAAACCCGGCTTCTATCACAACCGAACTCGAGGCCTGCGTTGTGCCTTTCCACCGGCCGTGCACTGGGCTGTTACATACCCGGGCTCGCTTCCTTACCAAAACTCAAGCCCACTTAACTTAGCCTTCATAGTTGGGCTGTGCAAGACTGAAGCCCACAAGCCAAGTTTTTACACAACCACTTGGCTTAAACCAAACTAAGCCCGCAGTTACACTGGGCTGTACATTCCCAACAAACCAAAGCCCAAACAAACCAAATGAAACCCAACAAACCAAATGAAACCCAATAAACCAAATTAAGTCCATTACAACTGGGCTTTGAGTTAAATTTGAGTGCTAAATCATGTCGATTTCTATGGCCGAATCGGGGATACAAACAAATCCCTTAGAGAGCTTGCTTACGGCACGCTTCACAGATGAACTCCCCACATACCATAGTGATTTTAGGGATTATTATGAGCCTTCTCAGGGCCCTGACTTCACATACCCTAATCACTATGAGCACATGTATCATCTATCACAGGTTGAGAATGAACACTCTCCTCATACCCAGTCATCACTTCTCGATCAATTAGAAGCTCGACTATCTGCCTTAGAAAGGCAATCACATGAGCGATCTGTCAAATCTAATTCCCCTAGGCAATATGAAATGCATGCTTGCACCTTATGTGGTGGCTTAGACCACCTCGCTGAGTCTCATTATATTTTGCATGATTTTAGGCAGTCTAGGGAAAACCATGATAATCCAATGTACGAAGTGTCTAGAAGTGACTATTGGGACCATAATCAACCCGCACACATGCATCATTCACCACAAAGGGGGAGATGAACAATTTTATACTCCCCAACTCCTAGTTTGCAATCAACAATGGAAACACTCATGGAGCAAAATGCTATGATTGAAATGAATGCAATGCATGACCATCCATATAGCAACATGTATGAATTTCCCTTCTCTAGTGAACCTCATGCACAACCATACAATGAATATCCATATGAGGAATGCATACCTACTAGTGAAGACTCTCCTTCAATAGAACAACTCAAGATGATTCTTCAAAGGAACCTGATTGAGTTACAAAATGATAGGATTGAAAATAGTGTTTCTAGTCTTACTCATGCAACTAACATTGAATATGAACCTAATCCAGAGGTAGATGAGTACACTAAAAATACTACATTTTTGAATGGAGAGATGAATTCTTGCTATGATGATGATGATGATGAATATGAAGAGCATGTGTATTTTGAAAATGTAGTAGAATCTTTAGGTTCGTAGACATTAAGTGTCTCTTCTGTGAACCCCATGAATGATGCTTCTTCTAATATTCATATATGTGATGATGATGTGGAACCTGTGCAATTGTCCTGTGAAAATGAACATGATTTACCCTCTTTTGACTTTAGTAAAGTGTGTGATGGTACAAATGATTTTAAAAATGAAAACAACCTAGATGTACCTAACCTCTCTCCTGAGTCACAAATTGATACTCCTCCACCAAACCTAGGTGTAGTTTGTCACGAAATTGCAAAACCAACTTTTCTAAAAATGCCTAACTTAGGCCTAGAGCTTTGTGCTTCCCAAGTCCTCTTGGACTATTTGGCATCAAAGTATAACACCTTTAGGGAACCACAGTTGGAAAGTGTATGTCTGCCTGTTCTTAGCAAAACTCATTTTGAGTTAGACCTTTTGCTTGATGTACCTTTAAATTTGCAAGATTTTGTGCTCACAAACACACCTGTTCACAAGTTTAGGTTTGGGGGAAACTCATTCCCATATGCAGTCTTACTTGCACTCTCATGTTATATTTGTGTAAGATTGTTGATGGTTGTACATATTTTCTATTGGGTTGATCCTCAACTCTTTAGATTGTTAGTATATGGTGAATTTTCATTGTATATAATCCAGTAGGACTTGTTAAATTTTTCTTTTCTTGAATCGGTTGAGTCTTCTTGTGCTTATATTGTGCTAATCCGATATGATCTCCACTGAAAATGTTGGATTTTAGCCTTGATTGAAGCTCTAACCGTGCTCCCGCCGACATCCGGTAATCTCTTCCCTTTTCTCTTATCAGCATAGTTCCCATGGTATGTGACTGTTTAAATTTTTCCTATCTGTTGACACATTGAGGACAATGTTTGATTTAGGTTTGGGGTGCATTTGCATATAGAGTTTTAGTCTTTTTAATCTTTTATTTAAAAAAAAAAAAAAAAAAAAAAAAAACTCTTTTTGTAAAACCACCAACTTTTAGAGATTTTAGAGTCACTAGCATGCTTCTAGCTATGTTTACATAGAGAATCGACCAAAATAACAGAACTTGGAAGTACCGGAAAACGCAATCGGGTTCCTTAGTTGATTAGAGCGTTAAAGTTGGATTTAACCATACCGGAGGGCGAATTAGGTGTTGTTTAGATATTCGGTAGTAGAATTGTGATCACCCATCGTGGAGACTACCCAATTTACATTAAGTGAGGCACCAACCTTCAATTTTTGCAACTTTCTAGAAAAGTCATTAGAGTGTGTGTCACCGTACGTCAATTCCGGGTAGGAATGGTGAGCTACCCAACTTCGCACCAATTTGACACTACTTTTGATCTCTTGAGTGCTAGTTTTTGTCAATCATGAGGGTGACGTTTAAAGAAGAAAACTCCTTCTAAATATCGATTTGCGGTTAGCATCACTCTCTCTCTCTCTCAATCAATCAAGAAGACCCATAGAAACACATCATCGTCAACAAACGGAGCAGCATCAGAATATTGAAAGAAAAGTTGATATAGTCCAAGGTTTATATGCAACAAAACAAAGAAAAGAAAAGAAAATAGGATGAGAATTAATGAAGTTTGTGAAAAATTAAGTTTTATTGTTTTATTGTAAAAAAAAAAAAAAAAAAAAAAAAAAAAAAATTGTCAAGTTTTTTGTAAAGTTCAGAAGTTCGTCATCAACAGTTGAAGACCGAAGACCGAAGAGTGAAGACGTTTCTATGGTTTCTTATGAGAGAGTGATATTAATTGCCGATCGGGTGAGAAGGTAAGTGAGTACTCCCATCCTTGCTAATGGTTGATTTCCTTTCTTAGAGATCATCAAGAAAAGATTTTTTTTGTCCACATTTTCTGTGGAGTCTCAGTTTTTATTTCGGAAGGTTATCCTTCTTACCTACAACGTGTGCGGGATTTCTCTCTTTATTCCTACCGCACACATGAGAGACTAAAAGCGATCTTTTTGAGTGCAATTATCATAAAACCCTATTAGTGAGGCGAAGTCGAGGCTTATGATCACAATCGAATCCGAATTCTTTCATATGGTATGGTTACTTCTCGCTCGGACTTAAGGATGAGAATGCGTTCTTTGGTAGTTCTAACTTCATGTTACTAGCATGCAGAAACTCTATGTCCTCATAGCTTCTTGGAGGCTTGAGACTCTTTTACACTCTGAAGTTGGAGAAGGTTTTGTGGGTACACCTCTGGTAAACCCTCACGAGACTACAACTCGTCCACTAGGGACACCTAGGGGTTTAAAGGCTTAGTGCATACGCTAAATGCATTCGAGAGACCTGCGACAGGGGTATAGTTAGGATTTCTTAATTTCTGTTTCACTTGAGGACAAGTAAAATTCAGGTTTGGGGGTATTTGATGAGTGCCAAATATTGCATATTTATACACCTTTTTATTGGCATTTTACTCATCTTTTGCGCTTAAAAATCAGATATTATCCCAGATTCTGTATTTTCCTTGTTTTCAAGAATAAATATTTGTATTAATTAATTTTGTGTTTTTAGGTAATAAATAAAGCTTGGAGAATCTGAGGAGCCAAAGGAGCAGAGAATTGGAATCGAGCATCTATGGAGCAGAAAGCCTAAGCTCACACAATGCAATGCTTGCAACCCAACAAGTAGCAACTCATCTACAAGACATGGGCTAGAGCTACCCAGACCCTGATCCGAACCCGCTCATCCCGAGCCGTTAAGATCTTCACTCGCCACATCCTACGCCGCTCCGACTTCCTCATCACATCTTGATGCGCTCGCTCAACACCCGATCACTCCAAGTTTCCCTCGGCTGCTCGGATCCCCATCGGCTCCATCCTACGCTCGCTCGGCCTGCCTCATCATCACTCGATGTACCTGCCCCACAGCGAAACTCTCTATACCTATACCCTAATCGACCTTACCCATTTTCTCTTCTTTCTTCTCTTTCTTCTCTTCTCCTCTCCACCCGACAGAGCAGAGCTCTGCTCTCCCATACCTTCTTCTCCATCTCCTCCCTCTCCCTGACAAACCACCACCTCACCACCTCTCCTGTCGCCATCACCACTGGCTCTATCAACCACATCCGCACCCTCTCTAGAGCTAGTTTTCTCTCACTTAGCTTCTTTCAACCCTAGAAGCTAACTTAGAGAAAACTAGAGCTAGGGTTAGCCAACAACCATGCATGGCGTCTCAGATCCAAATTGACAGAAGAGAGAGCGAATTCAGAATATGGGTGAGAGCAATTTTTACTTAATTTATGTTTTATAATAAATTAGGGTTTGGTATTTTTGGGATATTTTCACATGTATAAATAGGAGGCGTCTGTGAATGTTTTTGGCATGCCCGGCTAGCTAAAAAAGGTGCGCCAAATTAGGTTTAATTTTAGGTTAATTTGTGTTTTATTATTTCCTTTGATGTTTTAATTACATTGGCTAGGGTTGAGATGAAGCCCTAGCTTTCTACGTGTTAATCATGTTAATTATAATTCTCTTGAATGCTTAAATTGTTCTAGGATAGAATTAATCTTAGCACATCAACACTTTGCTCTCACAGTGTATGTCAATGCCATGTATGCACTGTAGTTAGAATACCTCTGTGATGATGATGCCAAACTCAAGCTTAGTTAGTTTATTATCAATCCTCAGATTAGTTGTACTCTAATTAGACAAGTAATGCTTGGGAAAGATACATTAGTTGTGATTAACTTATCAATTGGAGAAACATAAGAGTAATGTAATTAGCTAAAGACACAGTGTAAGTTAATGGCAGATTTGAAACCCTAGTGCACTTTAGTTTACATTCTTGTTTACTATTTAAAGTCATTTGAAAATCAGTTAGCCGTATCGGCAACAAAACAAAACAGTTGTGTTACCTTCACTTAGAATTCAGTTAAGTAATCCCTTGATCAACCTTAGAGCACCACAAGTCCTTGTGGGATCGACCCGTACTTGCCGCGTCTCCGATAGACACCGTGCACTTGCGGTTATCACTGTAGGTCATAATATAAACATCTTCGAAGGCCTACCAGTTAGCCATATGAAAACTTTTGTATTAACCACATTCATCTAACACTTCTAGATCAATTGATAATCAAATGAATCTAATTATGTTACTCATAGAGTTGTTCAATTGTTTATATTCTCATAGAAGTATACGAGACACAATTAAAGCAAAATTGGATTTGATTCAAGAGAATCAATTCATGAACATTTAACCAAGGTTTCCAAAGATTTCCATCCTTAATATATAAATGTATTTGTTCATGAGTATGAAATCATACTTAACCGATTTTAGAACTTAACCACCTAAGTTTGCAAATGGGTACGCAAACTTAAGTTCCGGATTTTGGTCTTGTCCGACAGTTCGCGAACGGGTACGTCCCGGACCTAACACAGGTGGAACCGTTCGCAAACGGGTATGCAAAATTGGTTCCCGGACTTTAACAGTTAAAACCGTTCAATACTAATACGCAAACTTGGTTTCCGGTCCTGAATCATACTACAATAGTTTGCATACTAGTATGCATACTGTGATATATCCAGACAATGGTTAATTGTTGTAAACTCTCATTTCAATCATTGAAACATCCTTAGAAGACGACAATAGCTGTCTCACACAAACTATTAGCTTATAAGTAATTTTTTAGTGATCGAATGATCAAATAGAAACATTCTGAGTCTACATCAAATGAATGTTTCACACAAATCATGTAAGATGTTTCAACGCAATTTTTACATGATCATCTTTTGACTTATTATTTAGTTTCCAACAAATAAATTGTTTCCAACTAAACTCTTCAAGAATAATGATGAACGTAGCTAAAGCAAAAAAAATTCCAACACATATTTCGAGAAAGATATAAGCGAGTTAAACTCATCTCGAAATATCAATTGTGTATAATGTAAAAGTCTATATAGTTATACGACTTAGTCTCAATTGGAGATAGAATAAAATAGACTTCTGAGTGATAGATAAAATTTTTTCTCCACATAACTTTTGTTGATGAAGTTCCTCCTAGCTCTCCTCAATAGATCTTCGTCTTCAATCGATGAACGCCGTGAAGTCTAAAGCTCAACTACACATTCTATCCTAATCCGAGACATAACTATAAGTAGACTAGAAATCAAAACTTATAGTTTTGATCACCTAAACTTGACAAACAAGCTTGAGATAGCAACGTTTGCGAGTTCGACCGAGCAGTGCTCTAACAACTTTTTCTCGTGGCTTTAACATGTTTTATACTATTTGAGCTTCGCCTCCAAAAATTTGAAGAATTACACAAGATGCTTGAGGAGACCTATGATTGAAAACGAGGTGCGCGTGGGCCATTTCTTGACAGCTTTATTTATTACTCCAAGAGTTGGACCATATTACTAAAAATTGCTTAAATTAGCGAAGCCACGAAATGTACTTTAAAGTCATGCAAATTGAGGAAAAAATTATGACGTGTCATATATATTTACACAAGATGAAGGGATACCAAGAAATTACATAAGAAGTAAAATCCTAATCAAACCATGCACATGAGATGTATGTGTAAAAATAAACTAGTACCCTTGAGAAATAAAACCAAAAAATTGAAACAAAAGTTACATTATTTTAAGATGTTTAGAAAAAAGATGACCAAAAGAGGGAACCCTAATTCATTTTAAAACTATCACTAAAAGCGAGATAGTGTTTGGTTTTTCTTTCATTAGTACCACCATTAGATATAGTTCTTCTTCTCCTCCATCTTCATTATAGTTTCTTTTTCATCTTCTCCATTAGCAGCAGTTGTAATATATGTGTTTCCTCTTCTCCATGTTTATATACTTCTCAGATCATTATCTTCATTTGCATGCATCTAACCAATATTTTTTTTTTAATTATATAATTTTACAGATTTCAACAAAGCTAAGCTAGTGTAAATGGGGGTAAGATATTGTACATAAGTAGTACTTGATTATGTTTTTTTGAATCGATTACAAGTATAGTACTTGTTATTGATCATATTTGAGATGTATTTATTTATGTAATATTGCTGGATTTTAGCAAAAGTTTTGTTTTTTCTAATCACTATTTGAGATGTATTTACCTATGTAATAATAATAATGCTTGACTTTTGCAAAAGTTAGGTTTTTCTCGTACCATATGGATTCGAGATTCTTATTTACGTAATAAATAATGCTTGATCTTAGCAAAAGTTTTTTTTTTCCTATCATAGATCAAAGATATTTATTTATGTAATAATGCTTGATTTAACAAAAGTTCTTATTTTAAATATCATATTTATTTACGTAAAATATACTTTTTTTTTATATATATCATAGATTGAGATATTTATGTAATAATACTGATTGCATCAAAAAAAAATGCAATAACAATGCTTGTTCTTTGTTGTTACAGGAACCACAAGGTCATCAATAATTACGGTTACATCTCGTGGTATTCCCCCCCCCCACCCCGTGCATAGAGTATGCCATGTACAAATCAAATTTTTTAATGGTGAGGAGGTGGTGGTGGAGGTGGATGCAGATGCTGCAGGGATATAGGGGCTAAAGACCAAGACGAGTCAGAGGCATTGGTTGCTCCAGTATTCTTACTTCTTGGGCCAATTCACAACCTACAAACAATGGTTATGCATCAACCTGTGAAGACAATACTGATTATTAGTTTCTTCCAAAGGCCTCTTACAACTACCAACTGGAGGACTATTGATGCGGTCATCACTCATTCTAACTTACCGCTTGTAGATACCTGGAAAATGCCAAAGTAGAATTTCAAATCTCCCCATATCCAAGAAGAGATGCTAGAGAGTATTCCCTACAAGACCGCAGAAGTCTCCCCATATCCTAAAGAAAGCGCTACATAGCACCCCTTCCCTCGTTGACATGCACGTGCACAGTTCAAGTCACGTGGGTTCATAAAGAAGAATCTAAAGTTGTTGATGGTGGATTTTCGTTTAAGGTTAAAATTGTAAAAACCAGAAAATTATGCGCTAACATCTTGTAAAAGATAAAGCCATTAATAAGTGTTGAATACTTCTTCACTTTACTAATTCACCTAGAATGGAGCATGTGGCAACAATCCAATTCTATGAATTAAATACATGAAATTCATCCAGGTTGGAGCATGTAGCAACAATCCCATATACCCTGTGAATTTATAGCATTATTAATTAATGCGTGAGCAACAGTATTTCCGTACTCATTATCGCTAAGGCATGATTTACTGAGTGTTGCTCTCGCAGAGCAACACGAACCTCCAAGCATTATAATGAAAGCATGTAAGAAATACCCGTACAGGCGCAACTCTCTGTGTGTTATACTAGCCCGATTGAGAACTCTCTTTGTGTTATACTAGCCCGATTGAGCATCCGGGACTGTCCGTATCGCTTGGATATGATCTAGTTCATCCAACCTCACCAAAGATGATTGGATGGCCGGATCAATTCCATATCCCCAAGCGGGTATGGAATATTCACCGTAGAACCAACGCGGACCCCGCATGGTCGGCCTCCCAAAAAGATTGGCATAGCTTGCCAAACGTCCAAACCGAGAGCTGTATGGACTCGAAAACCCTAAATTAGGGTTTGCGGCATATTACATGTGTCGCAAAACGGTCTCAACCATCAATCTTCGCAGTATAGATGGAGGGTGTAGATATAGATTCAAAGGGCCCGAGCATGTCAACACAATCACCGTGGGCCCGCCACATACCCGACCATCTGGCCTGGGACCAACCATGGTTGGTCATCCCACCCGTGCGCCCGAAAAGAGCATGGTTACACGGCCGTGAAAGCCAAAATTAGGGTTTCGAGCATCACAAGCGTCCATCTTCTCCGCACGAATGGAGGGTCCCAGTTATATTAAGCAGTCCTGGCCATACCAGATGACCACCGTGGGCCCGTCTCTCCACTCAATCGATCGGCCAAGGCATATCATGCTCGGCTATCCCAAAACGCGTCCAAACTAGCGTGGTCACACACTTCCCAAACCGCAACCGATCTCGACCACTCAACTTCACCGGACGATTTGAGTGGCTTAAATCACGTTTTCATGGGACAACAGTATAGGCGCGAACACCAGCCTACCTACACTCCAGACCGATCGGCCAAGACCGACCAAGAATTGGTTGTCTTGTAACGCGCGCTCGAAGATGGCATGATGTGCGACTCTACGGCACTAGTTTTCTGTCACAAATTGATCTCGACCACTCAACTTCACCGACGAATTGAGTGGCCCAGATCATACTTTCGTGAGGTAATGAGGTATAGGCGCCTACACCGTCATGCCGTCTACACGCATGTACGATCGGCCTAGCCAAAATCGTATCCCAAGATTGGATTCGACCAGGATGAAGAGGGATGGTTGTGCACCTCCTCTAAAACCCTAATTTCATCAACGGTCGCAGATGAGTGTCTCAAATATCATCTCGTCCGTCCAACTTCACCGGCTTGGTTATACAACCCGGTCGAGTTAATTGGTCAAGAAGGCGTCTTGGTGATCACCACCCGTCACTTTACCACACCATGATGCAATACCTACATAAAATACACACGATACTTCACAAGTATCGACCTCCTGAATAACGGCAGTTATTCAATTTAGCATTACATGCTACTTTCTGTGGGTTCCACGATCCACACACTCGAGACATCAATCATGTCACAGACTCGGGGGATACATACCGGGGTATTGGTCTCGCGGTTTACAAAGCGTGCAAGCCGCGAATGCGCCATCACAAGAACGTGTCGAAAGTCATGGACGGTTAGTGATGATGGGAGAAGTGGGCAAGACCGGTCGTGTGACACTAACACACGACTCCACTACTCCATCACTCCACTTTCTCCACTTCCCACGAGATACGAAGGTTAGGATAAAAGACTTGTATAAATAGGTTATCCTCCCTATTTTCCAAACAGAAAAAACAAGAACAATTCCAGACAACAGAGGCAAGTGTTGATACAATCGTATTCAAACACCGGAACTGATAGCTTACACCCTGCAAGCCAGTTCAGCTTTCTGATACAAGTCATTCATAGCCAACACCTTTCGTGAGGTAATGGGGTATAGGCGCCTACACCGTCATGCCGTCTACACGCATGTATGGTCGGCCTGGCCAAAGTTGTATCCCATGCTTGGTTTCGACCAAGCTGAAGAGTGATGCCTGCGCACCTCTTCAAAACCCTAATTTCATTAACGGTCGGAGATGAGTGTCTCAAAGATCATCTCATCCGTCAAACTTCACCAGCCTTGGTTATACAACCCCGGTCGAGTTAGTTGGTCGCTGAGGCGTCATTACCCATCACTTTACCATACCATGATGCAAGACTCGATAAAATACACACGATACTTCACAAGTATCAACTTCCCGAATAACGCAGCTTATTCAAATTAGCATTACATGCTACCTATCGTGGATCCACGATTCACACGTTCTGACATCAATCATGTCACAAACCGGGGGATACATACCGGGGTATTGGTCTCGGCGGTTTACAACAGGCAACGCGCCATCACAAGAACGTGTTAGGAAGTCATGGACGGTAAGAGATGAACAGGAGAAGTGGGCAAGACTGGTCGTGTGGCACCGACGCACAACTCCACTACTCCATCACTCCACTTCCTCCACTTCCCACGAGAGACGTGAATAAGGCTCAATGACTTGTATAAATAGGTTCTCCGCCCTATTTCAAAAAAACAAGAAAAAACAACAGAGGCAAGTGTTAATACAAAACGTATTCCAACACCCAGAGCCTGCTTGCACCAATCGTAAGCCTGCTCATCTTTATGTTACAAGTCATTCTTAGCCAACATCTTCACAATCTCAACACCTTCTTCGCTTCCCTCCCTAAGATCAACCCCATCTCATTCACTTTGTGACCGAAACAAGTCCGGAACGGCCATTTCTTGGTTTAGGCCGGACTTGCACAACATTGATCTCTCGAATCTACAAGCACTCACCGCGCAAAGTGCATTTGTTTAAGGTTTAGACTCATTTCTCATTCACACACCCCAAATTACCAAAACCGGCAGAAATAGTTTTCACCCATAAACAATTGGCGACCACAAAGGAGGTTGATCTTCTCGGTTGCAAAAAATTGAATTCTCAATTTTTCTGTTTTCATCTCGCGATGTATCCTCACCAGAAACCACATGTGGTTCAGATACCATGGGAAGTATAGCTAGAATGCTGGAAGATGTCTTGGAAAATCAAGCCGGTATCGCTAGAAGACAAGAGCGAAACATTCCGCCTTTTGAATGATATAACAAAGACAATTACAAGGAGGGTCGACAGACATCTACTCAGACATTACGAGAAACGCTGGATCCTTAGCCAGGGGTCACACCTTTATCGGTGGAGAAGCAAAAAGAGCGCGTAATCGCAGGAGACTCATGAAAGATGAACAACATGATCCAGCCAATAATGAAGACTAGAGTCTCCACAGAGGAAAGGACTTGTCCGGAGTACTACAACGTCTGCCAGATAAAGAAAAGGAGCCTGCATCCTAAGCCCTGCTAGAAGATTTATATCTCAAGACTCTTGTTGAAGCCCGGAAAACTGTCCAATCCGCATCGACCTGTCAACCAAGCGAAGAAATGCTTGAGGCAAGGAATACATGAATACAGAGGATGCGAGCGTTCAATTCGATCACTCAGCAGTGATATTACGACACCTTCCACATCCCTTTACCCAGTCAAGCGATCCGCAGATATGATGGCACTCACAAGTCTTCCAACTTCATCTCTGAAATGTGCTCCACATCAAAACCATGTAGAGACACCACAACGCCCATGAACGCAGGAAGATCTAGACTCGAAGTACCTACACTTTCCATTCCCAATGGAAAAAAATTTGGAGTTGCTGGAGGCGTGGGTACGAAACAGAGAGGTGGAGCTACCTCCTGTATGGTGTCCACCAACTGATCAAGAAGTAATGGACCCGAGGTATTGTCATTTCCACCGGTTCCTTCACCACCCTACCAGTGAATGCAATGCTTTGAAACGCATTGTTCGTAAGAAGCTTAATTCGTAGGAATAGCTTTCCCCTATCTCTGGGAGATTAATGCGACGATTTCCTTAGAGAGGCTACTTCGGGTTTGATACAAGTAAGGCTTCAAAATCAAGTAAGTTCTACTCAACAATTTTACAAGAAAGATAGTTTTAGAATTCACTGGGGACTTGGCATCCCGCACATAGAGAAAGAGGCTCATTGATCAAATTCCATGTTTGTTTCCATTCATACTTCCCTTTTATGCGACATTTGCAATTTCATATGACATGTGCAATCATTCATGACCAAGATGCAAATTCCATTTAAAATAACCTCTTTCAGGAAAGTTATTCACAAACTATCTCAAAATAAACCAATTCAATTACCTATTAATTCAAAACCGGAAGACAAATTATGAAAGGAAATCCTCACTATCACTCAAAAAGATAAACATCTAAAAGAAGAGACAAGTATATGGCACAAATCCTTCAAGGAAAGTCCTTCAACAACAACTCGTCCTTCTGGGCAAGAGCGACTTTCATCATTTGAAGTACAAAGATGCTTCACCTTCAACTCCTCGTACAACTTTTCGACCTCTTCTTCCCGGCGAGTAACATATTCCGTGTAAGGGGCCTCATCTTGTAATTTCGGAGCTCCCGAATCTCGAGAACCCTTTGAGGAACCAAGGAGAATTGAAGTCGTACTGCACAAACACATCTCGATGGCACTTCCAGTCTTCAATCATCTCCTCAGAAACTGTTCGACCAGTTGTGACGCTCATCCCATGGATAGAAAATAAAGCCTCCTGAACACGGTTGACCAATGCAAGACGACTTTTGAGCTTCGTAGTGGTAGCAATGTGGCCGTGTTTCTCCCATATCGTCGTGTAAAACTCTTTGAACCGAGTCGGCACACTGAATCCTCCAACCAACACATGACCTGGATAAGGGACAATGAAAGGAGGATCGAACAAAGCTCCAGGTTGCGCTACCAATACTTCACCAGTCACAGGAGCCTTGTAAGTTGCAGGAGGTATTTCAGAAGAAGTCGCCAAAACAACTTTATTGATTGGAATCTGCTCAGAACGTTCTTCAAGGGGAGCCACCTCAACAATAGCGGATGCTACCTCTCTTACATTCCTCCCGATATCTACTTCGCTCTGGGTGCTTGTTTCCATCACGGCCCCATCAACAAGATCACTTAGGGAGGCACCTTGTCCAACCGAGCTTGCATCATCTCTGTCATGGTCTGAAAAAGGAGCGGTTTCGCCATACTTCTCAGCATGAAGATCAGTACCGCCAGACTTATCAACATGAAGGCCAACATTACCAGCCTTCTCATTCTGAATGCGCGCCAACCTTGTGAAGACATTCTCTTTCGGAATTCCCTGATTTCAAGCAAGGATCACTCTTAGAAGAATTTACTCCTGGAGAAATGAAGGAATCAACAGAAAGAGATTTAAATACCTGCATATTAGAGGAATTGAGGATCACCGAACCACATGCCTGCCTCTTAGATCTCTCTCCTGCTTGGGGACTGCAATCCTCAGCTCTGGTTCGTTTGACTGGAAGTGCCTTCAACCGGAAATATTTTTTCAGGACGTCAGAAGATGGCTCACCACGGGAATCTGTCACAACATCCTCCGAGAATTCTTGGAAAGCCAACAGTTGCTTCCTCCAAAATTCCTTATACTTGCTCTGCTACCACCGAGTTTCTCCCAATAGGCCGAAGGGAAGACTCTCATGATGCCAAGAATATGTCAACATCAAAGATAACCGGGAGAAGTTCTTTCGAAACCTCCGAAGGACGGATAAAGGGAACACCCCGGTCGAATCCCATTTGACGAGAAGCCATGTCAATGTTGTACGGAGTCACAAAGAAGAGCTTCGTTGAATAGAGACGGATATATCCCTAATGCAAACATGACGAGATAAATAAGTTCTCCAAATTTCATAGTCTCGGCATCGGTACGCAACACAACATCAGGACCGTCAGAAGCAATAACAAAAGTCTTTGGCTGAACAATGGAAGGGTGGGTCGGCCCCCATGGACGGAAATTTATAGAAGACACATTATCAAAGATATCCACGAGTTTCGCACCGGTCCTGGGATGCCTACTCTGCCAACGAAGTATTCTCGAGCCACCATACAAATTGTTGAGCGAAGGTGCAGAACAGAGCATAACTTTTGAAGTGTTCCCACAAGAATGCCCGAAGAAAAGCGAAGTGACATACGACTCTAACTTCTTGTACCCGTTGGAAACATGCATATCCATTGCTAAGGCGTCCGGATGAGAATACAAATATCCAAGGAACAAGGCACCTAAGGGAAGAACTTCGCCTTTTGCTAGCTTTATAGCAATCTTAACCTTAACACCCCTTATGGTTTTCTTTCCAACCGTCATCATATACATCTCTCGATAGCCACAAAGACAGAATGCAATCACGCCGAGCTCGCTTTCCAACTCCCGATCCGGCCCCGGGTCTACAGGAGACCATTCCGATACCCACCCAGTGTAAAAGCATCTTTTATCTTTTTCTCCTCCTTGTCCAGATCGTCGATTCTCGCCACCTTTTGGAGTATAGTATCATAATCACGTTGTTCCGTGTCGAAAGCTCATAATGAAGATTCCCAACGACATGCAAAGTTCATCAATGCAACTACGCTTTCCGTAGTAATGGTCATCTCTCCCCATCTAGATATAGCCGAGAGTAGAAGGGCGCCACCGAGAAATGAAAGTAATCAAGCCTCGCAAAGATCTTTCTTGATTACAAGAGTAGCAGATGCCATGACTCGCATTGAGGATTTGCGCTTTGGTCAAATTGGCTTTAATGTCCTTATTATTCAACATGCGCCTCATCCATCCTTCATAAGAAGCCAGCGGAGTATGACAAGTCTTGAAGTCAATAGGAGAAGGCGGATATTCATTTCTTCGAAGACAAAACCTCATCACAAGTGCCGAAGAAGAAGATGGATCAGCTTCCATATTTTCTGAATCAAAAAGCAGGACTATCCTGTGAGAGGGATGTTTCATAATGTTTGGAAAAGACGAGGTGAACAACTCATCAGCAATGTTCGGCATATCTTTGAAGATATCAACATTTCCCGACTTGACACCAGCATTATCTCCAGAAGACATATCAACATGAGTTCTTTCTTCATTCTACAATAAAGACAGGAGTCAGTACCCGTATAAAAAAAAACACACGAGTGCGAACTGCATTCACGTTGGAATCCACAAGACTGGGATTGGGTCCAAGCACCGGCTCAAGTTTCAAGTCCTAGATAAGTTTCAAGTCCTAGATAGGTTTCAAGTCCGATAAGTTTCAAGGCCGGTATTGGTTTCAAGTCCTAGATTGATTTCAAGTCCGTATAAGTTTCAAGTCCCAGATAAGTTTCAAGTCCGGTATTGGTTTCAAGTCCTAGATTGGTTTCAAGTCCAAAGATTGGTTTCAAGTCTGGTATTACTCAAGCTTCATGTCCGGGCACAAGGATAGTATGAGGTCGACTTTCAGTCAAGCATGTGTGGGTGGGACCCACGTTCGGATCAAACGCACATGGTGGGACCGCATTCGTATACACGTATTACAACACGGTTTTCTCATGAGAATTGTGTTCATGAAATCCAAGCCAAATTTCTCTCCAAGCTACAACCTAAGAAACTAGGTTTTGCATGCAACGATGGAAGAAGAAGCAAAAACGCAACATGCATATTCATGGGCTCGTGAACTAAACAATTCTAGCAAAATGGGCGGTTTACTATCAATCTTGATGGGAAGCTGGGCATGATGTATCTATCAAAGGATTTTACCTAAGAAATTAGGGTTTTTCCTAAAAAAAAAAAAAAAAAAACGAAACTTACCTTGACTGACAATGACGGGCGGCGACTCAAGCAAGAAGAATAAAGTCTCACGGAGCAAAGAAGACCATCGCAGACGGAACAACCAAACAAAAAAAAAAAATCGTGAGAAAAAGAAAGGGGGTTGGTCTCTTTATAGACAAAAATTAGAAGAATCCCAATAGAACAAGGATTCCTCTTTTTATTTGGTTTCCTCTTTGATTCAAATACCCAAAGAAGGAAACCTAGGTCCCACCAAAGGATTCCATACAAGCACAACCCGCATGGACAACTAGCGGTCGGTCAATACTCTTCCGGGTAAACTTCCTTTATCCTGTCTTTCTCACATATGTATGTCACCATCTCATGCCTACCCCACAATAGTGTAACCATTATGTGCTAGGCAGGGGACTTAATGTTGATGGTGGATTTTCGTTTAAGGTTAAAATTGTAAAAAACCAGAAAATTATGCGCTAACATCTTGTAAAAGATAAAGCCATTAATAAGTGTTGAATACTTCTTCACTTTACTAATTCACCTAGAATGGAGCATGTGGCAACAATCCCATTATGTGAATTAAATACATGAAATTCATCCAGGTTGAGCATGTAGCAACAATCCCATATACCCCGTGAATTTATAGCATTATTAATTAATGCGTGAGCAGCCTTGTATTTCGTACTCATTATCGGTGCGGCGTGATTTACGGAGTGTTGCTCTCAGAGCAACAACACGAACCTCCAAGCATTATAATGAAAGCATGTACGAAATACCCGATGTGCCGCAACTCTCGGTGTGTTATACTAGCCCGATTGAGCATCCGATCTGTCCGTATCACCGATATGATCTAGTTCATCCAACCTCACCAAAGATGATTGATGGCCCAGATCAATTCCATAACCCCAAGCGTGTATGGAATATTCATCGCCGAACCAACGCGGACCCCGCATGTTCGACCTCCCAAAAAAGATTGGCATAGCTTGCAAAACGTCCAAACCAGAGCGGTATGGACGGAAAACCCTAAATTAGGGTTTGCGGCATATTACATGTGTCGCAAAATGCTTTCAACCATCCATCTTCGCAGTATAGATGGAGGGTGTAGATGTAGATTCAAAGGGCCCAGAGCATGTCAACACAATCACCGTGAGACCGCCTACATACCCGACCAATCGGCCAGACCAACCATGGTTGGTCATCCCACCCGTGCGCCCGAATAGAGCATGGTTACACGGCCGTGAAAGCCAAAATTAGGGTTTCGAGCATCACGAGCGTCCATCTTCTCCGCACGAATGGAGGGTCCCAGTTAGATTAAGCAGTCCGGCCATACCAAAGATGACCACCGTGGGCCCGTCTCTCCCCTCACTGACGGCCAAGGCATATCATGCCTGGTTAACCCAAAACGCGCGTCCAAACTAGCGTGGTCACACTTCCCAAATCGCAACCGATCTCGACCACTCAACTTCACCTGACGATTTGAGTGGCTTAGATCACGTTTTCATGGGACAATCGTATAGGCGTGAACACCAGCCTACCACCTACACTCCGACCGATCGGCCAAGACCGACCAAGAATTGGTTGTCTTGGAACGCGCGCTCGAAGATGGCATGATGTGCGACTCTTACGGCACTAGTTTTCTCGTCACAATTGATCTCGACCACTCAACTTCACCGGACGAATTGAGTGGCCCGGATCATACTTTCGTGAGGTAATGAGGTATAGGCGCCTACACCGTCATGCCGTCTACACGCATGTACGATCGGCCTGGCCAAAATCGTATCCCAAGCTTGGATTCGACCCAGTCGAAGAGGGATGCTTGCGCACCTCCTCTAAAACCCTAATTTCATCAACCTGGTCGCAGATGAGTGTCTCAAAGATCATCTCGTCCGTCCAACTTCACCGGCTTGGTTATACAACCCCGGTCGAGTTAATTGTTCAAGAAGGCGTCTTGGTGATCACCACCCGTCACTTTACCACACCATGATGCGCACTCGATAAAATACACACGATACTTCACAAGTATCGACCTCCCGAATAACGACAGTTATTCAATTTAGCATTACATGCTACTTTCTCAGGTTCCACGATCCACACACTCGAGACATCAATCATGTCACAGACTGGGGGATACATACTGGGGTATTGGTCTGGCGGTTTACAGTGTGCAGCGACATCATCCCTTCGATTGCTCAATAAAAAGCAGAGCCTTTCTCTTCTTCCCCAATCCCCACCCCTCCACCAATATCCTTCCGTATAGACCACAAAACCTTTACTCTGAAACTAAAAATAGTTGGTGGATTGAAGAGAAACATTTCCTCTCGAGATTATTCTCTCCGAATAGGACCTAAGTCTCGAAGCATATGGAGCCATTACAATGAATCTCGCACTCCAAATGGAAATCGCATTATTGGATGCCATTAAAGATGGAGAAAATGGTGATGCTCATTGGCACTTTTCCACCATCCGGCTTGGTTGATTATTCAAAAGCTTCAAATGAAAAAGGCTTCTTCATTCGTCTCACCTTATCTAGACTTGATGGAAAAGGTACTCTCGGATCTTTCTACATCCCCTCCTAAGTGAGTATTGCTCCGGCTGGGTCTTCAATGGCTTCGCCCTTCACTCCCTCCTTCACTCTCCCACCCCAGCCCCTCACACCTCAAATCAATCGCCTATCCTTACCTCATGTCAACCAAAATCCTTTCCCCAAGCTCCCGGTGAAACCGCACAACCAAAACCAACTCCTAAAATCAATATTCTCCCATCATCATCTATACCAATCTCAATCAAACCATCCCTTCCGTGTGACTTGGTCACAATCTCACCCAATATCACCGTAAAAGAAATTCAGGACCCTTCCCCTCAATACAATGGTTCCTTTCTCAAACTTCAAGACTCAATCAAAGATCACAAGGACCCGTTAGAAGTTTGGCAAAAGGATTGGTTTGCACCGCCGCTAAACCCATCTTTTCTTGGAAGGATATAGAACCGGAGTTAGTAGAGTCTCTCCAAACTAAACAATCTTTTGACATAATGCCTATAGATAACTATAGAGCAATCATGTTCTTTGAAGACCAACAAGTACGAGCGTTCTTCTCTAAGTCCGCATCTCTGTTCTTTGTGGAGGACAACTTCCTTACTTTCTCTCCTTGGCAACCGTCATCATTAATACCTCATAATCATAATAGAGAAACATTCTTCAAAATTGGGTTTTATGGTCTTCCATTGCATTTATGGTCTTCTATAATCATCAATGCTCTAGCGAATAAATGTGGAGAACTAGTTGAAGTCGATAAATCAACATTAAATTTAACTGATATTTCGAGCGGAAGAGTTAGAATCGAAATCTCAAAGGGATCAATGCAATACCTAGGTGGTCAGAATTTGCAAACGGCGGTAGGATTCGCCGAATTCTAGTTAAAATTGAAGACGTAGTCCCACGTGATCCTTTCGGAAATGGCCTCGATCTCGGTTGACCTGTCCGGCTAACAAGGGGCAAAAATGGAATATCAAAACATGAAAAGAGACGGAGAAAAGAAGTCAAAGATAAGAAGAATACGACCTCTCAAGGCGACTACGCTTCTCGCGGGAATTTGGTAATACAAACAAGGCTCCATTAATGGTCATTAAGAAGCCTAAGACAAAAAGAGGCCTAGGCATCACATGGGGGACAAACCTTCTCCAATGGAATGGAGTCCATACCTGCCTCCTAACGTCTCTCTACAACAACCATCTCGCTCCTCATGGACAGTCTCAATCAGGATCTCGGGTATTTAATGCTACTTCGAGTTCGAGACGAAAAGGAAAGAGGCTTTTAAAATTTCTTTTTCGGATATCGATGACATGGATACTATGGATCCACCAAACCCGCCATGGTTCACATCTCCCCCTTGGGCCATTATCAACACAATATCATGTCCATCCACTTTCCATAACCCTTTTAATGGCCCCGGTCCTTGCCCCTTTATGTCTCCTAACACAAATTCAGCCCTCCACTCCCATTCATGCGTCTATCACCCCAGCACCGTGCCTATTATCTCTACACCAAATTTTACCAATTATGGCAGACATGGTTTCCCCATCAATGAGCAGCAATTCAATACCCATCGCAATCCCCAATCCATTCATCTCCTTTTAACTCCCCGTCATACTTTAAATACCAGTTAACTCATCAGTCCCCACCCTCAAATTCAAGTACAAGGTTGACAAAATTTGATCACCCATCAGACCCATCAAGCATCCAACACTCGGCACCCCAAATTTCATTACACCTTTCACCTCTTTCCCTACCCAAAATTCATACCTATAATATCAAAAACCAACCACCGTTATTTCATCCAGTCTCTTCTCCCACCCCTGCTGATACAATATTGCTCCCACCCTCTGCCACCACATCCATCGTACCATCCCCATTAATTGCGAAAAAGACTCCTAATGAGTTATACATGTACCGAGGTCAAATTGCTCTAGCTCGATGGAATTCTCGGGGTCTTGCCCGGCTCCATGTTGGCTAATTTCTTTGGTACCGAGATGTATGTAATCTTTGGTCAAATTACATCTAACTGATTAATCAAGAAGTTCGGCGCCTAACTCAATTAGGCTCCCATGTAGGCATAGACTTTGCCTCTTCCCCCCTTGTTTCCAAATCCATATTCCACGCTCTTGTGGCTAGAGATGGCCCAATTGATAAATCAAACTCCCCTTTCACTCTTCCTCTAAATTATTCTCAACCATCAAAAAATTTTGCCTTATCAATCTTCGACCCATCTAACCTTCATTCTGAAGTTCTCTCGGAAACCCCGATTGCTTCCTATAACCCAAATTCACATTCATCGGATTCAAGACCGTATATCGGATATACCCGACCTTTTTTGTTTTATCCCCTCCACCGTTTGTGATAATGCCCCAACCAATTCAGATAATATTGGCCCAATTTCCATTCCCCCCTTAATCCCTGATACTTCAACTCCCCTTTCTCCCCCCTCCTCCCCTATATCTCCCACTTCTTCTCTCGATAAATTTCAACCAGTTATGTCTAAAAAGCTTCAAAGGGAATATCGAAGACTCAACTTCAATGCTGACTCTTCATCTCAAGTAGAATTACCTTCAAGGTCTGCAAGAAAAAAGGGACACAAGAGTTACAAATGAGTACCACAATCATGTCTTGGAATATAAGGGGTCTGTGCTCCTCCTCAAAAAGAGCGGCAGTCAAACAAATTTTACAGTTGCATAAACCTTCAATCGTAGTTCTTCAAGAAACAAAAATGCCTACATGTTCAAATGCGATATTGCGAAATTTGTGGGTCGCTCGATGGGTTGGACATTCCAGACCATCCGTAGGTGCTTCCGGTGGCATGATAATAATGTGGAATCCTAATATAATCGAAGTCATCTCTTCGCTTGAGGGTGAATACTCACTTTCAGTTGAATGCAAATTTGTGGCTACTGACTTTCACTGGTTCTTCACAGGTGTTTACGGTCCAAACAAGGTGGGTGAAAGAAAGTTTTTGTGGCGTGAACTACACTACATCGAGGCCTTTGGGAGATTCCTTGGGTTGTCGGGCGACTTCAATGTCATTCGGCGAATGGAAGAAAGAAATACTTCAAGAGGTATTACACGTAGCATGAGGAAATTTTCCAGTTCATCTCTACACATGCGCTTATTGACCCTCCTCTTAAAGGCTCCAAGTTCACTTGGTCGAATGGCCAAGCATCTCCGGCTTACATCCAAGAATCTACGTATTTATCTTCTCAACCGATTTTGAATCCAAGTTCCCTTTTGTATCTCAACCGGCTAAAACCAGTAGACGTCGGATCACATCCCAATTGTTTTGGACTTAGCTGAACCCTCATGGGGACCATCACCGTTTCGGCTTGAGATTATGTGGTTCAATCATCCATCTTTCTTACAAAATCTTAATGATTGGTGGTCTTCATTCACATTTTCTGGGCCAGCTAGTACTATCTTCTGGAACAAGTTGCAAGCATTGAAAGACAGAATCAAAATATGGAATAAGTCTGAATTCGGGCTTCTAGATCCTAAGATTCAAATGTGTTTGAACACTATTGACACACTTGATGGTATTGAGGCTGATTTGGGTACTCTCCCAGCAGAAAAATTCATTGAAAGAGCTCAGGCCAAAGTGGAATTCGAAGAAGTAGCGAGACAAAAAAGAAATCTCTATGAAGCAAAAGTCACGCAACGAATGGTTAAAATCGGTGATCGTAACACCCATTTCTTTCACAAAATTGCGTCGATAGAAGAAGAGTGAATAGGATCAACCAACTTTTCATTGATGGAGTACTTGTCACGGAGAAAGAGCAGATTGTTGACCATATAACAAGCTTTTACTCCAACCTTTTCACCGAAGAGTTCCCGCAAAGACCAAAAATTGGAGATGTGCATCTCGCCTCATCTTTCGAAATTGATGCTATTAATCTGGAATCACCTATCTCTCAAGATGAAGTCTTAAATGCTTTGAAAAGCTTGGCAAATGATAAGGCCCCGTGTCCTGACGGCTTCCCCATAGTCTTCTTCCAAAAGTGTTGGCCATTCATCAAACACGACTTCATGGATATGGTTCTGGAATTCTCAAATACTAGTTATATGGATGGGAGGCATAACTCCACATTCATAAGATTGATCCCTAAGAAGAATCATGTGGAGACTGTCAAGGATTACAGGCCCATTAGCCTCCTTACAAGCGCATACAAAATCATCGCGAAGGTCTTATCATCTCGTCTTCAACCACTAATGACGCAACTAGTTGATGCGAGTCAATCTGGCTTCATTTCAAAAAGACAAATCATCGATGGCATTTTGATCGCAAATGAGTTGGTAGACTCTCGTCTGAAGGATAAAACCCCGGGACTGATTTGCAAGGTGGACCTAGAAAAAGCTTTCGATAGAGTGAGTTGGTCTTTTCTTGAGGATGTACTTCGAAAAATGGGATTCAAAGAAAAATGGTTAAGCTGGCTGAGATTTTGCTATGGGTCCCCATCATTCTCAATTCTTCTAAATGGTTCTCCTTTTGGAAATTTCACAGCTTCTCGCGGCCTTCGACAAGGTGACCCACTCTCCCCTCTTCTTTTTGTTCTCGCCATGGAGGGTCTTTCGAGGATGATAGACAAGGCTGCGGACAGTGGCCTATTCAATGGATTTTCAGTGAGACCGGGATCTCCCCCTATTTCACATTTGCATTATGCTGATGACTCGGTGTTCTTCATAAACCCTTCATGGGAGGAATTATACAATCTAATGAGCATACTTAAATGCATTGAAGCAGTTTCGGGACTTCGAGTAAATCCTTCGAAAACCAAGTTAATTCAAGTGGGTCAAGTTCCAGACTTAAGCCAGTGGGCTGCAAATATTGGATGCGCAACTGAAGCACTTCCTTTATCATACCTAGGGATGCCTCTTGGGGCTAAATCAAGAGCAAAATCACTCTGGGACCCTGTTGTGGAAAAATTTGACGCCATGTTGCCCTCGTGGAAGAAAGGTTTTCTCACAAGGGTTGGGAGAGTTACCTTGGTAAAATCCGTGCTCTCCAATCTTGTTGTATATTACTTCTCTGTATTCCTTGCTCCTGTTTCAGTAATAAAGGCATTGGAGAAGATCATGCGAAACTTTATATGGGACGGTGGCGGAGCTAAGAGGATACACTTAGTCAATTGGGAGGACCTATGCAAGCCTATTAAACTAGGTGGGCTGGGAATAAAAAGTCTAGGAATGATGAACAAAGCTCTACTAGCAAAATGGGGTTGGAGATTCGGTGAAGAACCTGATTCTTTATGGCACAGCATCATTCGAGACAAGTATGGCGGACCTCAATCCATATGGACTCCCCAAATTCCTTCCACTCCCTACGGTTGCTCCGTATGGAAGCATATCACAGTTCAAGTTCAACTGGTATCATATTTATCTCTTTTATCTGTTGGCAATGGAACAACCATCTCATTCTGGCTTGACAAATGGATATCCAGGGAATGCTTAAAAGATATGTTTCCTGCCGTGTATAAAGTTGCTGGTCTTAAACATGGCTCTATCAGGGAACATGTCTCTATAGACGGATCCAACTGGTTGTTCCACCTTAAGAGAGTCCTTAAAGAAGATGAAGTCAGCCAACTTGCATCCATGTTAGTAACCATTGGAGACTCTCCACCAAATCCTATCGATCAACTCCGACTCAAGAATTTGGAAACCTTCAAGTTCGGGTAGTTTCTCCACAAATCTACATATAACTCTCTAATGGAGCCCATCCAAACATCATCGGTACCTAATTTCCCACACAAGACAATTTGGAATCCTCATGTCCCACCAAAATCTGCTTCTTCTTTTGGACGGCAACCCTCGACAAAATAACTACTCAAGACTCTCTCAACGAAGAAATTATAAGCTTGCCAAAGAGGTGTCCGTTTGCTTGTCTGCTCTGTGAATCCACCGAGCATTTGCTTTTGAGCTGCCAATTTACTCGCAAGGTGTGGTCTCTCATCTTCCCAACCCATTTACCATGGTCTCCTCCCACATCGCTTCTTCAATTAGCTCAAAATTGGTCGGTCACATGGCATCACAGGGCTCGCTAAACTAATATGGGACATGGTACCTGCTTCTTTTCTTTGGGCCACATGGAATGAGCGCAATAGAAGAATCTTTGAGGAAAAATCCCAGCCTCATTTTCGTGTCGGGCGTCGACGTCAAAGCATCTCTTCTCGCTCGGAGTGCAGATTCAAAAGAAATTTTAACTTTAGGCTGGATTGGTGCATCTTCTCATGGGATAGCTTGTTCCATTAACTTGGATACATCAAGCTCCCTTGTTGTTTTACTTCCATTATGACTGGAATGTATCCCTTGTTATTTTTGTATTTTTTTTCAGTTTTCAATTTTAATCGGCTCTTATAAGTTTTTGTAATTCATTCTCCTCTCTTCAATAAATTCCCCTTTTCTCGATCAAAAAAAAAAAATCTACCCTCATCGGTTATCAACTTAACCAACGTCTTCATCACTCTCAACTCCTCCATTCTCACCAAATCGCAACTCTAAGAAGCGGTAGCAATCACCACAATACAACGTCAATCCACTCCGCTTCATCAGCGCCCCCATCACTCTCAAACTATCTGCTTAACTAGAACAACACCACTCTGTATCCGACCGCCACCAATACCAAACTTCAGCGACCAAAAGAACCCAATCCAGACTAGCAAACAACTACTGTGACTTGCGTTTGACAGAAATCTTCATCAAAGATGGAATCAAAGGATCGACAATGAATCTCAATTTGTTTTACTAACAAAACAACAAGGAAGATGGTTGTTTACGGCGCCTCCATCTCTCTCCAGTGCTTTTACTCTTCTTACCAACCTTCGGCGCCTGTTTCTCTCCGGCGTTTCCATCTCTCTCTCGCCAGCGCCTGTTCACTCTTTCCAGCATCTTTTGAACACATCAAAACAGCGTCGCTTTTGTCATTGATGCTTGTATCCTCAACAACCCACCTTTGAGAAAAAAAGTTAGAATCAACACGATATCATTCCAAAGCACGCCAGGGTGCAGTAAGAAGTGTAAAAAATTGCGATATATTTTAAAGAGGATCGAACCAGAACCTGAAAGGGTATGGAAAATGGAAGAACAAGTTTGAAAAGAGGTGAAAAAGAAAGCATCAATTTCAGCCGCTACTAGCCAGCTCTTAACAGCGCCACTAATGCTCCTCATCCCCACAAGACCACCGATTCAAGGTAGAGAGAAGGTTACATCAACAAGACCTCGCTCCAGAATACGCTGGTTCCTCTGCAAGGCATTATTGAGAAAAGGCGCTATGTGGACTCTAGATGTGAGCACTACATGCGGAATCAGGTCCCAGGTCCCTCCCAATTGTCTTCCCAGATAGTGAAGGAAAATGTCTCACATTTGAGTACAAGCGTAAAAGAACAAATTCTACAAAGAAGAGTGGCAACTTTCCATTTGAAGATAAGTTTTTTTTTTTTTTTTTTTGATCTTTAACCTTTGTCTTTCCATTTTTCAACACTTTGAATGAAAGTTATGTATTCAACTTAAAAGGCAATCTGACTGCAACTGTCATTGTTTCGACGCATTACAGCTGACTTTGAATCAAATCAGAGCCTAAGAAAACTAGTCAAGTGAACCTTATCACAGGGCACACCAAGTCGTAAAGCAATACCTACAATCATCGATGGAGAAACGGATGCGTTCCAAACTCAAAAAGCCAAGGCGGTGACTCCAGTAACGAATATTTGCATCTCATCGAACATGTCTTAATATGGATTGCACTCACCAACTAGCGGTATAACGGGTGAAACATAAAATTTGATACATCATTATGTGGCAATGCGTTTTGTGCGTCTTAGTTTTATAACACGCATGTATAAGAATTATATAGCCGCCGGGATGATAGTTAAGCCGCTCATTTGAATTAGTATTCACAGCCGCGGAATCACTTCAATATATTGAAAGCACTATCTTAATGAATGCCACATTAATGCTAGCATACGTTGCTCAAAGCTTTAAAAATATTATTATCATTATTCTTATATATATATATCGATTTATGAAGCCGAGGATCGAAAGAAATCCAAACGCTTATGACAAATATGTATATGAAAAATGAAAGTCTCCCTCGACAAGAGGTGCAACCAACTTAGATAAAATAAATAAAATAATAAAATAAAATGTTTAAAATATTTAAAAATAAAAAATAAAATAAAATAAAAAAATAAATCCTCTTGCCCTCGACAATCAAGAGGTTTGAGTGTCTAAGAAATCCTCTTACACTCGACAACCAAGAGGCTCAAGTGTTTAAATCCTCCCATCCTCGATAAGAAGGGAAGTGTCTGAAATCATCTTGCTCTCACTTTTTGAGACTTGAGCGCCTAAATCCTCTTGCTCTCACTCTTTGAGACTCGAGCGCCTAAATTCTCTTGCTCTCACTGTTTGAGACTTGAGCGCCTAAATCCTCTTGCTCTCACTCTTTGAGACTCGAGCGCCTAAATCCTCTTGCTCTCACTCTTTGAGACTCGATCGCCTAAATTCTCTTGCTCTCACTCTTTGAGACTCGATCCCTTAAATTCTCTCGCTCTCACTCTTTGAGACTCGAGCGCCTAAAATTCTCTTGCTCTCACTCTTTGAGACTCGAGCGCCTAAAATCCTCTTGCTCTCACTTATTGAGACTAGAAAGTCTAAATCCTCCCACCATCGATAAGAGGAGAGTGTCTAAAATCCTATTGCTCACTCTTTGAGACTCGAGCGCCTAAAATTCTCTTGCTCTCACTCTTTGAGATTCGAGCGCCTAAAATCCTCTTGCTCTTACTCATTGAGACTATAAAGTCTAAATCCTCCCACCATCAATTAGAGGGGAGTGTCTAAAATCATATTTCTCTCACTCTTTGAGACGCAAGCGCCTAAAATCCTTTTGCTCTCACCCTTTGAGACTCAAGCGCCTAAAATCCTCTTGTTCTCACTCTCCGAGGCTCGAGTGTCTAAATACTCCCACCCTTGGTGAGGGGAGAAAACACTAAGAAGCGACTCCTACGCCATGACATCGGCTCTAAAGCCATGTCTAAAAGAAAAGAGGGAAGAGAGAGTACTTTTCCCTCTAAGAAGCGACTCTTACGCCCTCCATACCTTGACAAAAGAGGATCTTAAGCCCTTGATAATAAAAAGAAAGAAAGCGGGTAGAAACCCTTCATCCCTGGAGGATAAAAAGCGGCTCTTACGCCTTTGATAAAAAAGAAAAAAAGATGAAGATTAAAGCGGCTCTCAAGCTTTTGACAAAAAAGAAGAGAGGGTAGAAACCCTCCAACTCCAAAAGGCGTCTCTTGCGCCTTTGAAAAGAAGAAAGAAATAAAAAAGCATCTCTTAAAAGCCCTTAAAAGCGGCTCTTAAGCCTTTAATAAAAAATAAATAAGGAAAGAAGAAGAAAGCGCCTCTTAAGCCTTTGATGAAAAAGAAAGAGTAATAAAGAAAGAAGCGGCTATTAAGCCCTTGAAAGCGCCTCTTATGCCTTTGATGAAAAAGAAACAAAAAAGCGGCTCTTAAGCCCTTGATAGTGCCTTTTAGGCCTTTAATGGAAAAGAAAGGGAAAGAACGAAAGAAGCGACTCTTAAAGCCCTTGAAAGCGCCTCTTAGGCCTTTAAAAAAAATAAAAAAAATAAAAAATGATGAAAGCGGCTCTCAAGCCTTTGACGAAAAAGAAAAGAGGGTGGAAACCCTTCAACTCCAAAAGGCGTCTCTTGCGCCTTTGAAAAGAAGAAAGAAAGAAGAAGCGGCTCTTAAAATCCCTTGATAAAAATGAAGAGAGGGTAGAAACTCTCCAACTCCAAAAGGCGTCTCTTGCGCCTTTGAAAAGAAGAAAGAAATAGCCTTTGATAAAAAATAAATAAGGAAAGAAGAAGAAAGCGCCTTTTAAGCCTTTGATGAAAAAGAAAGAGTAATAAGGAAAGAAGCGGCTCTTAAGCCCTCGAAAGCGCCTCTTAGGCCTTTGATGAAAAAGAAACATAAAAGAGGTTCTTAAGCCCTTGCAGGGAAGGAGGTGCATCTTGTGTTCTTCGCGGATAAATCTAGGTTTATCGTAGTAATCATCTGCAACATACATACACAACCATAATTATCAGTTCATTATCTCGAGCAATACACTCACCAACATTACCATCACATTCACCATTGAAACATCACCCAAAAGGAAGTATTGAAGAAGAAAAGTAAAAGGGACAACAGAAAATTCAAAAAAGATATACATTATGCACTCGGGTGCATCTAGGCCAAAACCTATTTTTATATCAGAATTTACATTATGCACTCAGGTGCATCTTCTGTATTTTTTAGATTGTATATACTACATTGTCAAGTAAATATGCTATTCCAATATTATATGAAGTAAACACACTATTGATATTGTATAATCTGTATATACAATATTGGTTAAGTATCTCCGGCCATGGTGTGAAATGTCAAATCTTATCAATACACAAATTCCACATTCCACATGATCAAATTAATCAATACCCACCAGCAATATCACTCCACCAATTGAAATATGAAAATCAAACAATAAAAACATATACCATTTTTCTCTTCTTTTAGGCATTTTATCAAATGCTTGGTGTGCCATTTTGTTGATATAAGAGGTGTGTGTTTCTTGGTTGTATTGAGCTTACTTGAAAGCATCTTCACCTGAAATTTCGAGTTTGACAACAATCCATTTATGCTTACACTACACAGTCTCTAAATCTCTTCCTAATCCTCATCATTCATCACCTAAAAACTTATAACAACACCACCTTATTTACTGTTTTTCGGCAATAAAACTTTCCTGAATTTTCAACCAGTTCATACCCAATGTTGACCATTGTCTTAACTTCTAAAGCAATTCATAATCTTCATACACAACTCATTCGGTCACTACCATTCACCTATAAATTTCAATTTTGTGTGTATCTAGAACTTAAGCAAAAATAGATTCAAGTAACAACACAAATTTGTGTGTACCTATAAATATCAATGGCCATGGTGTGCAATGTCCAATCACAAATTGCATTTCAATCAGATTCAAGTAACAATAGAAACCCATTTCAAGGGAAAATCAAATTGCAAATAGACAGTCACGGAAGAGAAATCGACAGAGAAGGATTAGAACATACCTTGTTGTTGATGAGAAAGTAGTCCTTAATCCTGATCAATAAACCCAATTTATAATTCTTCTTAGCTTCTCAACCCATCTCATCCAGATTCAACCATCTCAGTTCAACTCCTGCGAACTCTAACTCTTTAATTGCATAAACAAATCCAACTGATTCGATACACTCCCAGCAGCACCAACCAGTTTCTTCTCGGTTTCAACACCATCTCTGCTTTTATAACAACAACGACCACCATCAGACCTCATCAATTCTTCTTCAATCATCTCTCCCATCTTTGAATTCGAGTCTCATATCCCTTTCCTTCTCTCAATTTCATATAGACAGACGACTTCTCTTCTTTTCTCGTTGAGTTTTCTTCAAATGGGAAACAAAGTTTTTTTCTTCAGGGTCATATTAGTAACTTAGCTATTAGATATTTGTTTCAAACTTGGGCAGAATGCCCATGATGGCTATTAAAACCATAAATTTGAATATATGGCTATTTGAAAGGTTGACATAGTTTGCTTGTCTTTTAGACCTAGGAATTCAAATCTAGGGCCTATTTAACCAAAAAACTGATTAATAATCAACCAATTGATTACACCCAAAGTTTCATTTCAGAATAGATACAAAACCTAATTTCAAAATAAATACCTAATTGATAACCTAATGTTCCATTTCCTATTTCAGAAATCAAAAATTAAAAAAACTAGGGTTAGGAGCTTACGAGTTTTAGGTCCTTCGGTGCTCATCTTTGATGAAATAAACAACCTATTTGATCTTTACAGAATTGAATTGAGAATTTTGGAAAAATTAGGGCATCTCTGTTGTTGGAGTTGATTTAGAAGATGGTGTTTACGAATTATTTTTTCTCGAAATAGTGTGTTATTCTTGATGTCGACGTTGATCGTGGAGAAGAAGAAGAAGAAGTTTTTGATGGTGGTGGTTATGGGGACGACGAAGAAGAAGAAGCCTGGGTCATATTAATAACTTAGCTATTAGATATTTGTTTCAAACTTGGGCAGAATTCCCATAATGGCTATTAAAACCATAAATTTGAATATATGGCTATTGGTTGACATAGAGTAAATTGTGTAAAGCTTGTCTTTTAGACCCAGAAATTCAAATCTAGGGCCTATTTAACCAAAAAACTGGCCGATGTTATTAGAGTAAATTGTGTAATGAAGAACATTGAAATATTCACGAGCAATTGTCGGAGAGTAGTTACTAGTAGTGCGCAAAGAAGCTGATTCCATGTTGGGTTCTTAATTTGGCCACAATAGGAAACAGTTGGAACATCCAGATCCTGGTACCTAAACATGTGCACCCTTAAATAAGTAGCTGGTACATATTTAGGCTCAGTGGTCCTCAACCTAGCCGTTAAGCTTTCAATTCGAGTCCCAAAATGTAGATATTAGTCATTCACTTTGAATCTTAATTAGTTTTGACGGCAATGTTAAAAGGAGATCAGTGTATATTTTTCTTGTGTTCCACTAATTGTTGCTTGGTTCACTATGGACTTATTACGGGACCAATTCTAGTAATTTGCAAGTCATATTAGTGTCAAAAATCAAACATCTGTCTTGAGTTTTATGTCACCATAAAGCCAAAGAAGATAATGAAATGATCACTATGGACTTATTATGGGACCAATAATTTCGTCTTTTAAACTCAAAAAGCAAAATCTAATGCACTTACAAGAACCTCGTGAGCTTTATGCCCCATCACATATAATGATGGCCCCAATCAATATATACATCCTTCAACCTTTAACATCCTCCTTCATTACACTCTTTTCGGGTCCAACTATGCACTTATTACTACTTTTAAATTAACCCACTGGTTTCACCGATCACTGGAAAATGAAATTTCAGACGGCAAGAGTAAAAAGTTGAAACTAAAAACAAACCCAACTTGCTAACCACGTAAAGTTTGGTTAAATGAATGCTTGCTGGTCCAACAGACAAAGGTGACGAGACCTGTAAAAAGAAGAAGAAAGACAATGACGCCGTTCTATTGACCGGGACCAATCCCGACGTTGACGGCTGTTAGACGGCAACTCAGCGTAGAAACAGCCGGTTATGTTTTTGCTTGCAAAAAGCAGCATAAACACACTTTTCCTCTCTAGTAAATATCCATCCATATTTTAATCATTTTTACCCTTGTCAACTTAAATGACGACACGCGTCCCAATTTGATTACGATATCTGTATGAAAAGTTCTGAAAAAGTTGGGGGTGATTAATTAAAAGTACGAAAATATCCTCTGGGATTGATTTAGGTTGTTGACGGAAAACCATTACGGTTGAGACGTTGACAGAAAATTAAAAGTTGTGTAGAGATAGGGGTAAAAAAGAGAAGCTCTGGTAAAAGTAGTATCGGGAAGGTAAATTTTGGCAATTTTTCTCCAGAATCAATGCTGCATGTCATGATGGATATAGAAGCTACTAAACATCTATTGGTCTATTCATATTTACTGTGGTAGTTTCTTCTTAATATCCGTATAAAGATGGAAAAACTGTTCAATTCCCTTTTTGGCTTGACTAGTTTTTGTTTGAATGTTGTTTTCCAATCCAATATATGTTGCTTGTATAGTTAGGCAAAATGATTTCGATGTTACACCTTAAATTGTTTAAGAAAATCCAATTATGAATCATTATTGTAGTATATCATAAGCTCATCATTTCATGATTTATAAACTTTTAACCAAAGTGCGTATGGGACCAAAATGATCATTTTATTGAATCAGCCGGTGGCCGGGACTGGGAGCTCACATGACTCGCACCTTTTAGCTGCAGCACAGCACAGGGCTTTGATGATGCTGCTCAAATGAAACTCATGTGACACACATTATGCAAATGATTACTTGGCCAAAATAGATTAATTAGCTTTTGCTTGTTTGCATTATTAGACAAGTACTGTACATGCATGAAACTTTCCTGAAGTGCAATTCTTACAGCTTGCCAAATTTGATGATACTTCGATCTTATGTTGCTGAGAAAGTTGTCCGAATGGAAAGGCCTTGTTTGCATGTAACTTGATCTCATCAGTTGATCATAAAAAACAGATAAGGTAAAAGATATGTTTATGAACCCAAGAAGAAACAAGAAGCTTGCAACTGAAAGCGGCATAACATAACATAACATAACACATTAAACCCTATAAAAATCATTTAAATAAAAAAGTAAAAAATCTTTACAAAAATCTAATGACATAAAAAAAAAGAAAATTAAGCAGCAGGAAGCAGACACCATATTGATGAAGCAACAGTGGAGTGGTAGCAGGGAGCTAACCACGCTTTTATGCAGCAGCACTCTCTCTTTCCATAGACTGTGTCTCTCTATGCTCTATGTACCTTCTCTATCTTTCTTTCAGTATAGGGTTCACAGCTCAGTCCACTGTACTGTCCTTTCCTGCTCAACAACATTTCTCTCTCTAACTTTATTCTTTGGGACAATAGTATCTTACCTAGACCAACTGTGTACTGAAAATCTCATCATCGTAAATCAGTTTGAATCTCTAGGATTTTAATTTGAAAACAAATATTTTGTGGTGGGGATTATTGGGATCAATAATAGTTAAGAAAATGAAATCGTACGGTTAAGTAACAACTTCCACTAACAGAAAAAACAAAATGTATCTTATTCTGTTTTGGTTCACTTAAACTTGATGTGGGTAAATAAAACCTGCAATGAGCAAGGCAGATGATGAGAGATGACTGTCTGTCTCTATTTTGAATGGAAATAGAGTTAAGTTAACCCACATTAAGTATCACATTTCAAAGGGGAAATTGGTCAAAGGCAAAAAAAACAAATTGAGTTTCAGAAAATGTTTCAGTTCTTTCCTCTTCGGGGAGCAAGTAGTTGTAGGACATTTTGTTCATTCTGCCTTGAAGACAAGATTTGTTTGCTGCATAATGCTAATCACAAATTTTAAGCCTTGGCAATGGCAAGAAAATGGTCACATAGTGTGTTTGCTTAGAGGTGTTTCTACATTTGGGATCAAAAGATATCCACTTTGCTTTGAAAAAAACACTTAATTTTACTTGTATTGAAATTATAAACACCTATGAATGTAACACAAATGTCCTTAAAAAGCACTTGCTTATACTTTAACTAAGCCCAATCCCAAACTAGTTAGATTCTTGTGTATAGTTAGATTTTTTCCATTTTCCCCAAATAAAATTTGACACAAACCACTCCTTTAAACAAAGACTTCACTAGATGGCATCTTAATCTTGATTTTGTCTACTTATAGATTTCTACCTACCTAACCGAATTTTCTTTCTTTCTCGTTCAAAAGACCTATAGCTGTCAATTTTCACAGTAAAAAGTACGGCTGACGGCTCCGTTTAGTCTCTTCGTTGTTCTTCTACTTTCTATCTAACGTCTCTTCACCGCCGTTTACTCCCTCCTCTTCTTCTTATCTCTCCTCCTCTTTGTCTTCGTCTCTCTCTTATTTACACTACAACACAACACTCTCTCTCTTTCCTTACAGTTCACGCCAAAAGCCTGCTCCTCTTCCTCTCTCTCTCTAAAAACTGTGCATCAACAGCAGCAGCAGCAGAGAGAAGAGACACACAACACACACTGATAGAGTGAATGATGGAAATCAACCAACACTTCTTCCTCTTCTTCATCTCTTAACTTCTGCATTTCCCCTTCTTCTTCTTCTTCAACTTCAAACTCTTTTTTCTTTCTCTTTCACACTTCATCTTCTTTGTCTTGAGTATTTTGCTTTCTCTACATTCATCAGATAATAAGTACTTTTACTAGTAGAGATGAAGATACACATTCAGAAGTTGATTCTAGTAGTACTCTTCTTTTCTGTAACAGCGAGTTTCTTACCATTTGTGACTTCTTCGTTCTCTCTTGAAGGTTGGTTTCTCTTTTCCACTGTTATTTTTGTTTTTCCCATTTTTAGTAACTTTTTTTTAACGTTTTCTGGCAACAAAACGCAGAAAACGTATTTTCTGTGATATCGGACTATTAACAGTACGGCTTTGCAATGGTGGTGTTCATCATGAGATACATTTCTTTGGTTTTTTCGAGTTCTTTGTATGATTTAGGGTTTCGATTTCTGATTGATTAGGGTTTTTTCTTGTGTAGGACAAGCGTTGAAATCAATCAAAGCATCGCTGAGTAATGTTGCTAATGAACTGCTTGATTGGGATGATGAGCACATTGGAGATTACTGTTCTTGGAGGGGAGTTTATTGTGATAATACTAGTCTCTCTGTTGTTTCACTGTAAGTCTGTTTTTTGTAGTCTTTTTAGTTTGTTATTTCTAGTCTATTTTAGTATTAGTACTTGAAATTGTTTAGAATACTAACATAAGTGTGATTTGTTTATTATTTGATAGGAATTTGTCGAGTTTAAATCTTGGCGGGGAAATTTCACCTACTATTGGGGATTTGAAGAACTTGCAGACTATGTAAGTTTCTTTTTCTTTTCTCTTCTTTCATTTTATTTGATTTTGGTTGTGTTTCTGTGTTTTGATTATATTGTGTTGTTATTTTGGGCAGTGATTTGAAAGGGAATCGGTTAAGTGGTCAAATTCCAGATGAGATAGGGAATTGTTTAGGGTTGCAGTATTTGTAAGAGCTCTTATCTCTTGTATTCTTAATAGGATGTGTGATATTTGATCTTAAGTTTGATTTTCTCAATGTGTAACGTGCTGTTGTTGTTTGACATTTGCAGGGATTTATCTGCAAATGCTCTATATGGGGATATTCCGTATTCCATTTCCAAGCTCAAACAGCTCGAATTATTGTGAGTCATTTGGTGATTTCATTTTTCAGTCTTATGCATGGGTATTTGATCAATAGTAGTATTTGTTTTGATTTTTACTGAGTTTATACATGGGTCTGTAATGCAGATCATTGAAGAACAACCAGTTAACTGGTCCTATTCCTTCGACGCTGTCACAACTCCCTATCCTGAAAACTTTGTAAGTTTCAGTATTGGTAACCCGAGTGCTTTGAGAGGAATGTGACTGGTGGTTTAAAAAGCTATTAAGTATTGTAGAATACTCCATTACTAGGATCCCTTTAGCTGTACCCTTGTTGAACTGCTAATTGTATCTAGAAATTTCTTAAGTTTTTTTTTGTCAAGTTGCTGATTGGTTCTATATCAGGGATCTGGCCCAGAACCAGTTAACCGGAGACATTCCTAGGTTGATCTATTGGAATGAGGTGCTGCAGTATTTGTGAGTACATTCCTGCCTTAGAATAATCTTGTCCTATATATTAAATTATTGGTTGGTTATATCTCATCATGAGAGTCTCATCTGTTGCAGAGGCCTGAGAGGGAATTCTCTAACTGGTACACTATCTCCTGATATGTGTCAATTGACCGGTCTCTGGTACTTGTAAGTATATCAACTGCTTGGTCTAGTTAGTGAATCTTATCCTTTTCACTCGATGCAAGTGAATCTGATATATGACTTTTGCTTTACCCATTACAGTGATGTGAGAGGAAACAATATAACTGGTACTATCCCTGAAAACATTGGAAATTGTACAAGTTTTGAAATCTTGTAAGTTCCTTTACCTCTATTACTTTTTCAATCTTTTCTTCATCTATATATAGTCTCGTTAATGACACATTGTTCAATATGGCTTTCAGGGATATTTCCTACAATCAAATCACAGGGGAAATTCCTTACAATATTGGCTTTTTACAAGTGGCTACCCTGTATGCATTCTTTCCTTGCTTATTTGATACATTTTTTGAAGTTGAGGTCTCACAAATGTTCTATTATGATAATTCTCATTTTCCTGGCTAATTGGCTGTTCATTCACTAGGTCACTTCAAGGTAACCGGCTGACTGGAAAGATTCCTGAGGTGCTTGGTCTGATGCAAGCCCTTGCTGTGCTGTATGTATCATTACCTCTGCTTTTGAAAGCATAATTGAACTTGCTCATGTGTGCTTGTTTTGCTGACAACATTCTAAATTATTGTGTCTTTGAATACTTACAGTGATTTAAGTGAGAATGAACTTGTTGGTCCAATTCCTCCGATCCTTGGCAACCTGTCTTACACTGGCAAATTGTGAGTTGTACTACATTCGTTGTTGTGTGTCGTTTGTATGTATCTTTTTATGGCGTTTGGAATGATAAATGGTGATTTTCTGTTTGTGTAGGTACCTACATGGTAATAAACTCACTGGACCAATTCCTCCAGAGTTGGGAAATATGTCAAAACTCAGTTACTTGTAAGTGTTATCTTTCAGTATGGCAAGGAATTCAAGTTTAGCGTTGATGTAGGTGTCACTAACCATTTAGGTGCATTAACAGGCAGCTGAATGACAATCACCTAGTTGGTGGAATTCCAGCAGAGCTTGGAAAGCTAGAAGAACTATTTGAACTGTGAGTATATTTTTTGTTTCATTGGGGGCTTTAGATTTGATGTGCTTATATAAAACAGTCCTAAAGTACGTCAATTCTTAACACAGGAATCTCGGCAACAACTTTCTTGAAGGCCCTATCCCAGAAAATATCAGCTCATGCACAGCACTGAATCAGCTGTGAGTTTTATTGTTTTGGCAAATGTAATTTACCATTTTTGCTATATAGGTTTCTCATTCTTGTTATCTGCTGTCTTCAGTAATGTTTACGGCAACAAATTAAATGGTTCTATCCCTTCCGGATTCAAGAATTTAGGAAGTCTGACTTACCTGTAAGTATTTTAAAGCTATCTTAGTGTTCTTCTCTGTATAGTATTATTGCCCTTCGGCTCCCTGTTCGTTTTTCACAGCTATCTTGCGTAATCTGCAGAAATCTCTCTACAAATCATTTTAAAGGGCAGATACCTTTTGAGCTTGGGAGAATTATAAATCTTGACACACTGTAAGTCCAAAGAGCCTGGATTGCTTTTGTTTTTCCCATGAAAATTTCTCTAAGCTAACTTATTAGTTTCTGTTTGCAGTGATCTTTCTAGCAATAATTTTGCCGGACGGGTTCCCTCTTCTGTTGGTGATCTGGAGCATCTGCTTACCTTGTAAGTAAAACTGCCTCTCTCTGTAGTTAACTTGTTCATTTGCCAAAGGAAATACTTAGAAAATAACTTGTGCATTTTTCACATCTAGGAATTTGAGTAAGAACCATCTCAATGGTCCTATTCCAGCCGAATTTGGGAATCTCAGAAGTATCCAAATTCTGTAAGTTACATTCAAACAAATGTGTTTCTCCAATGACTTTCTTTTTGTTAATCCATTAAACTGATCCTAAAGTTACATCTAAATATCTAATAGGGACATGTCATTCAACAATCTCTCTGGCAAGATACCCGAAGAGTTGGGTCAATTGCAGAATATCAACTCTTTGTAAGACCCTATTTTTTTTTTTTGTCTTGCGGAAGCTTGTATTGCTGTACAATTAGTATTCTGGATTGCGGTGTTCTGTCTCAATTCTCAGTGTTGCATGTGTTCCGCAGGATTCTAACTAACAACAGTTTTTATGGGGAAATTCCATCACAATTGACCAACTGTTTCAGTCTAGATAACCTGTAAGTTATTTTGCTATCAGTTTAGTGCATTGTGGATCATCTGAAGGTCTCTTCTAACTCAGTTCTTGTGTGGATTAAGGGATCTCTCCAACAATAACCTTTCAGGACTTGTTCCTCCTTACAAAAACTTTTCAAGATTTCCAGCCGAAAGGTATGGTACTTTATTCCATTAATAGGAGATAAACTGGAGATTTTGTTTGATTTAAGTTGCTTAATGCTGACAGTTTGCTTGCTTTGTCTGTTAGCTTTTCTGGCAATCCCTTGCTATGTGGCAATTGGTCGCGATCATGTTTTGGAGCGTATGTTGAAGGATCTAAAGGTATACCGTGATAGTTTTGAGAATGTATCGAATGTTTACTTTCTGTATTCGTCTACTCTTTTGTTACAGTTAGTGTTATCTTTTCATTTACAGGGCTTGTATCCAGAGCTGTGGTTTTGTTGATAATATTTGGCTGTATCTCACTACTATTGATGGTTATAGTTGCAATTTATCGATCCAATCAACAAAGTCTGTTTCTAAAGGGGTGTGATAAAACACTTGAAGGCATGTCTCCACTTCCTTATGTATTCTCCTGTTTACATTTTTCATCTATTTACTTGTCATTAATATATTCTACTCTTTCAGGTCCACCAAAAATGGTAATTCTTCACATGGATATGGCAATACACTCCTATGAAGATATCCTAAGCATGACTGAGAATTTCAGCGAGAAGTACATCGTTGGTTATGGTGCATCGAGCACAGTTTATAAATGCGTGCTGAAGAACTCCAAACCGATTGCCATCAAACGTCTCTATACTCAACATCCTCACAATACGAGGGAATTTGAGACAGAACTTGAAACAATTGGCAGCATCAAGCACCGGAATCTTGTGAGCCTACATGGATATTCACTTTCACCCAATGGAAATTTGCTCTTCTACGATTACATGCAAAATGGTTCCCTCTGGGACCTTCTTCATGGTTTGTTTGCTTTCCTTTCTCTTGCGCAACTCAGTTCTTTTGGCTCGTCAGCTTGTAATTTGATTATTTTCTTTAGCAATAATTAGCTTACTTTATTACTTATTTTGCAACAGGAGCGGGCAAAAAAGTGAAACTTGATTGGGATGCAAGATTGAGAATAGCTGTTGGGGCTGCTCAGGGACTGGCTTACCTTCACCACGACTGCAATCCGCGTATCATTCACCGCGATATCAAGTCCTCCAACATTCTCATTGATGACAACTTTGAAGCCCATCTCTCAGATTTTGGTATTGCGAGATGCATCTCATCTTCAAAAACCCATGCATCAACTTATGTGATGGGAACAATAGGTTACATTGATCCTGAGTATGCCCGGACTTCTCGACTTACTGAGAAATCTGATGTCTACAGTTTTGGTGTTGTTCTCTTGGAACTACTCACTGGCAAGAAGGCTGTTGATAATGAATTCAATTTGCATCAACTGGTTAGTAATCTTTGGGCATTTCTTCCTTGTCCTTTTTAAGTTCCTTGATATCCTTCTGTTGATTTATCAGGATCAATACTTAAGCTGCTATCTTTTGTCAGATATTATCCAAAGCCGATGACAATACAGTGATGGAGGCAGTTGATCCTGAAGTTTCCGTTACTTGCATGGATTTGAACCTTGTCAGAAAGACATTTCAACTTGCATTGCTCTGCACAAAGAGGCTTCCTTCAGAAAGACCCAGCATGCATGAGGTAGCTCGACTCTTGGTCTCTTTACTTCCAGCTCCTCCACCAAAGTCATCTTTGGCTGCTCCAAAGCCAATCAGTTACACTCAATTAGTGGCTACAGCAGAAACCAAACAATCGCAGCCACAACAAGAAGGTAAACGCGACAACAATTCATCTGATGCTCAATGGTTCCTTAGATTTGGTGAAGTAATTTCTAAGAACAGTATCTAATCCCAACTTACGTACAATATTATACAAACATAACAAAATTAACTACAGAATCTGTGAGATCCCAAATTTTGTTGCAAGTGGGTTGTTTTCTCTGCAGTATGGGAGAATAGAATGTGGATGGGTAATCACTGCTAAGTTTTTATATTTTGATCTACATTTTTTTTTGTTGGGAGTAGTTTTTAAATGACTTCAGGGCTAGTCATTTACAGAAAGGGGAAAGTAGGGTGAAATGGTATGTTACATTTTTGTACAAAACGTTGTCCTTTTTTGTTCTTCTATGAAATTGGACTTTTTTGAATCCCTATTGTTATTCATTTCCTTTTTTCTTCTTCTTGTTGTTCTGCTTTCATTGTAGTTGCATGTTTTTTAGCCTGGATTGATTGGGGGCCAGACCTTTTAATTGGGGGCCATGCACTAGATGACAAAAAAGGTCACCCAATCCTAATTTGGGTCACCCCTTATAATTTTTTTTTTAAATGGCTAAAATGCCCCTTAGTGATTAGTATTAAGAATTAATTAACTTGATTAGTGTGGTAATTGTGTTTAGATAAAAATCTGATTTTAGGATAAAAATTTGTGGAGATTTTATTTTTGGGTTTTATGTGTTGAGAAGAAGAAGAGAAGTTTTTGAGTGGAAAAATTAGGGTTTTTGAAATGAGTGATTCAAGTGGAGGGAATGAGGGTGGTGAAGCTTCAAATAACAACCATGATTGTGTTGATGGTTATATTGTCTCAACTAATCATATGGATTGGATGTTTGATGAGGAGATGTTAATGGAGGAAGCCATGAATAATGGTGGAAATGAAGATCCTACTCCTCAAAATGAAGGAACCGATACTCCAAATGAAGAACCCGCACCTCAAAACAATCAGGTAAACCTCATATACTCTTGAAATTGTCTGAATGGTGCTCCAAGGGGTCGATTCATGCTCACTGTATAAGTCGTCAGTGTGAGAGTCGTTATAGTCGGGGTTTGGATTCATTAACGACTCTCAAAGGTCGTCAGTGAATTGGGACTACCGATGACGACTCAAACCTGCAACTTTTCCAGGTTATGAAAAATTGTTAGGGGCGGGTGATAAACACTGACGACTCTTATAGCTAGGTCAATAAGGGTCGTTAATTTTGTTTGTTTAGAGACAAACGACTCTAAACCCAGAAGAAACAGTAAATAAAAAAACTTAGAGTCGTCATATATGTATTCCTATAAGGTGACGACCCTATCCCACCATTTCAAATTTTGTGTAGAGTCGTTCGATGTGTTATTTAAAATACTAACGACCCTTGAGCTGGATTATCATAACTTTTGATTTCATTTCATTGAATCATAAAAGGCATACATCTTTCATAGCGATACGTTTGAAGGAAATGAAATACAATAGATAGTAACGGTGCACTGATACACTTAATCATAAATGGCGTAATTATACATGGTGCCTTCCAAGATAAAGTAGCAATCTTCGAACTCAAACTTTTTCCCACGAAGCTCCTCGTAATAGCCATACGCCTTCCTCAACTGAAAACGCAAACATACTCAGTTAGTAGTGTTGAAAGCTTTGGATAAGTTTTACCTCTTGTTTAAATACTTACTCTTATAGCACCCAACATATTGGGCATGGCTTCCCTTACGGCCTTGATTTCTCTTTTGAAAACTTCACACTCGAAGAATATCTCCTCGAACCGTTCCTTGACGAGTTTCAAAGACCTTGAGTTGCAATTTCCGTCTAACGCCACAAAAACGATGAAAACACGGTTCCACCAAGCATCCGATGTTTGATCAATGTCTTTTCCTAGATCTTCAAAGTGGTTTGTGACGGTTTTCCAAGCTCTCACAATAGCGCAATTCTCTTCCGAAGTGTAAGTACTAGTCATGGTGTTTCCTCTTCTTTTTCCTCTTGGATGATAAATGAATGAGAATGAATGTGAAGGTTGAGAATTATGGTTTGGGTGAAGAATGTGTGAGGTATGGGTCTCTATTTATAGAGATTAAGGACCCAACAGTCATTTTTTTGAATTTTTAACCGTTGCCCGACTCAACCACATTTGGTGAATTCAAAATTCACATTAACTGCATTAAGGATCGTCATTATGTATATTAAACAAGTGACGACCCTTGATGATAAAAAGTGTCGTTCAAGTGTAATGTTTACTGAATGACGACTCTATCGTCAAATAGTCTCTGTGTCAAGTGACCTTTAGGGTCGTTAATATGTTCTTCTCCATAAATGACGACTCACGCCAAAAATTTCAAACAATCTTTAGAGTCGTCACTTTTTCTTTAACGAATCATGACGACCCTTTATGAACTATAGTTATTGCACCGATATTTGAAGTCATGTGGTTTATTGAATCAGAAAAAACATACATGTAGTTGAAATAAAATAGAAGTAAAACGCATAAAATTGTTCAATACATCGCCCTAGGGATTCTCTACGAGTTTAATTATATAGGGCGAATTGCCATTCAACTTCCTCCAAGAGAGTGTAGCAGTCCTCGTGCGTAAAACTCATGCCCGTACCTTAATTCGTATTGGCTCCGACCCAAAGTATACTTGGGAAAACAATTTTTCAAATAAGTTAGCGTTGTTGAATAATCATAACCAAATAAATATTTTTTGATGAGAGGCCTATTGATTCACAAACTTACTCTATTCATTCGGTCTTCGTTTGGCATAGCGTCCTTACGAGCTTTCAATTCGTTTCTCAACAAAGACGCATTCATTGTATAAATATGCATACCTTTCCCTTATTTGTGGGGAGCGTCCTCCTATAACGATTTCCGCTTAGTGCTTTAAAAACCTTAAACACCCGTTTCCACCAAGCAATGGTGTTTTGATCATCCCCAAAGTAAGGCCCTCTTGTTGGGTCTTCGTTACTGGTCACCCATTGCGCTTCCTCAACGGAGTGCTTTGTGAGAGTGGTGTGTGCTCTGACAATAGCAACATCTTCTAGATCATTGAACGGAGTTGTAGCCATTTTTGGTGATTCAAAGTGATGAGTAACTGATTTAGGAAGATTGAAAGTGATGGGTGAATAAGTTTGGTAGAGATTGGTCTCTATTTATAGCAAAAAAGTACCCAACGGCTAGATTTTAAAAAAAAAACGGTTACTTCTGCAATAATTGCTCCTACTAGTCAAAGTTACCGTTGGTTTTCAAATTCTCTACACTTAGTTCGTCTAGAGTCGTCAAGGGATATATATAAACAGTAACGACCCAAGGTGGATACTGGGCAGAATGGTTTATATTTGGGAATGTAGAGTCGTCTGTATATAAAGAGGGTCGTCATTTGTCGAGGAATGGGTCGTCGTTCTGCAAAAATAATGTTGACGACTGTTAGTGTCGTCAACCTGTAAATAAAGATGACGACTTTTAGGGTCGTCATTTTAACATCTCGGATATTAACGATTTCTTTGAATGATATGTTTTTCTTTTCTATGTAGCTGGTTGTACGGCGAGCTCTCAACCCGAACCCGTCTCCATTATCGGTCCGGGATACCTCCCAACACTATATGACCGATTTGGTACGTTTTTAATGTTTGAATCGATGTATATCTTTATGAAAATTGTTTAATTAGTGTTGCATCATGAACGTGACATTGGTTTTGATGTAGACGTGGGAGACAAAGGCTGATGTCAAGGAATGGATTATTTCCAAGGCAAAAGAGAAGATGTGCGTAGTTGTTCAAAGCAAACACGTTGATTATTTCCAACGGGTAGACCCACAACTAAAAAGTCTTTTAGAGAAACCGTGAAAGCGGCAAAGAGTTGCAAAAGCGACCTGTCACGTCATCAGTATGTCCAGGCGGAATATACGGAGTATGAGAACTCTTTCGTACCCAAGGCAAGGGGGCCGCCAAAGGAAGACATGGATGTTGTAGACCATGTGGTCGGTACCCAAGCAAAGCCAAACGAGCGGAATGGTGACGATACGAGGAATAAAAGGTAATCCGCGCACCCCTAGAGATTCCCAAGGAAGACCACATCGTGTTGCTTACACTTTGTATAAAGAGTATACCACCAACTTCCTCACGTCATCTTGGATCACCTTCTATCCACCGACGACGTCGACGGCGATGGAAATTGTGGTTACCATGTTGCAACGGAACAATTAGGGCATTTCGACGAGGCCGACGAACTTAAGCTCACCCAAATCGAATATGCAAGAAAAAAAATGGCAGAAAATCTAGTTCAGGACAAACAACTATATTTGAAAATGCTCATGGAAGGAGACCAAAAAGAGAGGGAATTGAAGTTTAGGGAGTTGGTTTCAAACGTGAAATGGAGGAAGGGGTCCAAGAAGGCCGGTTATAAGTTTTGGATGCAAATGCCTTTTGGTGGCCAACTTTTGGCGGACACATTCACTTGTGTAGTAATTGTATTCAAAGAAAGGCTTCCCCGAGCCTCTTGTATGTACGTACCTTCCAAAACTAGGTGCGAGACGGAGATAAAGAAAAGAAGAATTGTAATGGCACATGTCAATGATAACCATTACATAGGCTTGAAGATTTCCGAAGAATGTCCTCTACCACGGGTGTATGGTGATTGGGGAGAGTACACCAAGGAGTGGACAAACCAAGATGAGTATGGAATGAACATTTGGAATGCTATGGACCCAACCCCGGTTTACTTAGACTTGGGAAATGAATCGTGAGAGAAGATGTTTATTCTAAACAATGCATTGCATTTTGAAGCATACTTTTTCATAATGGTTGTATCTTCTACCCGATATTTGTATTTCAAGAATGCTTAATGAATACAATGCGTTTTATCCTTTTATCCTAGTTGGATTATGTTAATTTGAATTATGTTACGAGTCGTCAAGAATATATACACACACCTTAACGACCCTAACCGTAAAATTTGCTAGTCTCCCCGGATGTTTTTACGCTTAAAGGTCGTTATACATATAAACATCCAAGTTAACGACTTATACCTTAGAATGTTTTGCAACAATACAAATAAGTCATCTATATATACATAAACATTGACGACTCTAATGTTAAAATTTGACAGTCTCCTGGATGTTTTCCAACTAAGAGTCGTCATCTCAGTTTACATAAACATTAACGACACTAACCATAAAAATTTGATGGTCTCCTGAATGTTTATATACTAAGAGTCGTGAAGCATATATACATACAAAGCAACGACTCTAGTTATACGCCTTAGAGTCGTCATCATTATAGTGTATACATGGACGACTCTATAAGAAAACCCCAACGGCTTTTTTTGTATACACTTTTTCCCAAAAAAATAGCTGTTGGTAATTATTGTATATATAGAGGAACACTTCCAGAGCAAATTCAATTGAAAACCACCTCAATAATGGCAAATCCTTCATCAACCCCCAATTCAATTGATAACATACTTAGAAGATGCAAGCGACCAACCAAATCAATATTGGCAATGGAAGAAGAGATACGCAAAAAAACATGCGACCTACTAAAAACATGCGCCATATCCTACGAAGGAAGAAGAAGAGTTGCGCGAGGCCAAACGACGAGACCAAGAACAATCCCAACTCCGTGAAAGATTCAAGCAAGTCGAGGAAGAGACCGAATGGGTTAAAAATTATTACATTGTCAAGGATCTCCACGAAGAACATGAACGTGATAGTATATTTTGGAGCCAAGTTGGTTTGGGTCCTTTCGTTAATAACAACAACAAACTACGATATCCTTACTTGCCGTCCCACATTAGTCATAGGACGATTCTTGTTATGAAATGGTGCACCAAGTACAACGAGTTTCTCGCGAGGCACAAAGGGGATAGGTGTGCTGCTCAGGCCGCATATACCAAATGGAGAGGAGAGCCTTTTTATCACATTGAAGCCGCCATGCTAGTTGAATCTCGCACCAGAAAAATGAACAACAAGTAATGTGTTCAAAGGAATATCCACCTTCTAATTAATATTTAATATGCTACAATTCCAAGTTTCCTTTCAATCGAGATTCAATTTATTTTAATGAACAAATCGTTATCTCGGTTTGTTAATGCAAGACGACTATACCTAAGTCGTCATATGACTTATTTTGGAACAACCTGCTCTTGAGTCGTCAACACCTTTGATAACTTAGTTAACGACCCACGTTGTGATTTTAAAAAAAAAACGACCGTTGGGATTTTCTTCTATATAATACCACCCCATCCTCTAGAGAAAATAGCCCAAAACCATTCGTTTTTTCCACCAAACTACGTAATCTTTCAATTGCAATGGCTGAATGGGAACCGTATGAAGATTTGTGTCTCGTTAAATCGTTTGCTAGTACCTTTCGTGAACGTCCAAATGAAATCTATTCAATGTTTTGGAAGAGAGTTAAGGAGTTCTTCTACTGGCGTACCGCGAATCCTAATAACCGAAAATGGAGAGACTTGGCATTTCGATTCAACTACATTAAAAGTGCAATGAGAGAGTATGTAAAAGTTAGAAATATGGTGTACGACCATCATCCACGAGCTCCTCTTAAGGAAAAAGTGAGTAATTCGTTAATATTTATACTTTCCTCATCCTTCAACGTTACTAACATATAACATTCCTCGTTTAATTTCAGCTGAACGTTTCAATGGGTTATGGACAATACGTAATGGGGATACTAAGTTCATTCACCACAAAGAATATACAACGTTGTATCGTCGAGCGCGAAAGGTTCATTGACGAACATTTGATGTGTCAAATTCAAGAATACCCATATTAACTTTCTCCCGGTTGTAACAAATCGTCAATATATCCCATATAAAAGCAACGACTCAGTATACCGCAAGATGTATTTTCCGGATTTAATACACATGTAATGATCGTTAACGCCATTTGATACCGCTAACGACTTTAGGCAGGAAAAAATGGTTCATCTCTGGATGTTTTCTCGACCTAGAGTCGTCATTAGTTTCCATATTCTAATTAACGACTCTAGGCAAAGAAAATATGGTTCATCTCCTGGATGTTTTCTATGCTAGAGTCGTCATTAGTTTCCATATACTTAATAACGACTCTACGCATAGAAAATATGGTTCATCTCCTGGATGTTTTCTATGCTAGAGTCGTCATTAGTTTCCATATACTAAATAACGACTCTAGTCATAGAAAATATGGTTCATCTCCTGGATGTTTTCTGACCTAGAGTCGTCATTAGTTTCCATATACTAAATAACGACTCTAGGCAGGGAAAAAAAACATCAGTCTTCATTTCCCTCTGAGTCGTTAGACTTTTAATTGAAACACATAACGACTATGTGTATCACAAATAGAGTCGTTACACTGCTACAGCACCATAGATAACGACCCTAACTCTATCACAAGATATAATCTTGTCTCGCATTAGAGTACTACATTATTCTAACAAACATACTAGTAAACATCCTTCTTAAAACAAAGTAGTATGAACAAACCAGCCAAACCAAACACATAAGTAGTTTCAACAAACACATAAGTTCAAGTTATAAAGTAACATCTCAAGGAGACGGAGACGGTAACATCTCCTTGAGTAAAGACCACCATCTCGACCTCGACCTCCTCCTTACTTCCCGACCGGAAACTTTCCGCTTTTCTTAGAGGAGGACCCCGAGTTTCACCTACCCGGGGAACCACCATCTTCTCCGTACCTTGTTCATCATGATGTTGGCTACTTTGCCCCTGCTCACCACCTTGTTGTGCTCGCCTACGTGTTTTCCGGGTCCTCTTACCTTCCTTGGCCAGCTCAAGAAACATCTTCTTTGCATTGGGATTTTCAATGTGCGTGCAACAATCAACAGACAGACACGTTGCTTCGCAGGCTCAATCACTTCCCTTTGTCACCGAGCAACAAAAAGCCTTGACAAAAAGCTTCATTCGTTCCTCTATATATATACATTAAAAAACAATTCTAATGAACTCGACGTATATTTGTATGTAAATGAATAACACAATTACACAAATAAATACTCACCACTAGTTTAAGAATGGTAGTATCATCTCTACCGTCTGCCTTGAGAAGAAGATGTGGATGCTCTGTTGGTCCTCCTACCCGTAACCCGATCGATCCGTATTACCCTACCATGGGAGAAGCCTTCGTACCATTGATAGTAATCCGTTGTTGCCTCGTAACCTTTATCCACATGCACCCAAAATGTGATGTCTACGAGGCTAGAATGTCTATCATTCCAATGCTTGACATCGATTGCGTGTTCGTAAACCACTTTTATTTCACCTTGCCGGCCTCACATTTGTTCAAATTGTGCTTGAACGGAGGTACATCGTCTTCATCGGGTGAATCTTGAACAAACCCAAGTTGACGCATGATTCTCAAAGGATTGTACATTGAAAAACCGTTGGGGTGAAACAAAGGGCCATGGTAATACACGACATCTTCCACTCACGCCAACTCTAGCATCCTTGTAAGGACTAAAGATTACCTCTTCCGCCGTGATGTTGTCAAGTTTTTTACGCATTTCTATCAAGGCATCAGTTTGTTCCCTATCCTGAGAACCGAGTACACCCAACGGGTTCCTGTTGGACTACCTGGGCTCCAATTTGAGTTGATTTTCACATCTTCATTGTCTTTGAACAAAGGAGGGGAAATGATCATAAATCCACACCTATTTTAAACAATCAAATAAACATAAAAATATATCGAAGGAAAAAAACATACTAAAAGAAGACAACTTTCATCAATCCAAATACCCGGATTAGAGCCAAATTCCCATTAATTTGAGAAGTTCGTTCGCGAGATCCCCGGGAAAGCCGACCATTCGGATGTGCAACTATGGCGGTCCCCAAGAGTACTTGTTCACATCTTCTAAGGGGTCCAAAAGTCAAGAAGGTTGGCGCTCACCCTCGTTACCTTTGTCGTCGGAAATACAACCGATGCAAGGACGTACAACAAATAAGCTGCCGCCGCATAACGACATTCCATATCGAGAGACCTCCGTTATTTTCCTTCTCTCATACCAAAGAAACATCCGCCTAATGTCCACAAGCTTGAACTCTTTCTTCGGGTACTTAGCTCCCAAGCACGAAAAGCCCATCAGTCTTCTCTTTATCCCAACCAAACAAGTTCTTGGTCCATGTATAAATTTCATCCCAACTAGGCCTTCTCTTGAAATTCTCACTGGTTGATTTACCTTCGACCTGCAACCCTAATATCTGTTCTGCATCATCAGGAGTCAATGCCATCTCGCCAAAAGGAAGTTGGAATGTGTCGACTTCAGCGTAATACCTTTCACACGAAACTAGATACTCACGACCTTGTCATACGCAATCACGAGTTCACAACGGCATTGTACAAACCAGAGTTTTCAACATATTCTTTAACCCTTGCACATCCACCTTCTAGCGCCACAACTCCATTTTCTTAAAAGAAGATTGGTGCCAAGAGACGTGCGGCATTCTTATGATCCCGCAAAAAATAAACAAATAAGTATTAAAAAACATATTACAAAAGTAATATCAACAAACTAATCATATAGCAAGCAAAGTTGGGATTCTTACGATTGTCTCATAGATGGTATGAGCCCACGATCCAAAGATATCCAAATAGAACTTTGCCCCCATCTCTAGGTTCTCCTCTTGGTTTACCATTTCGAAGAGGCTCCAACATCAAACGAGGCGCGGAACGTGTCTCGCGCCGGGTGCAATATCGGGTTCCATCCTTCTTAACCCTCTTTAACGGCTTCGTCTTTGCATCCTCGTTCTTCAGCTTCTACATCTTGTTTACCATCATCCTCTTCATCATCCTTACCACCACCATCATCCCCTTCATCCTCTTCCTCCTCATGACCACCATTATTACCTCCATCCCCTTCCCCGCTCATCATCATCACCATTACCATCATCATAATCATCACCACTAACATTACCTTCATCATCATTGTCACTCTCTACATCCTCTTCACCTCGTACGGGAGGATCTTCTTGTATCTCCTCTTGTTGGATTTCTTCTTCTTCACCACTACTGCTAGCGGAAATAACATGTGAGTCTGATTCTGATGAATCCGACAACTCATCACCTTTGTCTCTTGGTTCGGTGATAGAAAATGATACCTCACTCGGCTTCTTACCGCGTAATGGACCAGCAAGTAAGAATTTATCGTGGCGTGGAGGTTTGGAAGGTGGAGTTATCGTCATTGGAACCTTGCCTTTGGTTCTGCATTAGGTTTCGAAACAAAAAAACAAAAAATAACCCAACAAGACATCAACTTTATGGTTATCAGATCAAGAGTCGTCAATACGATAATCTAAAACACAACCGACCCTCGAAGCATTATTGTGACGACTCAAAGTAATATGTTGACGACCTCACAAATAACAAAGGGTCGTCAAAAAGACGATAACGATCCTACGATTTGGGTTGACGACTCTAGGGCACATACCTAAGTGACGACTCAAGGGGAAATGAGATGACGACCCTATCAATTTTTGGAACAGAGGGCTGTTCGAGTTCCATCTAGAGTCGTTAGCGAATAAATAAGGGTCGGCAAACAAGAGTCGTCATCTGCAACATAAAAGATTAACGACTCTATTCTAGGGCAAAATTCACCGAAGTAGCAGAATAAGGGTCGTCACCTTCAACCTAATAGGCTAACGATTTTTCATAAAATAAACATGCAAATGAAAAGTCGTTAGGGGTATCCAAATGATCGCTAACGACCCTTTAACCGAAACCGCTAAATTTCGGCTACTGGACTCAAATTCGCAATCAAAACACAACAAACAAACGCATAGAAGGTGGGTTTAACTTCACATACCTTCTAATTGGACCCATATCTTCTTTTGGTTTCGATTTTTGGGTTTTGGGGTTCTTCCCACGATTACCTATCCTTTGACTTCGCCGAGGAGATTGGGGATTTGACGTTCTTTGCGAGCGGTCTGCTTTTGTACGAGCCATGTTTGAAGAAGAAGGTAATCGTCGATTATCTTCTAACATCGACGATGAATCGGTTGAAAAAAAAATCGTTTGGGGTCGTTAATGGTGGTTGTGGAGAGGAAGAGGAGAGGAGAAGAAGAAGAGAAGAAGAAAAAAAGAAACATTTTTTTTTTTTTGTTTAGTTTAGGTAAATTAAATGGGGGCCTAATTATGATTTCAAATTAGTGTTAATCGGTTTTTAAGATTTGTGTTTAGTAAAGGGCAAAACAGTCTTTTCAATATCGGATTAATACGCCCCTCAAAAATTTGGGGTGGAAATAAAATATCATGGCCCCCAATTAAAAGGTCCGGCCCCCAATCAATCCAGGTTTTTTAGTTGGTTATGTGAAATTTACTGAAACTTGTCAGCTTTTTTCTTGTCATAAAGAATATCACAAGACATTGCTGTAGCTCCTTTAGTATGGTGGGGACTGGGGACCTTGGATTGTTTGACTGGTTGTGATGGTTCAGATGTACAGTTTTTTATTACTGTATATTCTAGCAGTTGGTCGCTTGTCATGTTGTAGTGGTGACTAGTGATGACAATTGGTGAATGATAATAAATTGATTATCAATCAGTAGTTCTATCTTCTGCAAACCACTTTGTTGGTCCATCTTTGGTGAAAGAATAAATGTGTGCAAAAAGCCTAGTTGTGGACCATCATTATGTCCACACTATAAATGTATGTTCACTCTTTAATAGTACCATTTTGCATAGTTAAGTTTTGAAGTTGGTTTTCTTGTAGAGAGATAGAAGTCATTCAGAGTTTACATATTGCATGAGGATGGTCTTTATTCCAAAGGTATATCTAAAACTGTCAGTAGTACCTGCGAAACAATCATGGACAACTCTGTGTGGCATTGTCAAAATGCACTGCTGCCATAGTAGCCTGCAGAGTAGTTCAGTACTCACCCCCTATAGTTCAAGTTTTCTTTTGCTTTGAGATTTTTTGAGTACTCACCCCCTATTTCATGTTCTTTGCCTACGGCCTTCGGTTTTATGCTTTCTTCAAGTTGGAAATTTAATGCTTTCCATGGCATTAAATTTTTGGTGTATGCTTTATAGTACTGAACCAAACGACGTGGGAAGAATTACTCCGTTTAATTTTTGATGCAATACGAAAAGAAAAAGCAATAAAATACAACTTTGAGCCCCGGCCGTAGTTCAATTACAACAAATACATTCATCAAGCTAGCACTCAGCAGCGCCTTGGGGCTTATCCTAGGCTCGATTTTGCTTGTTCAGACTTCAGACATGTTCTCGTGTAAGTGTCCTAAAACTGTAAAAAACGTATCTTGGTCTCGTTTGGCCATTCGCCCATTGCGAATTCGAAAAATGTGAAACAAACACATAAAGCACTTACCATTGATTTACCGTTGATCTGTTTGTTAGTTAATACTTCCCGCTAAGAGAACTTTACTTGCACATAAGTTCTGGTTTTAGTTGAACCTTGGTTGCACTTTACTGACATCACGGGTAAAAATAGCAGTTCGTTGTTGTCTCTTCCATTTCATTCCTCTACTGGTCTCAGTACTACTATTGTCGTCGGCATTTATTATAGTATACTTACACATCAGCTTGGAAACATCTATCCTTCTCGTCTGACCCACCTAAAAAGCTTCTCTAGAGTTGCTCTTTTCGTCAAAAAATGGCCTCAAAGAAATCTTGCTGGAGGTGTTGGCGTATTATTGTAGTTTTAATGATTCAGTGAAGACATTTCATTTCAGGACCCTTGATTACTTCTTGATTTTGTTTTAGTTGTATGAAATGCAAAAAATTACACACACCACAGCACAGAAGAAAATATGACGTAAGCTTAAAACAATTTTATTGTGTAGAATTCATGTTACAGCATTTTCCTTTAATTTCTCTCTTTCCATTTTATTCTTCCTGTTGACCAAAAAAAGATTGGCTACAATTTATGCATGTTTGGGATGTCCCATTAGACTACGCGAAAACACAACAACGATGGATTCCTGATATTAGTCAAAGGGTGAATGGATGAACTAAAATCATAGACCACCGCCATTTTCCCGAAAAATCAACATTCAACATGCACGCGTGGTGTTTGAATATTTTATTTTCGTTTATCCTCTCGGCTTTGTTGCATGCCGTGTTTATCGAACTAGAACTCCAGCTTCTCTCTGGCTGTCCTTCTACAATTGTTGAAACCAATTCTTCTTCATCATCTTCTTCTTAGATTCAGCATTGCCGATTCCATATGCTCTCTTTCTTTTGTTTGAGAGTTTTAATTCTTCCCGTCTCGTTTTCTCCTGCTCTTCTTAGAAGACTTACCAGCATCACCGTTCACTCTCCATTCTCCTCAGCAGCAACTGGTTCCAAATATGTTAATCCCTTGTACATACCGACGCCGGCCACGTTGGTATATCTCATAACGGGATCCGGATTCCGCCTCGTATTTTTCTTTTTATCGTTTCTGGACCTCCTCATCCTGAGAGCTAATATCTAAATCATCAAAAATTTCGCGACTCTTTCCCTTGTTCTTGTTACATACCCGCATTTTCTTCTCAACATATAATTCTTCAACTCATCCTTGTTCAGTTTTCCCTTGTCGAAACGGAAAAGCAAAGCAAACCTTAAATTGAAGCTAAAAAGGGACTAGGAAAATACCTCGAACGTAGTGTTTGGACCGTTAAAAAAGGAAATGTTACAATCGTTTTGTCAAACTTCTTCAGCCCTTCTTATAAAACGTAGTGTTTGGGCCGTTAAAATAGTCACGAACTCGTGTATCTCCCTTTCTCAAACCTTGCATTTGCATAGTAAGAACTAATGTCACGAACATGAAATCGTTAAGGTTGCCACCACCACAAGAGATCTTTTGCTCAACAGCTTCATAAAAATCCGCCTTTTCTATCTTTTTTTTTTCTTTGGTTCACAAACAAATCAATGTAAACCATACCTTCCAACCACCACCACCATAACAAGACGTTCATTTCTTCATCTCGTGAAAATTACATCCACCATGCAAATTGACACACAAGCATACATATCTAGCTGAACCATTATACTCACCACCATATTTGTTAGCTTAACTTCTGGTTTCTTTCTACAACAAATCGCCATGAAACTTTCTACAACAAATGGCCATGAAACAAACTTCTCCAAGCATACCATTTGGTGTTCATTTTCTGGATATTCATGAAGATGTCCGAGAAGAAGTTGAAGAACAAGTAGGAGATGGAACGGCGGACATCAGGGGCGGAGCCAGAAATCATGGGAAGGGGTGCAAAATTTTGCTATGGGTGCGACCAATAATTTTAGGGGTGCAAAAATGTGAAAATGGGCTTGTATGTCAAAAAAAAATTTTCTTCCAGGGCTTAAAATGGGCTTTGGAGCCAGCTAGGCAGGGGGTGCAAGTGCACCCCTTTGCAATGAACCATTTTTTGGGGACCATGGTTTTTTTGAGGGGACCATGGTCTTATTAGGCCACCTTCCCTCTAATTATAAGGGGTGTCATAATGCGTTGAAATTACTAACCTACCCTTAACCTAATTTAATTTAAAACCAACCTAATAACCACCCCTCTCTCACTTTATATATAACCACCACCTCCTCCCACCACCACATCCCATCACCGCCGATTACTACCACCACCACCTCCGACCATCACCACCGCCCACCGCCGCCGATTACCACCACCTCCTCCTCCCACCACCACTGCCGATTACCACCACCACCACCTCTATATATATATAGCTTAATTTAAATCTTTAGCAAAGATATTCTCACAAACCCATTACTTGTCGTTTGTTTTTGGTTGAAAAAATGCGAAGTAATCATCAAAATGAGTTGAAAATGGAAGTTGTGGAGAGGTTTAATGGAGGTTACATTGTTGAATTCTTGCCATTTGTTCCTCTCACAAGGCAACCGAACTACACATTCAGATGAGTTCGGTTACTTGTTCATCCTCACAAAGCAACCAAACTACACCTTCAGATGAGTTCGGTTCTATATGCTTTATAACTATGTTACCGAACTGACGAGTTCGGTTGTTTCGCATAAATGTATAAAACTGCCATGTAACCATACTCTAGGGTTAAAAACATAAGAAAAAAAGTTTCCATGTAACCGAACCTTACTGTTGTTCCCATTATTTTTATTTCTCTTATAACCGAACTCTATCAACTTTGTTCGGTTATTTCGCAAAATCTTAAAACTCCCATGTAACCGAATTCTACTAAAAACATAAGAAATTTTTGTTTGTTAAGTTCGGTTGGTTGTGCAATTGATCTCAAGTTTGCTAAACAACCGAACTTATTAAACTTAGTTCGGTTGGATCGCAAAAGCATGCAGCTTGCGAACCAACCGAACCTTATACACTTGGTTAAAATTTATTTGTACGTAAAGTTCTAAGAAGTTGCGAACCAACCGAACATAACGTTGCATGTCGAGCTTCCATTAATATGGAGTTCGGTAACTGCGTGTTTGGATCAAGCAACCGAATTACACCTTCAAACTAGTTCTAAGCATTTGTTTATCTCCCAAGGCAACCGAACTACACATTCAGATGAGTTCGGTTACTTGTTCATCCTCACAAAGCAACCGAACTACACCTTCAAATGAGTTCGGTTACTTGTTCTTCATATAAAATAACCGAACTTTTCAAAATCCAGTTCAAAATTTTACATTTTTGGGGAAGTTTTTACCAATTCAACATACATTATCTAAGTTTGGAGCATACTTGTTCACCCAAATACTCTTCCTCCTGTTGTGGTTGATAAAATCCATCATTTGAATACTCAAAGGAGGTGAATTGGAAAAAAAAATTATTTTTCATGTTTTTCTCCTTCATCTTCTCTAACTCTACTCCCACAATAATTCTACTCAACTAATATAATAAACCCATCTTTTAATTTAATCTCACTAATTGTTTATAATTAAATCATTTCACTAATCATAACCTAAAATTAATTAAGAGGGTAGATTAGGTATTAAATAAATAACTAGGGCGGACATAGTTGGTAATGATAATAAGCGTGCAAACAAACCGCCGAAAGCTAAAAAACACACGAGCTTTAATCGACAAATTTCTCTTGAAACCGGGTTTCCAGTACTGAACAAAGAATCTAAGGCTAAAAGATGATGAGCGGGCAATGCTTTCTAGCGGGAGAAGTTTTGGAGGGTTCGGGTAGTAGTACTAGAGAAGGGATTAAGAAAGGAGATTTAATGTATACTACTCATGCGCGTGTAGTTGAAAAGATATAGAATACCATGCTTTTCCAAAAATAACTTCCATGTATATTTACCTGACTCTATTTTAGGTAAGGGTGTGGAAACGTGCAGAGAAAGAAACATCGTAAGTTACCTAAAAATTCAGTAAAAGGAGTATAGTATATATATGCATCTTCTGCAGGACTAATAAGTAGTAACACAGTTTTGCAGCTTTGGGGAGGTGTAACTTCTGATTGTTCAAATTGCAGAGATGTCGATAAGGTATATTTTTTTTTTAGTATTCCCAAACTATGTAGCGTAATTTTTAGTTTTAATTTATCTCAAATATATCCTGGTATACTGATATGTACTCCTGTTGGGTGTATCTACAGAGAAGAAGAAGACGATGATGCCTCATCAGTGAGCTCACTCTGGGATTCTCATACAGATGAAGACCGCGATGAAGAAGAAGACACAGACGATGACGACGAGGTGGAAGTTTTCGAACCGATTATTGAAAACGGAAGACGTAAAACGTTTTTTTGCGACATAAATGAAGATAGTTTTGAGGACAAGGTTGAGCTGTTGAGGCAGTTGAGGATTGGTTATGTGCCTATTGAATGTAAAGAAGGGGGGGAAGACAGGTATAACGTTCACATATATGTTTATTATCGTAAGAGGAGAGGATATGGGGGATATGGTATTGTTATACGGCACGTCAACTCCAGAAAATACATAGGTGCTTATTATTTTGCCTCCAAAGGAGGGTCATATCTTTATTACCTTCTAGAGGGAATTAAGAGATGCTTGGAGATTATTAACGAATGGGGATTTCATCGATTCCGGTGGTCGATCAATTCACCAAGAGCTTCGGACTACTTTAACAACATTTTCAGTGATCCCACCTGTCTAACTGACTGCTTTCATTACAAACGTGATATTGCTGATATTAATTACTGCAAGACTTGTATGAGAAATCAAATGTGGTTGACTCTTGAAAAGTTTGAGCTATTGGAACCAGCTATTAAAGCCATTTTGAAGATGCAATATGAGAGCAAGTACAAATTTAGAGGCGGCTGTGATCTACAGTACATTGTGGCTGCGCAGTATATTGCAAGATTAGGAGCAGAAGCACTTGTGCGGAAGATGAAACAGGGCGTGAGTCCAGATCAGGTACAAGAAGTTAAGGTGAAGATGGAAGAGGAAGAAATAGAAGCACTTGAGCAGGAGACGGGACTGGGCGTTGAGTCCAGAAAAGGACTCAAATGGTAGCAGTGGCCAGGGATGATCTACGGCAATATGTTCTAATTTTTGTTAGTCCCGTATGTTTTCTGGTTGGCAACATCTTAATTCATCCATGTATTCTTTTGGTTCTTAATGAGATGAGGTTCTTAACAGTAAAAGCATTGGCCATTCGCCCATTGCGAATTCAAAAAAAGTGAGACGAACACAGAAAGCACCTGTTTGTTAGTTTAATACTTACTTCTAGGAGAACTTTAGTTGCACATAAGATCTGGTTTTAGTTGTAACTTTACAGATATCACGGGTACAACCAGACGATAACTCTTCAAATTCTCGAACATTTGGCATAGCCGAGAAGTCGTTTTTCTGGAGAACATTTGCACAGCCAAAATATAAATTTAAACTGCTAAAATTCATCATGAAATTTAGGAAAATGGTAGATGTTTCCACTTTGTTAAAGTCTGCGGGCATCCAACTCAAAACCAATTGCAAATGAGTGGAGCGGCCCTTCAATATTATATTTTAAGTTAATTAAGCGGATTATAGCGATGTGGGACTACTGTCCTTTCACACGCCCCCTCACGTGTAAGGCCAGTCACTGGGCCTCACACGTGGACCTACGTCTGAGTTATCACCCATCGGTAACATGTGTACACAGTGAGTGACTAAATTAGGGGTAACACCTCGGCCGATATCGGCACCGCCTACACCCCGGTGTACAAGTGACAAAATCGGTTAAACACTTCGGCCAATAACTCGGCCTACACCCGCGTGCATTTGTAGTGGGGTCTCTGGGGCTTAGCTCTGATACCATGTTAAAGTCTGCGGGCATCCAACTCAAAACCAATGTAGTTAATATCGAATTTCGGTGAATATCGGTCGAGTACCGAAACATGATATTTCGATGAATACTGGTAAAATATCGGCCAATACCGACAATATCGGCATCTCGGTGAAACACCGAAACCGATATTATCGGCGGTATCTCGGCCGAGATTAACTACATTGCTCAAAACCAATTGACAATAAGTGGATTATAGCGATGTGGGACTACTGTCCTTTCACACACTTCTTCCTATGCTGGCACCACCATAACCTTTGTCAACTAAGTATCTGAAAGGGATTATTGAGCCACCACCGTAAGGACCAGCAGGTGTTCCAGGGATTCTCGTTCTACCACCTGTTGATCTAACATCAAGTCGCAATGGGGTAGCCACTCATTGCAAGTGCTTTGGGGAAATCCCGAATATCAAAAAACTCATTAAAAGCCATCCCCGGGGAACACTAGTGTAAGAAAGCGTTGGAATGTGCATCCATAAGATCTGAAATCCTAAATAAGTGTTAAAATAAAACCTGGGATAAATATGGTTTCACGAGCAAAACCAAGTACAACAGAACGGCCCAACAAGTAGTCGCCATTCAACTCAACTGCCTTCTTTGCAGCTTCTTCAGTTGCATGCTCAATATGGCAATTCCCCTAAAATCTCCATTTTCAAATAAACAGAAACGCACATCAACAATTTCCCCATCATGTTTAAAAGTGGGAATGTTATAAAGACCCTCCATTTTCGTTGACCTTGCACAAATACCTCCAAGGGGTAAAAATAATTTTTTCTGGAATCAACTTGAAAAAGTTGCTTCCACCTTTAGAAGCAACTTGTATAAAGGTGCGTCCACTTCTGGAAGCAACTTGTATAAAATAGTGTCTACTTATGGAAACAACTTGTGCTAGTTGCTTCCACTTTTACAAGGTAGACGTATTTTTAAAAGAGGGGGATCGGGTGACAGACTTAGATTGACAGAGTCCCCCACAAACTCTTATAGCCAACGGATTTTATAACTACAGGCGGCTAAGATTTGAAAATAAAAGTCGCGGGTTACTTTATTAGTTGGGTCCACGACCCGGTTTGAAACTGTTTCACTTTTGGTATTTAGTTTATCTCTCTTCTACCGATTGATATTTACTCGACCTCCTCTATCAGTATTCATCTTCTTCCCCTTTTCTACATCAAAAGAAACTTTAAACTCAGTTACCGTCAATCAATTGGATCTTTAAAACTTTTTAGTGATCCTCGTTTTTCATAGGTATGCCAAACATTTCTGTTTTATACCAATTCATTTTTAGGGATCTCTAGGGCTTTGATATGGAATTGGAATCAGGGGATTTATTATGTTGAGAGTAATACTGGCTTTGAAACAATCTGATTCTTTAGTATTAACGTCTAATTACTCTTAATTTTCAATCAAGTAGTTTATTACAACTTACATTTATTTAGTTTACTGGGTTTTCTTTATTACTCTGATTTTGAATTTAATTTAGGTTAGTTTTCATGAATTGGTGAAATTCGGGTGATTCTGGGTTCCTATGTACGGACTTATTAAGTTTGCATTTGCGGACTAATGCGGAAGAAAAAACAGAACCGGCATTTGAGAAATTTCCAGAAATTGACATGGTTGAACTTGAGCAGGAATGAATTGTTTAAAATAATCAACATAAAGCCTAAAAAATATGAGGATCCCTTTCAATATTTCTAAGCTGTTTAGCAGTAAAAGACACCATGGATTTGATATGCAGAACAATTAATGGAGATTAATTTTTTAGTAGTGGAAGAAGAACCACGGGAAAGAAGAAAGCTCTGGCAAAGTAGAAATGAGAAAATAACACAGACTCGAAAATGTTTCCTCTAACTAATAAAACGAATATGAGGATCCGCGTGTTTTTTATTTGAATCTTGGCCATCCATAGTAGCAAGATCCAATGGATGTATGAGTTTGTGAGGACTCTGTGAATATAAGTCTGAGAGCCGATCCTTCCTCTTTTAAAAAACTGAATAAGGGTATAAATTAAAGAAGTAGATTTTGAGGGGCATTTAAATAAATTTCACAGATTTAAAGAACTCTATTAGGATAATGTCATGTAAACTCTGTCAGTTTTATGTGTTGTCTGTCATGTATTGGTATATATACCACCTTTCTGTATCAGTGCTAGCCACCTAATCATTACAATATTCAATAACATCTTCTTTTTTCAATACTCCTACATGGTATCATTAAGGTCCGATCCAGGTGAAAAATTTATAATATTTTCTAAACATTTTACAAGCAGATTAGTGATTCAACTCACTTGTTCTCTGATCATGATCAAATAAATCTTTCTCAATAATTTTCCGATCTTTCATCAACTTGTTTTATTCAATTTCTCATCAACAATTTACTCGGATCTTGATTTTCTTGAAATCTTGATTTACTTTTTCTTTCAATGTTGAATACTAAAGGATCAATGAGTAATCAAATTTAGCACCAATCTGCTCAAGATCAACCAAATGTGTGGAATCAATCACAAGTTGAAAATAAAGTTTCCTCTGCTAGTATTTCTGGTAATGATACTTGTCATTTTACTTTACCTATCAATAATATTAATAATTTTGTTTCCATCATACTAGATCATACGAATTTTCTGTTTTGGCGTGATCAATTTGAGTCTGTATTGATCTCAACTGATCTATATGGTCATGTTAATGGTGAAATAACTGAACCTCCATTACAAGTTATCATCAATGGTGTTACTAGTGTCAATCCGAGATGGATTTATTGGCGAAAGGAAGATCGATTTGTTGTTAGTTGTTTGAAAGCAACATTTACAGAAACCCTATCCAGTGAAGTTCTCGGTTTGTCATTTGCTCGTGCGATTTGGCAATATCTTGAAGCTAGTTTTAGGTCTCAGTTTGGAGCAAGAAGAAACATGCTACGTAATTAATTACATGGGATAAGAAGAGGTTCTGAATCTATCTTTGTTTATTTGCATCATTTAAAGTCCATTGCCGATTCTTTAGAAGCCATCAATGATCGTGTCTCAGATGCAGAGAATATGATACTTTTGTAATTTCAGCACAAAATTGTGAAACGCCATATACTTTTGGTGAATTAAATGTTATACTTTTAACTCATGAACAATGGCTCAGTGATCAGGATCAAGTATCCATCAATACTCTTGATAATCTGCAGCTTTCTATGGGAGGAATGTTCATAATGGAAACAAGAATGACAAGAATAAAAGTAAAAACAAGAATAGTCAGGGAAATCATCAAAGAATTGTAATAGGAATGATGTTTCATTTAAAGGTGGTGCTGGTTCTACAAGTTCAAGTGCAGATGCTTTAGATGGTGCTTTTATACTAATAGGACATTTGTGGATTTCTCTACTTTTGAATGTCAAATATGTAAGAAAATAGGTCAATATGCAACAAAATGATTTTTTTGGTATCATCCACCACCAAGTTCTGAGTCTAAGAGTACTTCCAATGTTTCTCAAGTTGAAACAACTTTTAGTGGTGTGCAAGTTAATTCAACAGATTTGTTTGATGATCCTTCTAGAGGTTCTACTTCAATAACTTGGATTTCTGATTCAGGCGCTTCCATACACATGACTGGTGATAAGAATCTCCTTCAGGAACTTCTGCTTACCATGGAAAAGATAAAGTCATTGTAGGTAATGGTAAGACTCTAGACATATCTAAAGCTGGCACTTCAACAAACTACTACCAATAGTTTTGAATTGAAGCATGTTTTACTAGTTCATGAGATTAAACAAAATTTGCTATCTGTAGCTCAGTTTTCTAAGGATAATTGTTGCTAATTTTTGTTTGATCCTTGGAGTTTTGAGATTAGAGACCTTAGTTCACATGCTATTTTGGGTTAGGGTAAAATGGTTAACAACTTGTATTCTATCTCACATATTTCTTTGAATAAAAATGCTCATTTTACAGCATACTCTACTGTTATTGTTTCTTCTTCCTTGTGGTATAATAGGTTAGGGCATCCATCTAAGAAAATCATTCAACACATTTTACTGAAGCTATACATCTCATTGCTGATCATGATAATTCAATGCATCATCCTTGTCAAATTGTTAAAAGCAAAAAGCTGTCTTTTCAACTTTCTTCTTCTCATGAGTCTAGCCCATTGACTCTTATTCATTGTGATATTTAGGGAACTTCTATAATTGTCTCTCATGCTGGTTATAAATACTACATTCTTTTTATAGATGATAATAGTAGATTTCATTGGATTCATCCACATAAACCAAGATGATGGTTAGTTGAGAATCAATTTTCTAAACAAACATGGATGGATTTGCAAGAGAAGGCACAAAGATTAAGGAGATATATAAGAGCATCTGACATTTTTTCATACCAAGCTCATTGGGGATTGTTTTAACCCATATAATGATTTGTTTAGTTTGTACACATAATTTGGATGCTCTTTGTATCGAAAACTAGGAGGTTGGGTCATGTAGACTTTTGCTTTTAAACCTCCATGAAGAAAAGCATTACTAATGTCAAGCTGCTATATTTGCCAATCAAAATTAATTGTAAGAGAGAGGACTAACCTTATTATTGCAGGTTTGATAATAGGAATAAATGTGTCTGTTAGAGCATTGCTCGGTCAAAATCGAAAGCGTTGCTATCTCAATCTTGTTTGTCAAGTTTAGTTGATCAAAACTATATACTTGATTTCTAGTCTACTTACATCTATGTCTCAGATTAGGATAAAAATGTAGTTGAGCTTTAGACTTCACGGCGTTCACAATTTGAAGACGAAGATTTGTTGAAGAGCTTGGAGGAACTTCATTAACAAAAGGTATATGGAGACTAAAACTTATCTATCACTCAGAAGTCTATTCTATTCTATCTTCTAAGAGACTAAGTCGTATATCTATATAGACTCTTTCATTATACACATTTGATATTTTGAGCTGAGTTTATCTTGCTTATCTTTTCCTCGAAATATGTGTTGGAAGCTTTTTTTCTTTAGCTAAGTTCATCGTATTCTTTACGAGTTTAGTTGGAAACAATTTATTTGTTGGAAACTAAATATTAAGTCAAAAGATGATCATGTAAAAATTACCTTGAACATCTTACATGATATGTGTGAGACAGTCATTTGATGTTAGCTTGAGATGTTTCGTAATGATCATTCGATAATTTAAAAATTACTTGAAAGCTAACAGTATGTGTAAGATTACTATTGTCGTCTTCAAGGATGTTTCAATGATTGAAAGAAGAGTTTAGAATTAACCATGTATGGATACAACACGGTATGCATACCCAGTGTGCGAACTGTATTATGATGATTCAGGTCCGGAACTCTTGTTTGCGTACCTAGTATGCGAACGGATTTACTTGAGAAGGTTCGGAACTCTTGTTTGCGTACCTAGTATGTGAACGGGTTTACCTGAGTTGGGTCCGGAATGGTTGTTCGCGAACCGGGTTTGCGAACGGCTAGTCAAGGAAAAGATCCGGAACTGTTGTTCACGTACCTGGTTTGTGAACTCAGTGGTTACGTTCTATAATCGGTCATGTATGATATTCATACTCATGAACTAAAATATTTATGATATAAGGAATGCAACCTATGCAAACCTTTGCTTAATGTTCATGAATTGATTCTTGAATAAGTACTTTGTACAATCATGAATCAAATCGATTTCGATTCAGTTGGTTCATAAATATTTCTATGAAATGGTGATGAATTGAACAACTCTATTGAAGCAAAATTAGATTTATTTGATTATAATTCATGATTGATTGATCTTCATATTTGATCTAGATGTGTTAGATGAATATGGATAAGTCAAGAAGTGTTCATGTGGCTAACTACGGTTAACTATTATTGAGCCAACAAGTATAGACGTTTGGGTACGGTTCATCTATATCTAAATATAGGTATATTTCATTTGTGTGTAACAAGCTAAGACCATCTAACGGGGGAGAAGCATACTTAGCTTGAATCTTAAATCAGTAGTTCATCTAATGGTGAATATCAATTGCTTTGTTACTAAGATATCTTAGCTTTGATTGTAAGCAACCCTGATTTGAAAGACTATATAAGTGAGAACTCTAGCACATGGTAAAACTAATCCCTACACTTTTGTGTGTTCCTGGTTGCAAACTAGAGTTGATTCTCCTTTAGCCAAGATTTTTCCAAAACCATTAATTAGGTTAACGACTTAAAAACTTCATCGGGATTCTGAAGCCAGATCCAACTATTTTCTTTGTAGTTGCGTATTCTGATCTTAGTTGTTCTATCATATTGAGTTTTATCTTCTCTAAGATTTACTCAAGATTTATCTCCGATAGGTAAGATATAAAAAGTAATCACAAAGTCATCTCAAACTTTGTGATTAAATAATAACTTGTTCTGTTAATCAGTTAGGTTATTGTGAGGTGACTAATATTGTAGGCTACTCTTCGGGAGTATAAGACCGGATTATTAGTTGGTTCCTGTTCACCTTGATTTATCATAAGATGAAACAAAACTTCATAGGTATTTCTATGGGAGCAGATTTATCTATCAGAATAGACTTATCTGTGGGAGACATATTTGTTTATAAAGTCTCCGACTTTGGGTCATAGCAACTCTTCATTGTGGGTGAGATCAGCTAAAGGAATCAAGTGTGCAGAATCCGGTGTGGTTCAAGAGGCGTAAGGAACGCGACTTGATCAGCGTGAGATTGGTTAGGGCTCAACTACATTCCAGTCCGAAATTAACTTGTAGTAGGATAGAGTCTGTAGCGGCTTAATACAATGTGGTGTTCAAGTCTGGACTAGGTCCCAGGGTTTTTCAACACTTGCGCTTTCCTCGTTAACAAAATTTCTGGTGTCTGTGTTATTTCTTTTCCCCATTATTTTTGTTTATATAATTGAAATATCATAGGTTGTGCGTAAGTTCAATCACAGTTGTTAAGTTCGACTTTGTTTGTTAGATAGTAACTTGATTGACACTTGGATATTGGTCTCTGGTACCATCCAAGTTATTGCCATAACAATCAGGTTCACGGATTTCTATCATGTTGATTTTCTGATTGTATTGAGAAATGAGATAAAGCTGTTTGATATCTTTCTCGATTGAGTCTCACTTTTAAGTTGGTTCTCTCGGAATTATATTGGAGTTTAGACCATACAGATTTCCGAACGAAATATTGGGTGTGGTTGTTATACCCCCGCGTTTTCAGTGTCAATATAGTCCAACCCTTCTAACTGATGAAAGACTTTTGCAACAAGTCTTGCTTTATGTATTTCAATAGTACTATCTGCATTATATTTGATTTTGAATACCCATTTACAACCAAATAATTTTTGAGAATGATGAGATGGAACATATGTCCAGGTATTTGCATTCTTCAAAGCAGTATGTTCATTTTTCATAGCTTTTTTCCAGACCTTAAGTTTAACTGCTTGAGAGTAGCATGTTCGAGTCTGAACAGTTAAGTGAGAAATATGAGAAGAAGATAGAGCATACTTGGTTGCTAGATATACCTTAGGCTTAAAAACTATACTTTTAGCTCTAGTTTGCATTGAATGATTAGAAGTAGAATAATTATCAGTTGTAGAAGCTCCAACTGAGTCAGTAGAAGAAGTATCACGAGTAGAAGCATCAGATAAATCTAATTCTGTATTAGTAACAGTTGTATGTGAAGTTGAAGTAACAATGTCCATCATAGATGGTGTTATAGGAAAATCCAGAAGAATAGTATCTGAAGTAGAAGTATTCTCCATTGTAGAGTAAGGAAAGATGTCTTCTTGAAAACTACATGCCTTGATACAAAAACTTTGCCACCACTACACCAAATTCAGGGATTAGCAACTCAGATTAGCAACAACTTAAGAACTTTTGCGAATTTTCAGTTACTAGTTTCAGTTGCAAAAAAGTCGCAACAATTTGGAACAGTTGCGATTCGCAACTAAACCGAGTTGTACGCGTGCGAAAAACCTATGTGGCTGTCCACACTTTCAATTTTTTCCAGCCCAAGTAACAGAAGCCTATCTGGTATTTCTACCCTAATCTTATCTCAATGACGAGACTTTTTTTACTTCCCCCTCTTTTTTACGTACGACTCGTTCTACACCACTCATTCCTTTCTCTCCCCGTCTCTATATATATTTACTCTATGCGTTTTCCTTTCTCTCACTATGTCTCTCTGTTTACTCTCTGCTGCAGAGAAATTGAGTGTAGAAACTGAGTGAGAAGAAACTTCAATTCTGCAATCGATTCTCACCCAACTCACTGTGTAAGTCGACCTCTCTTTGTTCTCTGTCAGATTCACACTCAATTTTTTATTTTAGGTTTACTTTTTCGATTATTAGGTCTAACTTATCTTAGTTTTACTATTGCAGTTGGAAGAATTAATCATCAGCATCAGCTAACCGTGATAATCGTTGGGTATAAAGTTTCTTCTCTTTTTTCTTCTTTAAAATTAAAATTTGGTCAGGTATAAAGTTTCCTTACATTTTCTCAAACATGGGGTTCAATCTTCGTATACAATGTGGCATTTTCATGGTGAAAGATCTATGGTAAAAGCATATAGGGGTAATACTTCAGCAGAAGGTGTGGATGTCAATGTAGAAGATGCATATGACAATTTTGAACCTGTAGTCGATCCATCAGTTAATCTTACTACAAAAGATGGTGCAAATGAGAATGTTGGAGAAGGTGTTGGTGTGAATGATGGAGATAGAGTAGATGCGAATGCTGGAACAAGCAGAGTAGATGAAAATGCTAGAACAAGCAGGAGTAAGAGAAGACAATATCTGCATGAGCGTGCAAGACAACCGTTGTACGATTTATATCCTAAAGGAAAAACATCTCATTATGCTTTTATATGTCTGAATAACATCAAGACCCATTATGGAATTTCAGACAACGGTGCAAATACAGTCTTAGAATTGATGAAAGGGTTGCATACTGAAGGAAAAACGTTGCCGTGTAAGTTCTCTGAAGTTAAGAAGATGATTCAAGAACTGGGTATGGATTATGATGCATGTGTAAATAACTGCATCTTATAATGGAAGGATAGAAGTACATTGGTGAAGTGTCATGTTTGTCAAGAACCAAGATATATAAAAGTTTTCAATGATGAGAGGAAACTTACCCAAGTTGTGCAAAAGATATTTTCCGATAATTGAAAGACTGATAAGGTTTTACATTGTACCATGGATAGCAGAGGCAATGCTTTGGAATTATAAAGCGCAGTCAGATATAAATGTGATGCGACATCCAGTTGATTATGCATCTTGGCGGTGTGCTGATAAGTTTCCTCCAGTGTTTTCTAAGGAGCCACATAATGTTACACTCGGGATAACAACAAACGACTTCAACCCGAATGGATGGTTTGGTCTGAATTATAGTTGTTGGCCGGTAATTCTCCAGCCTTACAACCTTGCTCCTTCATACTGCATGTTGCAGGAGTTCTCGATGTTGGCACTGTTGATATCAGGCCCAAGAGCACCAGGAAAGATATAAATGTCTACTTAGAGCCATTGATAGATGAGTTGAAACAATTATGGAATGAAGGTGCTATAACATACGACGCTTCCAGTAAGACGGAATTTATGATGAAAGCGACGCTGTTATGGTCCATCCATGATTATGCATGGATAGACCATCCCGTATAAGATGCAGTCATTTATGCATGCCCAACTTGTGGTCTATCCATGATTATGCATGTATACCCATGAGTCACACATCCAGGTTTTGGGTACTTTGTCTGGATGTGTGACTCATGGGTATTATGCATGTTAGAGCATTGCTCGTTCGAACTCACATGCGTTGCTATCTCAAGCATGTTTGTCAATGTTAGTGATCAAAACTATAAGTCTTGATTTCTAGCCTATGTAGCTAAAGGTCTCGGACTAGGATAGAAAGTGTAGTTGAGCACAAGAACTCCATGGCAATCATCATACAAGACGAAGGACTACTCGAGGAACCGGTGGAACTTCATCGACTAAAGGTATGTGGAGACTTGAACTTATCTGTCACCCAAAAGTCTATTTACTCTATCTCCTACTCTTGAGACAAAAATCGTTTATACGTATAGACTTTCATTATACACATTTGCTATTTCGAGCCGAGTTTAACTCCCCTATCTATTTATCGAAATATGTGTTGGTAAGCTTTCGCTTTAACCGAATTCATCTTTACCTAGTGACGAAAGTCATGTTATGTTTCAATCACTTTGGAAATTGCTCTGACGAAAAATGGTCTGTGAATAACGGCTATATAACGTTCTCTGAGAATGTTTCAATGATTGAAATGAGAGTTTAGATTACATAACCATTGGTAGGATATAAGCATTGTTGTGGAAACACATATATGTATAAGTCCTTATTCCTTGAACCAAAGTTTGTGAACTTTGTTGATCAAAAGAAATGGAAGTGGCGCAAGCCAAGTCCGCGAACTCAGTCCGCGAACTGGCGGATGTTCTTACCCGAGAATTTCTGTTGGAGTTTGTTTACTCCTTACATGAGCTTAAGTCCGCGAACCCAGTCCGCGAACTTGAGTAGGTTATATCTAAAACAAGTTGTTCTTGAACTAATGTTTATATAAACTAAGGATGCTTTTGCAAACCCTGGCTATAAAGTTCATGAACCGATTCGAGTGAATCAAACCTTTTTTGCTTCGATTGTATCTTGTGTAGTTACATAAGATCTAAGCAATTGAACAACTCTCTAACTAGTTCATTTGAGTCATTTGAACTAGTTATGGTGAAGAAGAATATGGTTGATATGAGAGTGATCATATGGCTAACCATTTGGTTGACTATTGTTGAACCAACAAATGTTAATGTTTGGGTACGGTTCATAAACCCAAAATTGAACATTTCATTTGTATGTAACAAGCTAAGTTTTCGATCCAACGGTTGAGAAATATTAGCTTGAATCTAATCAGGTTTTCATCTAACGGTGAATATTGAATGCATTGTTACCAAGCTAACATTGATTGCAAACCCTGATTTGAAAGACTATATAAGGGAGAACTCTAGCAACTGGGAAACCTAATCCCCACACTTTACGTGTGATACTAGTTTGCTAAGCTAGAGTCAATTCTCCTTTAACCTTTGGTTTTCTTCTTCTAAAACCAGGTGTTGATGGTGGATTTTCATCTAAGGTTAAAATTGTAAAAACCAGAAAATTATGCGCTAACATCTTGTAAAAGATAAAGCCATTAATAAGTGTTGAATACTTCTTCACTTTACTAATTCACCTAGAATGGAGTATGTGAAAACAATCCCATTCTGTGAATTAAAATACACGAAATTCATCCAGGTTGGAGCATGTAGCAACAATCCCATATACCCTGTGAATTTATAGCATTATTAATTAATGCGTGAGAAGCCTTGTATTTCCTGTACTCATTATCGGTGCGGCATGACGACCGAGTGTTGCTCTCCACGAGCAACACGAACCTCCAAGCATTATAATGAAAGCATGTACGAAATACCCGCATGTGCTGCAACTCTCGGTGTGTTATACTAGCCCGATTGAGCAACTCTCGGTGTGTTATACTAGCCCGATTGAGCATCCGACTGTCCGTATCGGTCTAGATATGATCTCGATCATCCAACTTCACCATCATGATTGGATGGCCCGGATCAATTCCATAACCCCCAAGCGGTATGGAATATTCGCCGAACCAACGCGACCCCGCATGGTCGGCCTCCGTTGGCATAACTTGCCAAAACGTCCAAACCCAAACGAAGTATGGGCGGGAAACCCTAAATTAGGGTTTGCGGCACATTACATGTGTCACAAAACAGTCTCAACCATCCATCTTCGCAGGTATAGATGGAGGGTGTAGATGTAGATTCAAAAGGCCCAGAGCATGTCAACACAATCACCGTGGGCCCACCTACATACCTGACCAATCGGTCAGGACCAACCATGGTTGGTCATCCCACCGTACGCCCGAATAAAGCATGGTTACACGGCCGTGAAAGCCAAAATTAGGTTTTGAGCATCACGAGCGTCCATCTTCTCCGGCACGAATGGAGGGCCCAAGATTAGATTAAGCAGTCCTGGTCATACCAACATGACCACCGTGGACCCATCAATATCCTCACCTGGTAGGCCAAGGCATACCATGCCTGGTTATCCCAAATCGTCCGCCCAAACTGGCGTGGATACACTTCCCAATTGAAAACTAATCTCGACCGCTCAACTTCGCCGGAAGATTTGAGTGGCTCAGATCACGTTTTCATGGGACAGTCAGGTATAGGCGTGAACACCGGCCTACCACCTACACGCCAGACCGATCGGCCAAGACCGACCAAGATTGGTCATCTTGGAACGCGCGCCCAAAGTGGGCATGATGCGCGGCTTTTGCGGCACCAGATTTATGTTGCAAAATCGATCTCAACCACTCCTCTTTACCGGTCAAATTGATTGGCCTAGATCGCACCTTCATTTGACAGTGAGGTACGGACGTGTACACCGGCATGCTGTCTACACGCATGCCCGGTCGGTCCTTTCCAAAACACTTCCCATGCTTGGTTTCGACCAAGTCAAGAGTGATGCCTCGCGCACCTCTTCAAAACCCTAATTCCATCAACGGTCGCAGATGAGTGTCTCAAAGATCATCTCGTCCGTCCAACTTCACCGGCTTGGTTATACAACCCTGGTTAGGAGTTAATTGGTCATCAAGGCGTCATGGTAATCACCACCCGTCACTCTACCACACCATGATGCAGTACCTGCATAGAATACACATGATACTTCACAAGTATCGACTTCCTAAATAACTTAGTTATTTAATCTAGCATTACATGCAACTTTCAGGGTCCCACGATCCACACACTCGAGACATCAATCATGTCACAAACTGGGGATACATATCGGGGTATTGGTCTCAGGCGGTTTACAACGTGCGGCGTGCAACGCGCCATCACAAGAACGTGTCGGAAGTCATGGACGGTTAGAGATGACAGGAGAAGTGGGCAAGACTGGTCGTGTAACACCAACACACAACTCCACTACTCCATCACTCCACTTCCTCCACTTCCCACGAGAGACGTGAATAAGGCTCAAATGACTTGTATAAATAGGTTCTCCTCCCTATTTCCAACGACAAGACAAGTCCAGACAACAAGGCAAGTGTTGATATAATCGTATTCAAACACCGGAACCGATAGCTTACACCCCGCAAGCCGCCTCAGCTTTTTGATACAAGTCATTCATAGCCAACACCTTCACATTCTCAACACCTTCTTCGCTTCCTCCCTAAGATCAACCCCATCTCCTTCACTTTGTGACCGAAACAAGTCCTGGAACGGCCATTTCTTGGTTTAGGCCGGACTTGCACGCATTGATCTCTCGAATCTACAAGCACTCACCGCGCAGTGCATTTGTTTAAGGTTTAGACTCATTTCTCATCCACACACCCCAAATTACCAAAACCGGCAGAAATAGTTTTCACCCATAAACAATTGGCGACCACAGTGAGAGGTTAATCTCTCGATTGTAAAGTCAATTTCTTCCAAATCCGATTCAATTTTATCAATTTCAAAAGGGTAGATCTTAGAATTAATTCAATCATCAATCCATTTCAAGATGGTAGAACTCAGGTCTGGATCAGCAATCAATTCTGATGGAGCTAGTGTGGATAACACTCCCGGTAGAGCTGGCAAACCAGCCAAAAACCCGCGGGTTGACCCGCCCAACTCGTGGAAAACCCGTGCCCGTCCCGGCTGGGTCCTAAACAAGCCGGGCGCGGGTTGGAGAAATGCTGGCTTGTTAGAGAACGGGTTAGCCCGTCCCGACCCGTAAATCCGCTGGTTAAACCCGTATACCCGTGTGAGTCATATATATAGAATTTTACCCATTTCATAGCCCTAAAAATCTAAACTTTTCGGTCTTCTTCTTCACTCACAGCGGTAGCCATTAGAGCCACCACAATCACCTTCTCCTTCTTCTTATTTTTCTAATATTCTTCTTCTTCTTCTCCATACAGAGAGTTAGGGTTTTCATCTAATTGCCCTGTTAACTGAAATCAGCGGCCGCAACATCCATCAGAACCATGCAATCACTACCTTTTTCTCCTTCCTCTTCTTCTAATCTTCTTCTTCGCCGTACAGAGAGCTAGGGTTTTAATTTAATTACACTTTTAAGTGAAATCAAGCAATGAACCAAAGGCGATTTTGGTTGAGTTTGATGAAATCGAGATGAACTGAAGAAGGTGGATAAATCAGAGAAAATGAACTTCTGTGATAAAATTAGAGATGGGTTTGTATGATTTAAGGGGTTTGAACTGCTTTGAATCAATAATTCAGGGTTTTATAGATTTATGGAGAGATTAGGGTTTCTGAGAATTACAATTGCTATTGTTTCTGAGGATAAAGTGATTCATGCTGGTGTAACTGAATCAATGGAGGAAGACATTCTAAGAACGATTCATGCATTTATCGAAGAAATCGATTGTTGGTTTTTTCTTTCTGATTTTATATAAGGTCATGACTCATGAGTTTGTTGGTTTTTTCTTTCTGATTTTGTCTTTTTCCAAGTCATTTGCTGGTTTGAAAATCCTGTTTTCCCTTGGTAATAAAGCTGTAAAATTAGTTGTGGTGGTTTGATTGAATGGTGCGCATGAAGAAATCTGTTAGAGTTGTAAATTAGGGAAGGAGCTTTAGATGGCCTGAATGTGGCCGGAAATAACCCAGAAATGGATTTCTGGCGAGTTGACTCAACAGAAACCATCTAACCCGTGAGCCCCCGTGAACCCGCAAGTTTTACCCGGGACGGGCGCGGGTTGGAGAAATGACCACCCGTGAAGAATTTCAACCCGCAAGCTTAGGCCTGTATTAACCCGTAACCCGCGGGTTGGTCACAAGCCATCCCCGGCCCGCCCGTTTGCCAGCTCTAACTCCCGGTGTCGATGTACCTGTCAGTGGAGCTATCGTAGTCAATGCATCTTATGGAGCCTTCACTTCTACCACCAGTGCCGGCGTAGCAGGAGATGTTCCAGTAAGTGTAACACCTCCCATCACCAGAGCCAGAGCAGCCGCACATCCCGGCATCTCATCAAGTGTAACACTTCTGGTAGTCACCAGAGCAACAACTTCCAGTCCTTCATCAGGACGAGGATCCGGAGGGACGAGAGGAGGACCATCCCCCATTATCATTGCATACTTGATGGAGAAGCTGGAAGTTCTTGCTAAGACTCAAACGGATATGGCCGCAACTCAAAAAGAGGTACTCACTTTTCTTAAGACATTAACTGATCGATTGACACAAGAGCCGCGACAGCCCCTGGAGCAAAAAAGGAACGCATTAAACGCACCGGAGAAGGTACTTCAGCGGAGCGGACCTCCATGGACCTGATCAAAGAAGCGACATCGAGATATGAGCGGTCCCCGTCATGGAGACTCCTACACTGGGACCGATCCTCACAACGATCCTCCTCAAGTCAATAGTTTCACTATGAACCATAGGCCGGTGGATCGGAAGGTTTCTCTAGTGGAAAGTTTATGCGAACTTTCACACCTATCGAAGAATCGGCGCGCGGAGACGTTTTTGCCGCAATCAACCAAAGGAAGGTCACGACCGTGCCCTACATGTCACCGCACGCATGAAGGATTCAGAGTTCAAGACGGCCCTTATCTACACAGGAGCGTCTTCGAATGTGATTACTCTCAAGACTCTCAGGACATCCAAGGTTTTCCCAGGCAAGGTCGTACGGAAGCCTACCACAATGACGTACTTCAAGGGAACCAAACCAGCACATACGGGAGAAGCTCCGCGGAAAGAATCAGACAAGTTCGTTCCCACTCCCCACGTGGGCGTCAATTCAGGAAGAAGACCGGCTTCCATCATTGAGGGCTAAAACCCACGATGCATCTTTGCTGACTAAGCATTCTTGTCCATCATGTGAAGCCACGACCCACGTTCACACGAAGAGGGAACGAACTTTTGTGGAGAGTCGTGAACAGAAAGGGAAAACGGTATACCGATACTGCCATTATCAATTAGCAGGGGAGACTGTTACCCAGTCTCTCCACCCAACGGAATGCTACAACAGCAACGAACCACAAGAACAAGTGCTAGATGCCCCACAACAACGCAAGATGGCACCAACTCCACAACCGATGAGATTGAAATCATTGAGGAATCTCCTAGGCCTATCTCCATCAGCTCAACCTTGTGTACGGATAAACGCACGAAGCTCGTGGAACTTCTCAAAGAGTACCAGGACATATTCGCTTGGAGATATGAAGAAATGTCGGATTTAGATGAAAATTGGTCACCCATCATCTACATGTCATACCTGTATCCAAGTAGGATAAACAGTTATAGTTCAGACATGAGGAAAATAGATAGATCAGGTGCTGCATAGACTTCACAGACTTGAACAGGTGCTGCTCCAAAAACGATCCTCCTCTACCTAACATCGACATGTTAGTAGATGCAACCAGCGGACACGGCATGTTCTCCTCCATGGATGGATGTAGCGGCTACAACCAGATAAGGATGTACGAGCATGATGCAAGTAAGATAGCTTTTCAAACTCCTCTCGAAATTTTTTATTATACCATACTTCCATTTGGTTTAAAGAATACCGGTGCAACGTATCAACGCTCTATGACGACAATCTTCCACTGGAGCCGATACCTCAAGGGAGCAGCCTCAAGAAGATAACGATGTCCACGCGTCATATCGAGCAAGATCCAGGAGAGTCACTCTATCAGACAGTGGTCGAACAAGATCCGAGCAAGTCACTTTATCAGACAGTGGTACATGTCTATCATGCTATGTTGGAGAATCCGCGCTTTTGGTCATCCTCTGGAGCTGTTGAACGCTCATCTACAACAACATATGCCCCGATAGAAAGAAACAGGCTCTGCAAATGAAGAGCCTCATAATGTTTGTAGGGGCATATATATCACCAACAAAGTGATACAACCTTCAGCCTTCAGTAAGAAGTTCCCTGAAGCAACAAGAGGAAAACCACCGAGATACAACATCTTGCGCGTCCGTCAACTCCAACTCCAGTACCACATGCACGACTCCCACAATGATGAAACAATGTCCAAGATATTCCATATCTGGCTCGACGACAACCACTACGAACAAACCATGTAAACCACGCTTGGGGACTGAGGATCAACATGAAGTTCCTTCACCGTCAGTCAAGGAATTCTTCAACATGAGAGAGATGGTCAGTCAAGAAGCATGGAATTCGCAAGGGTAAATCGAACTAAAGAGGGAAACACTTCAACGCTCCCTCTAGCGTAAGCCGCTTCAATGGTCTATTCAAGAGCCGCCTCAACGCTCTCTCTCGGGACCCACGTTCGCTTCTGTAATCCTTCTTCAACACTCTCTCCAGGATCCACCTCAACGTTCTCACCATAAACCACTTTAACATCCTCTCGAGCCGTTTCAACACTCAAGCTACATCAAAAATCTGCGCTCTGGTCAAGTTATCTTTGATGTACTCATTGCTCAACATACGTCTCATCCATCCTTCATGAGGGCCCAGCGGAGCATGGAAAACCTTGAAGTCGATAGGAGAAGGGTTATCTTGTGGAACGGATATTTTCATATAGTTGAAAGGGCGCGGTGAACAACTCATCATCAATGTTCGTCATATCTTTGAAGTTGTCAACACCTCCTGACTTGGCACCAGCATTATCCCCAGAAGATATCTCAACAGGTGTTCTTTTCTTCATTCTACAATAAAAAACATGAGTCAGTACTTGTATAAAAACGCGTGAGATGTGTAGTCACACACGACAGAACACACATTCACGTTGGAGTACACAAGGCTGGTATTGGGTCCAAACACCTGTTGATCAAGTCACCGGTATTTCTCAAGTCTCAAGTCCTGTTGATCAAGTCTCAAGTCTCACAAGTCTCAATTCCGGTGTTGATCAAGTCACAAGTCCAGTATTGCTCAAATCTCAAGTCCGGTGTTGATGAAGTCACAAATGCTCAAGTTTCAAGTCCGGTGTTGATCAAGTCACAAGTCCGGTATTGCTCAAGTTTCAAGTCCGGTGTTGATCAAGTCACAAGTCCGGTATTGATCAAGTCACAAGTCCGGTATTGCTCAAGTTTCAAGTCTGGTATTGATCAAAGTCACAAAGCTGGTATTCGAATAAAACAGGCATACGCAGCAGGGCCGGTTTTCAGTCGAAACACAGGGTCAACGTTCAGTCAGGCACGCGGCGGGTCCCACTTGATCCCAGCCCCATATTGGTCGAAGAAGACACATCCGTCCCCAATCAAAGCTCTCTCCCCAGAAGAAGGCGTTTCAGCTCCAACACTTCAACGCTCTCCAGGGCCTTCTCCAGAAGCTGCTTCAACGCTTTCTACAGGACCCACATTTACGTTTGAGCACATAAGGTTCATTTTAAAAAAAAAAAAAAAAAAGCTTGCTCACATCGGGTCCCACGTTCGAGCAAAGCAAACAAGAAGGGCGTGTTTGGTCAAAGCATCAAGTCCGGTGTTTAGTCAAGCTAGCCGGGTCGGTGTTTGGTCGAAGTAGCAAGATGACACTCGAGCAAGTACATCAACCGTACGGTCAAAGTAGGCACATGACATGGCCGACGTTTGAAACATGTACACGGTGGTCCGCGTTTGATCGAAGCATGCACATCTGCCCATGTTCGAATCAAGCATGCTTACATCGGGTCCCACGTTCGATCAAGCAGACGCAGCGAACCCACGATTAACCAAAACAGGCACATCAAGCCCACGTTTGATCAAGCAGCTACAGTAGCCCCATGAACGAAATAGGCGTATCAGTCCATCGAAGCAGGCAAGACCGACATCATGCTAGGGGAACACTCGCCTGGACGCCTCTTGAACGTGACATGCTCCAAGGACAGGATGACCCGTCTCTCCTGGTAACATCTAACTTTATCTCATAAGCTTTGTCTTTAACTGTCACCATCTCATGCCTACCCCACAATGGTGTAACCATTACGTGCTAGGCAGGGGACTTAATGTTGATGGTGGATTTTCATCTAAGGTTAAAATTGTAAAAACCAGAAAATTATGCGCTAACATCTTGTAAAAGATAAAGCCATTAATAAGTGTTGAATACTTCTTCACTTTACTAATTCACCTAGAATGGAGCATGTGAAAACAATCCCATTCTGTGAATTAAAATACACGAAATTCATCCAGGTTGGAGCATGTAGCAACAATCCCATATACCACAATGAATTTATAGCATTATTAATTAATGCGCGAGCAGCCTTGTATTTCCTACTCATTATCGGTGCGGCATGACGGCGAGTGTTGCTCTCCACAGAGCAACACGAACCTCCAAGCATTATAATGAAAGCATGTACGAAATACCCGTGCAGGCCGCAACTCTCGGTGTGTTATACTAGCCCGATTGAGCAACTCTCGGTGTGTTATACTAGCCCGATTGAGCATCCCGGACTGTCCGTATCGATGCGGATATGATCTCGATCATCCAACTTCACCAGATGATTGGATGGCCCGGATCAATTCCATAACCCCCAAGCGGTATGGAATATTCGCTTGCCGAACCAACGCGGACCCCGCATGGTCGGCCTCAGATTGGCATAACTTGCCAAAACGTCCAAACCCGAGCGGTATGGGCGGGAAACCCTAAATTAGGGTTTGCGGCACATTACATGTGTCACAAAATGTCTCAACCATCCATCTTCGCGGTATAGATGGAGGGTGTAGATGTAGATTCAAAAGGCCCAGAGCATGTCAACACAATCACCGTGGGCCCGCCTACATACCTGACCAATCGGTCAGGACCAATCATGGTTGGTCATCCCAATTCGTACGCCCGAATAAAGCATGGTTACACGGCCGTGAAAGCCAAAATTAGGGTTTTGAGCATCACGAGCGTCCATCTTCTCCTAAGACGAATGGAGGGCCCAAGATTAGATTAAGCGGTCCCGGTCATACCAACATGACCACCGTGGACCCATCAATCTCCTCACTGGTCGGCCAAGGCATACCATGCCTGGTTATCCCAAATCGTCCGCCCAAACTAGCGTGGATACACTTCCCAATTGCAAACTAATCTCGACCGCTCAACTTCGCCGGACGATTTGAGTGGCTCAGATCACGTTTTCATGGGACAGTCAGGTATAGGCGTGAACACCGGCCTACCACCTACACGCCAGACCAATCGGCCAAGACCGACCAAGATTGGTCATCTTGGAACGCGCGCCCGAAGTGGGCATGATGCGCGGCACCAGATTTATGTTGCAAAATCGATCTCAACCACTCCTCTTTACCGGTCAAATTGAGTGGCCTAGATCGCACCTTCATGAGACAAACAGGTACGGACGTGTACACCGGCATGCTTTGTCTACACGCATGCCCTAGTCGGTCCTTTCCAAAACACTTCCCATGCTTGGTTTCGACCAAGCTCAAGAGTGATGCTGCGCACCTCTTCAAAACCCTAATTCCATCAACGGTCGCGGGTGAGTGTCTCAAAGATCATCTCGTCCGTCCAACTTCACCGGCTTGGTTATACAACCACGGTCGAGTTAATTGGTCGATGGGCGTCATGGTAATCACCACCCGTCACTCTACCACACCATGATGCGGTACTGCATAGAATACACATGATACTTCACAAGTATCAACTTCCTAAATAACTTAGTTATTTAATCTAGAATTACATGCAACTTTCTGTAGGTCCCACGATCCACACACTCGAGACATCAATCATGTCACAAATTGGGGGATACATACTGGGGTATTGGTCTGGCGGTTTACAGCGTGCAGCGTGCAACGCGCCATCACAAGAACGTGTCGGAAGTCATGGACGGTTAGAGATGACAGGAGAAGTGGGCAAGACTGGTCGTGTAACACCAACACACAACTCCACTACTCCATCACTCCACTTCCTCCACTTCCCACAAGAGACGTGAATAAGGCTCAAATGACTTGTATAAATAGGTTCTCCTCCCTATTTCCAACGACAAGACAAGTCCAGACAACAGAGGCAAGTGTTGATACAATCGTATTCAAACACCGGAACTGATAGCTTACACCCTGTAAGCCAGTTCAGCTTTTTGATACAAGTCATTCATAGCCAACACCTTCTTCGCTTCCCTCCCTAAGATCAACCCCATCTCATTCACTTTGTGACCGAAACAAGTCTGGAACGGCCATTTCTTGGTTTAGGCCGGACTTGCACAGATTGATCTCTCGAATCTACAAGCACTCACCGCGCAGTGCATTTGTTTAAGGTTTAGACTCATTTCTCATCCACACACCCCAAAATACCAAAACCGGCAGAAATAGTTTTCACCCATAAACATCATGTTAACGACTTAAAGACTTCATTGGGATTGTGAAGCCAGACCGATACTACTTTTCTTGTAGTTGTGTGATCTGATCTTGTTATTTCTATCGTACGATTACAATTGTAATAATTGGCTTGAGATTTATATCTCCGATAGGCAAGATAGAAAAGAAATCACAAACACTTCGTCTCATCGTTTGTGATTCCGCGATATCTTTTTTCGCTGCGTCGATTAAGATTATTGTGAGGTGATCAATAATACTAGGCTGTTATTCGGGAATATAAGTCCGGGTTATTGATTGGTTCCTGTTCACCTTGATTTATCAAAATACGGAACAAAACTCATAGGTTTATTCGTGGGAGATGGATTTATCTATTCTGTAGACTTTTCTGTGTGATACAGATTTGTTTATTAAAGTCTTCGACTTTGGGTCGTAGAAACTCTTAGTTGTGGGTGAGATCAGCTAAGGAAATCAAGTATGTAGTATCCTGCTGGGATCAGAGGCGTAGGAGCATAACTGTACCATTGATCAGTGTGAGATTGATTTGGTTTCAACTACAGTCCAGACCGAAGTTAATTTGGAGTAGGCTAGTGTCTGTAGTGGCTTAATACAGTGTGTGCTCAATCTGGACTAGGTCCCTAGGTTTTTCTGCATTTGCGTTTTCCTCGTTAACAAAATTCTGGTGTATGTGTTATTTCTATTCCGCATTATATTTGTTTATATAATTGAAATATCACAGGTTGTGCGTTGTTCAATCAATTAGATTATCCGACCTTTTGATTGTTGATTTAAATTCATTGACACTTGGATATTGGTCTTTGGTACCATCCAAGTTATCTCTATTTGATAAAGACTCGCAGATTTCTATTTGCTTGAGTAAAGATCAAATCGAGAGATTGAGATATAAACTCTTTGATATAATTTTCTCTAGATTGAGTCTGACTGTCTAGTTGATTCTCTAGAAAGTATATTGGAGTTTGTCCATACAGATTGCTAAGCGAAATATTGGGTGTGGTTGTTGTACCCATGCTTTTTCAATTGGTATCAGAGCAGGCAAACACATTAAAGACCTTATAAGTCTGTGTTTGTAGCGATCTGATTATGGACGAGTCTATCTCTAATAACGTACCTGTTCATAGATTACCAGGTGATTTTCAAAGCTTGGATTCACCGGAGAGGACTGTCACATCTAGTTCAATATCTTAACATTCTCTTAATGTAAAACCTGTTGAAGTCTGGGAAACACGCCTAGAAGAACAGTTGGATGAACTTTCTTATGAAGGTGATTCATATATTGATAGAGATGTTGATGAGGAAGTCTCTGAGTATGTGAAGGTTTTGAATTCGTTAGAAAAGAAGAAGATGACAACTTCTCATGTCACTCCTCTTCCGACTCTTCTCTATCGAGAAAACAAGAAATTGAGAAGATGTTATGCAGGTGTCTATGTTTCGAATCGTTCTAACGAATCGATCCTCAAGGATTCTGAGGAAAACCTACGTATGAAGTCACTTGAATGTGATAATCTTCTTCAAAAGTACTTTTCGTTGGAAGAGAAACTTGCAAAATCTGAAGCAAGGTTTAACTCTCAACAAATTAGTTTTGATGACAGGGATTGCGCTTTTCTCGCTCGAGAAAAACTTTTTGAGGCTAATTTAGCTGCTGTCCTTGATAAAATCAAGATGTTGGAAGATGACTTGAAAAAGTTCAATACTAGTTCAAGCAAATTAACCACTATGCTAGGAGCAAGTAAAAATCATCGTGATATACGAGGATTGGGCTATAAGGGAATAGATGCTCCAAGTATTAGCAAAGAGGTAAAATTTGTCAAGGCTAGTGATTCTTCTCAACAAAAGGTTTCCAATGATGGCAAAAGTGAAATACCTTCACCGGAAGTTAACGTTCAAAAGAGCAAAGTATATCAACCTCCAAAGTCAGCACACACGGATCGAGGTAACATTCCTTATGTTTACCACTATTGCGGAAATAAAGGTCACCTGGAAAGGAGATGTCGTTTCCGTATAAGGAATGAGAAACTTCATGATGTTCTTGTTTGGGCATCACAAGAAGTTGTGAAACCAAGATCATATGTTAATGCTAATTCCCTTAATGTTACAGGTTGTAATTGTCCAACCTTTAGGCAAAGGAATTAGTTCTGTGATAAATCTAGATTTGCCTATAAACGTCATACGAATCCTTTTTACAATCGTAATGGTTATCAAAAGGATAACTTCGTAAAGACTAAGACAAGATCCGATGCTCCCAATTGGAGAAAGACTAACTTGCAAAAGAATAGTCAATCCAATTCTCTTCCGAGAAATGTTGAAGAGAGTAATGGGAAGAAGGTTTTGGTTGTTCCTAAACGCACTCAGAGGTGGGTACCAAAGAAAGCCAATGATGCTTTGAGTAGGAATGATCTTCCAGAAAATTCCATGACTATGGAGAAGGCAGTATCCATGATGTTGGAACTTAACAAGTTTTTTTGGAAAAATGGAATTGGATGTGAAAGGTTCTAAAAGCGATCTCTTTCATGATAATACAAATGTCACTTGTGGTGAGCAAGACATTGTTCACCCCAAAACAACTTGATCGTGTTGTAAGTGCATCCTCACCAAGGAATGCCCTGCTATGTATACGGTGAGGGAAGCACGAGAATTGGGGCACACAGGCTATGTTCGGTAAGGCTGTAGAATTCAATTGGATTCTTCTAAAAAGGTATGTCTATAAACCTGAGCAAGATTTGTGTTTTTATTTGCTTAGAGTACTTATAATGATCCATGTACCTTGCTTATTGTTCATTTCTACCTAACTTGATATGTGTTTAAGGTTCTTAAACGTTTAGGTTTTAAAATAGTAGTTAGGGATGTTTGGACTTCATGGTACACCTACCAGGTATGCATAACATCTTTTAAAATCAAAATCCAGGGGTTTAAGTTCGCGGACTTGAAAATTCATGTGCAAACCCGTATGCATACTTGACGTCGATATTCGATAAACTTGTTTTGGCCGTAACTTCTTCGTTCGAACTCGGAATGACCTCATTATTTTTGCATTCTCTTCAGATTTGAATTCTCTTCAAAATGAATATGAGAATTATTATATTTGGATGAGTTAAGATTGGTTTTTGTCCTTCCTCTTGTTTTTGATTGTTTTGCCCTGCGTCGCACTTGTTCCACTTCTCTTGGACTTGGGCACTTGATATTCATGGAGTAATACTCTTCTAAGCTCATATGTAGCTTTTACAAGAATGTTGTTGGTGAATCACAAAGAAGGAAGTTCAAGATTGGGCAGTAATTTGCATTATTATTGGGTTCTTGAATGTTCACGATCATTGTATGTGAACTATGGTGCATGGTCGTTAATGGCTTTGTATGTTCTTATTTGTTAAGAAAATCTTTTTATACGCCTTTGGTAGCTATTCTTGGTGTAAATCCGGGCGAAAAAGATTGATTCTCCCCTCTAAGGACAAATCATCTTATATGTGCATTACGAGTTTGTCTTGTTGCCTAGTAAATCTTCTATTTTTCTGTTTTTGTTAGAAGAATAACTAGAGTTTGGAATAGCCATTATTGTGATTACACATGGCTATGTCCAACGTTCTCATCTTCATGTTTTTAGATTTATTGGTTTAAATTCTAAACTTGTTTGGAAGATGATTTTTGCAGTATTAATCTTTATGGTTTTATATATTGCAATTGTTTATGGGATATGTGTGTTTGCATCCGTGAACTATGATTGTCCCATATCTTGTCAAAAGTAAAGTCTTTCGTAAGTCGATATTCTTATATTGATAAAGGAATGAATGGACTTTTGACAAATACAAAAGTTAAGCCTATATTGTCAATTATTGATGGAAGATAGGTTAAAATCTTTTGTTTTTCAAGGATTATGTCTATTGTATGTCAGGGTGCAAATTGTGATGGAAAATAGAATGAATCCTTGAGTATTCCGCATTAATTGATCTTCCCTGATCCATTTTTTTTTGTGTATTACTGTGAGGCTCCGTAATGGGTCTTATGTTGAGCACTAAAACAATCAAACTTGATTATTTTCATGGTTATCTTTGTTGTTGTTCCATAAGGTACTTTATGTCGAGCATATTGGAATAAATTAATCATCTTGTTTGGTTATTTAGTTATGACTCCATAGGTTTTCTTATGTTTGAGCAATTTTGATTGGGTTGGTTATTTTCATGATTAACTTAGTCATTGCTCCATAGATTCTCTTATGTGAGTATGGCCAATTAAATTGATTACTCTTTGTGATTAGTTTGATTGTGTATTTCGATTAAATTATTCATGGGTTCTCTTGTGGTTAATTTAATTGAGTATTTTGGATTCAAATTCGTACTTGTATGTGATTTGTATGTCCAAAGAAATCCTTCTTTTCCTTCGAAATTAAGGTCGCTCTTGTTGTTCTTTCGGGAATGAAATATTATGGGGGAGAGTTCTTTTTGAACTTGCGCTTAATTGCCATATCTTTGTGGGGAGTGCGGTTGTGGAATATTATAGGGGTTATCTTGTATCTTTAAACTCCTTGATGAATGCATTTAGCTTCGGCTTTATGATTGCATCTAAATAAGATGATGTGTGTTTCTTTGTTTTGGTCATGAAATGTCTCTTTCGGAAATTTCGTTAGGATCCCGTTCTTGTACCTTTGCCAATTTTATTGACAAAAAGGGGGAGAATTAATATGTAGTTCACACTACAAATACATATGGTTTTCGGATCATTATGTAAGGGGGAGTGGTTTCCATTTGAGATGGAGTATTGACTAAGGGGGAGTGATACATATCACCATAGTATTGTTGTTGAAGTTGTGATACAATTGGACTTTGACGCTGTGTAATGATACTATGATACTGTATAACAATGATTAAGAACTCTTGTTTTCTTGTTGTTATAACTATGGATTTTCAACAACGATGATGCTAAACTTACAACCTTTGGGATCATTGGAGTACTTGGAAGTGACGAAAATTTTGAGTAATGTTGAAGATTAGACATGTGGAATAAGAGCTACAAAAGTTAATTTATTTATTTTTTGTATTCCATATGTATTAATAGTTTTGTCACTAAAATTGACAAAGGGGAGATTGTTAGAGCATTGCTCTACGAACTCGCATGCGTTGCTATCTCAAGCATGTTTGTCAATGTTAGTGATCAAAACTATAAGTCTCGATTTCTAGCCTATGTAGCTAAAGGTCTCGGACTAGGATAGAAAGTGTAGTTGAGCTCAAGAACTCCATGGCAATCATCATACAAGATGAAGGACTACTCGAGGAACCGGTGGAACTTCATCGACTAAAAGGTATGTGGAGACTTGAACTTATCTTTCACTCAAAAGTCTATTTACTCTATCTCCTACTCTTGAGACAAAAGTCGTTTAGACGTATAGACTTTCATTATACACATTTGCTATTTCGAGCCAAGTTTAACTCGCCTATCTATTTCTCGAAACATATGTTGGTAAGCTTTCGCTTTAACCGAATTCATCTTTACCTAGTGACGAAAGTCATGTTATGTTTCAATCACTTTGGAAATTTCTCTGACGGAAAATGGTCTGTGAATAACGGCTATATAACATTCTCTGAGAATGTTTCAATGATTGAAATGAGAGTTTAGATTGCATAACCATTGGTAGGATATAAGCATTGTTGTGGAAACACATATATGTATAAGTCCTTATTCCTTGAACCAAAGTTTGCGAACTTTGTTGATCAAAAGAAATGGAAGTGGCGCAAGCCAAGTCCGCGAACTGGCGGAAGTTCTCACCCGAGAATTTCTTCTGGAGTTTGTGTACTCCTTCCATAAGCTTAAGTCCGCGAACCCAGTCCGCGAACTTGAGTAGGTTATATCTAAAACCGGTTGTTCTTGAACTAATATTTATATAAACTAAGGAATGCTTTTGCAAACCGTGGCTATAAAGTTCATGAACCGATTCGAGTGAATCAAACCGTTTTTGCTTCGATTGTGTCTTGTGTAGTTACATAAGATCTAAGCAATTGAACAACTCTCTAACTAGTTCATTTGAACTAGTTATGGTGAAGAAGAATATGGTTGATATGAGAGTGATCATATGGCTAACCATTTGGTTGACTATTGTTGAACCAACAAATGTTAATGTTTGGGTACGGTTCATAAACCCAAAATTGAACATTTCATTTGTGTGTAACAAGATAAGTTTTCGATCCAACGGTTCAGAAATATTAGCTTGAATCTAATCAGGTTTTCATCTAACGGTGAATATTGAATGCTTTGTTACCAAGCTAACATTGATTGCAAACCTTGATTTGAAATACTATATAAGGGAGAACTCTAGCAACTGGGAAACCTAATCCCCACACTTTACGTGTGATACTAGTTTGCTAAGCTAGAGTCGATTCTCCTTTAACCTTTGGTTTTCTTCTTCTAAAACAAGGTTAACGACCTAAAGACTTCATTGGGATTGTGAAGCCAGACCGATCCTACTTTTCTTGTAGTTGTGTGATCTGATCTTGCTGTTTCTATCGTACGAGTACAATTGTAATAATTGGCTAGAGATTTATATCTCCGATAGGCAAGATAGAAAACAAATCACAAACACTTCGTCTCATCGTTTGTGATTCCGCGATATCTTTTTTCGCTGCGTCGATTAAGATTATTGTGAGGTGATCAATAATACTAGGTTGTTCTTCGGGAATATAAGTCCGGGTTATTGATTGGTTCCTATTCACCTTGATTTATCAAAAGACGGAACAAAACTCATAGGTTTATTCGTGGGAGACGGATTTATCTATTCTGTAGACTTTTCTATGTGATACAGATTTGTTTATTAAAGTCTTCAACTTTGGGTCGTAGCAACTCTTAGTTGTGGGTGAGATAAGCTAAGGGAATCAAGTACGTAGCATCCTGCTGGGATCAGAGGCGTAGGAGCATAATTGTGCCTTAGATCAGTGTGAGATTGATTGGGGTTCAACTACGGTCAGGCACCAAGTTAATTTGGAGTAGGCTAGTGTCCATGCGGCTTAATACAATGTGTGTTCAATCTGGACTAGGTCCCGGGGTTTTTCTGCATTTGCGGTTTCCTCGTTAACAAAATTCTGGTGTATGTGTTATTTCTATTCCGCATTATATTTGTTTATAGAATTGAAATATCACAGGTTGTGCGTTGTTCAATCAATTAGATTATCCGACCTTTTGGTTGTTGATTTAAATTCATTGACACTTGGATATTGGTCTTTGGTACCATCCAAGTTATCTCTATTTTATAAAGACTCGCAAATTTCTATTTGCTTGAGTAAAGATCAAATCGAGAGATTGAGATATAAACTCTTTGATATACTTTTCTCTAGATTGAGTCTGACTGTCTAGTTGATTCTCTAGAAAGTATATTGGAGTTTGTCCATACAGATTGCTAAGCGAAATATTGGTTGTGGTTGTTGTACCCCCGCTTTTTCAATGCATGCCCAACTTGTGGAGAAGATACAGTTGTTGAGTGGCTGACGTTCAACAAGAAGATCTGTTACATGGGACATCGTAGGTGGATGCCATCAAAACACAAGCATACATATGATAAATTGAATTTCGCTAGAGGGGTAGAACGCGGTACAGATCCATGACCACTAACAGGGCATCCGGTTCAAGAGATGGCATATAATTTTAAATGCAAAAAAGGGAAAAGAAAACAACCAGCAAAAAAACGCAAAATAGGATTTGAATACGGTGTTGATGAAGAAGAAGAGGTATCTTACCACTCTTTGTTTTCAAGAAGGTCCATTTTATATGATTTGCATAACTGGAGTTCAAACTCTTTCCGGCATTACACTGATGTTATGCATACGGAGAAGAATATGACAGAGCATATTATAAATACTGTAATGGGGAATAACAAGTCAAAGGACGGTCCTAATGAGCGCAAGGATTTGGAGGCTATGAGAATTAAAAGGAAGTTATGGCTGCAAACAGATGAAGTGAATGGTAAAACATCAATGGCAGATGGAAGTTTTGCAATGACGAAAAAAATAGAAAGTTGATTTTTGTACTATCTTGAAGAACTTGAAGGTCCCTTCAAATTTTTATTCCAATCCTCGCAACAACGTCAGCGTCAACCCTCCGGAGATAAGGAATATGAAGTCTCATGATTACCATGTTCTAATGCAACATTTATTTCCTTTACTGGTTCATATCGCGACATCACTATCTAAAAATCTCCGAATTGCACTTCTGCGGATAAGTATATTTTTCAAAATTCTGTGCGCGAAGGTAATTAACAGAGAACATCTCTTAAAAGCAAAAGAAAGTCTGGTGGAAGCAATGTGTGTACCGGAAAAGCATTTTCCTCCATCATTTTTCGTTATTAGCATTCTCCTGATGGTGCACCTAGTGGATGAAGCTTTAATATGCGGTCCGGTCATATTTAGGTGGATGTACCCCTTTGAGAAGTAACTACCCAACTAACCTTGTTTTAGAATTTATAATTTGAGAAGTTGGCATTATTGAACAGCGATATTGAACACTAGTTGAAATTTTTGTTACTGATTTTTACAGGTTAATGAAAGGTTTCAAAGGATTGGTGCTCAATAGAAGGTACATTAACGGGTGCATTGCAAGAGGTTATACGTTGCGACAAGCTAGCTTATAATGTATGGAGGACATATCAGAAGATGGTGGTGTCACTCATAAACATACTTGACAGGGCTTTCTGGATGATTCTGGCGAGTTCGCTAATGAAATGCCTTTAAGTAATGCTAAGGACTTTCACTTGAACCAAGTGCACTTTGTGAAAAAGCGGGGGGTCTAACAACCTCACCCAATATTTCACTTAGCAATCTGTATGGACTAACTCCAATATACTTTCAAGAGAATCAACTAGACAGTTAGAATTAATCTTAAGAAGAGTATATCAAAGAGTTAATATCTCTATCTCTCAATTCAATCTGCAATCAGCAAATAGGAATCCGCGAGCCCGATTGAATATATGAGATATAACTTGAACGGTGCCAAAGACCAATGTTCAAGGATCAATCAATTTCAATCAACAACCAAAGGTTGGATTTACCAATTGATCGATTCAACGCACAACCTGTGATATTTCAATTATATAACAAAATATAATGCTAAAAATAAATAACACAGACATTAGAAGTTTTGTTAACGAGAAAACCGCAAATGCAGAAAAACCCCGGGACCTAATCCAGTTTTGAACACCACACTGTATTAAGCCGCTACAGACACTAGCCTACTATAACGCTAACTTCGGTCTGGAATGTAGTTGAACCCTAATCAATCTCACACTGATTCAAGGTACAGTCGTGCTCCTTATGCCTCTGATCCCAACAGGATACTACGCACTTGATTCCCTTAGCTGATCTCACCCACAACTAAGAGTTGCGACGACCCAAAGTCGAAGACTTGATAAACAAATCTGTCTCACACAGAAAAGTCTATAGGAATAGATAGATCTGTCTCCCACAGAAATACCTACGAGTTTTTGGTTCCGTCTTTTGATAAATCAGGGTAAACAGGAACCAATTGATAACCCAGACTTATATTCCCGAAGAACAACCTAGTATTATCAATCACCTCACAATAATCTTAATCGATTAACTAAACAAGATATTGTGGAATCACAAACGATGAGACGAAGATGTTTGTGACTAATTTTCTATCTTGCCTATCGGAAATATAAAACTCAAGCCAATCTTACGATTGTACTCAATCACGATAGAAAACAGCAAGATCATATCACGCAACTACAGATAAAATAGTTTTGTCTGGCTTCACAATCCCAATGAAGTCGTCAAGTCGTTAACCTACAGGGTTTCGTGAAAAGCCTAAGGTTAAAGGAGAATCGACTCTAGATTATGAAACTAGTATCACACAGGAGGTGTGGGGATTAGGTTTCCCAGTTGCTAGATTTCTCCTTTATATAGATTTCCAATCAGGGTTTGCAAACTATCAATACAAAATAAATAAACTTTGTAGCTTCTCATCCAAATGCTTGATCTCCTTGGTTCTTCAACATTACTCGAAATCTTCCTCACTTCCAAGTACTCCCATGATTCCATAGCAATGAGAAAACAATAGCACTCAATCATTGTAATACAATGTAGTAGTATTATTACACAACATCAAAGTTCAAATGTATCACAACTTTGACAACAATACTATGGTGATATGTATCACTCCCCCTTAGTAAATACTTCATATCATATGAAAACCACTCCCCCTTACATAATGATCCGAAAACCATATGTATTTGTAGTGTGAACTATACATTAATTCTCCTCCTTTTTGTCAATAAAATTGGCAAAGGTACGAAAACTAGTGGGATCCTAATGAAATTTCCATAGAGATACTTCATGACCAAAAGAAAAGCACATATCAACTTTTTAGATGCAATCATATAGCCGAAAGTAAATGCATTCATCAAGGAGTTTATAAAGATACTAGATAACCCCTATAATATTCCACAGCTGCACTCCCTACAAAGATTTGGAAATTAAGCACAAGTTCAAATAAGAACTCTCCCCCATAAAATTTCATTCCCGAAAGAACAACAAGAGCGACCTTACTTTCACAAGAAAATAAGGATTTCTTTGGACATTAACAAATCACATGAATTTTTATCCAAAAATCTCAATTAAATTAACCACAAGAAAACCCATGATTAATTTAATCGGAAATGCTCACATAAGAGAACTTACGGAGCCGCACAGTATATACATAAAGATATGGATCATGGAAGATCAATACTGCGGAATAAACAAAGATTCATTCAATTTTTCATCACTATTTGCACAATGATATATAATAGACTTAATCTTTGTAAACAAAAGTTCATCATATTTTCCATCAATATTTGCATAAAAACGTAATAGGTTTAACTTTTATTTGTCAAAAGTTCATTCAATCTTTTATCAATACTTGCATAATGACATGAAAGACTTAACTTTTGACCACGTATGGGACAATCATAGTTCACGGGCCCAAACACACATATCCCATAACAAGTTGCAATATATAAAACCATAAATATTAATACTGCAAAATCATCTTCCAAATAAATTTTAGAATTTAAATAAATAAATATAAAAACATTGCAAGATGAAAATCGTTGGAAATAGCTATGTGTACTCAAAATAATGACTATTCCAAACCCTAGTTATCCTTCTTAAAATCACAAGAATAAAATTCTCATAAGAAGTTTCCTAGACATTGTAGAGCTTTCTCAGAGCATCTACTAAGAATTCCTTCTCATTATTGAAAAAACCATTGATTATGGGATCGTTCAATTCCTCTAAAGCTTCAGAAATATCAGTCAACTCACTAAGTTCTCTTTTTAGCTCACGCAAGGTGTTCTTTGTTAGAGATAACATTTGTTCATAGTGAGTTATCTTTTCTAAAAAAGAAACAATTTGAGATTTTAAATCATTTCTTTTGTTGATGAAATCTTTCACCATACCTCTAAAGTTATTATCAAAATGACAAACCAACAAGAGGCCGTTAGAGGAAGAACCTTCTCCATCATTTGTAGATCTCTCTTTCTTCTTCCTTGAGGAAGTGATTCCTTCACACAGATACACATTAACTGCTTCGAATGCATCCCTTTTTTGTGGTACCTCTAGTTACAGGAGCCATGAAACTATATCTTTCAAATAGACAGGAGGTGAAGGATACTTTGATTAAAAATGATTATAAATAGACTTATGGACACCCAAACACTAGAAGAACTTTGAACAAGTCTTTCATGGTTTATTATCCATTATCTAATTTATTAGGAGAAAATTTTCTTAACAAAAATAGGAAATTTATATATACAAATACAGAACTTGAGCAACCTTTGATGCAAACCTCATTTTCTCAAGTTAAATATGAGGATGTGGACGTCACAGGTATTAGACAGTGACGGTGTGAGCCGAATGCTCACAACTTTTACCACATAGTGGCTTATCAAGGTTTGTTGTATAAACAGATTTGTTACCTCGTCTGAGTCTGGTACTCCTGGATTTTTCAGGAAAACCTTGTTGATTATCCAAAGCCAGATTCATCCTTTGCATGTTCTTTTGAAGTTTGGAAATTCTTTTGTTATTCCTCTTGAATCTCCTATACGTGCTTTGAACATGATTTGTATTTCCACAAAACGAACAAATCAATAAAGAATTTTTGTTTTGTTAAATTGCCACCTGTTTATCACAATATTCAACATTCATTGTTACAAATCAGTCGGAACAAAAGAGTTGTTTGTGCTTACAATTTTTCTTTTAAACCCTAAACCATTTGTGTTCTAAAATGACTTCTGACCGAATAACATTGCTGAGATTTTGTCAGAACTTCCAGATAACCTTTGCTGGTCATCCTTAAGAGTATTAATCTCTTTTTCCTTTAGACACATGGTTCTGGTGAATTCATCAAGAAAATCTATCTCAAGATTTTTCACTTGGAGCGATGATTCAAGTTTCTTCAACGAAGTCTTTAGTTGAAGATTTTCTTGGTGAATTTCTCTAATTTTATTCAAGAATTCAAAAATCTCTGTGTCAGACTCAAGTTCTGAATCAGAAGTTGAGTAGGTGGAGGTTTCTGCTGCAAGAGCTGAAAGTTCATTGCATCCATCAGAAGCATCCAAGATGTTGAATCATCTGAAGCTAGCATTAACTGGAGAGAGATGTTTATCACATCTTTTGCTTCTTTTTACAAATTCTTTGATCTTTTATGTTATCTGTGATTTATCAAAATCAACATTATAGGAACAACATTCATCAGCCCAAGACAAGTTAGAAGATTCACTTGCATTGAACGCAGATGTTCTGACTGTGTTCTGATCAAGATCAAGTATTTTTAACTTTTCAATCAGAGTATTTCTGAAAAGCACATCAAGGTTATTTCCTTCAACGATGGCAGATATCTGAGAATCTTCATCACAATGTCTTTTTCAGGAATAGTCTTACCCAATTCAAAAGATGCATTAACAATTTCAGACACTTTGTGATTAAACTCATCAAATGAATCTTCATCTGCCATACGAAGGTTTTCCCAATCAGAATTTAGGTTTTGAAGCCTAGCTTCCTTTTCACATGTATTCCCTTCAAATACGGTTTCTAAGATATCCCAAGCATATTTAGACCGAGTGCATGTAGTCATATGGTGCTGAAGATCTGGGGTAATTGCATGGATGATTGCATTTAATCCGTCAGAATTTTTCTTTGCAACAAGAATTTCGGCAGCATCATAATCATCAGTATCCTTTGGAACAGTTATAATTCCTATTATAACGACCGGAGGATTATAACCATTAACAACATAAACCCATGATTGAAAATCACGCGATTGAAGAAAGGCACGCATCGCAATTTTCCACCATAAGTAATTCGAGTCATCGAAGACTGGTGGTGCGTTTATTGAGATAACACTTCTGTCCATAGAGTCAGATCGCTACATACACAGACTTATAAGGTATTAAACGTGTTTGCCTGCTCTGATACCAATTGAAAAAGTGGGGGTCTAACAACCTCACCCAATATTTCGCTTAGCAATCTGTATGGACTAACTCTAGTATACTTTCAAGAGAATCAACTAGACAGTTAGACTCAATCTTAAGAAGAGTATATCAAAGAGTTAATATCTTTATCTCTCAATTCAATCTGCAATCAGCAAATAGGAATCTGCGAGTCCTATTAAATATAAGAGATATAACTTGAACGGTACCAAAGACCAATATTCAAGGATTAATCAATTTTAATCAACAACCACATGTTGGATTTACCAATTGATCGATTCAACACACAACCTGTGATATTTCAATTATATAACAAAATATAATGCGGAAAAGAAATAACAAAGACGCCAGAAGTTTTGTTAACGAGGAAACATCAAATGCAGAAAACCCCCGGGACCTAGTCCAGTTTTGAACACCACACTGTATTAATCCGCTACAGACACTAGCCTACTACAAATCTAACTTCGGTCTGGAATGTAGTTGAACCCTAATCAACCTCACTGATTCAAGGTACAGTCATGCTCCTTACGCCTCTAATCCCAGCAAGATACTACGCACTTGATTCCCTTAGCTGATCTCACCCACAACTAAGAGTTGATACGACCCAAAGTCGAAGACTTAATAAACAAATCTGTCTCACACAGAAAAGTCTATAGGAATAGATAGATCTGTCTCCCACAGAAATACCTACGAGTTTTTTGTTCCGTCTTTTGATAAATCAATATGAACAGGAACCAATTGATAACCCGGACTTATATTCCCAAAGAACAACCTAGTATTATAAATCACCTCTCAATAATCTTAATAGATTAACGAAACAAGATATTGTGGAATTACAAACGATGAGACGAAGATGTTGTGACTACTTTTCTATCTTGCCTATCGGAGATATAAATCTCAAGCCAATCTTACGATTGTACTCAATCACGATAAAAAACATCAAGATCAGATCACGCAACTACAGATAAAATAGTTGGTTCTGGCTTCACAATCCCAATGAAGTCTTCGAGTCGTTAACTTACAGGTTTCGTGAAAAACCTAAGGTTAAAGGAGAATCGACTCTAGCTTATGCAACTAGTATCACACAAGAGGTGTGAGGATTATGTTTCCCAATTGCTAGAGTTCTCCTTTATATAGATTTCAAATCAGGGTTTGAAATCTAAGTTACCTTGGTAACAAAGCATTCAATATTCACCGTTAGATGAAAACCTGATTGGATTCAAGCTACTATCTTTCAACCGTTGGATCGAACTTAGCTTGTTATACACAAATGGAATGTAACTTCATTTAGGTTTGAGTAATTGTACCTAAATGTGTACACTTAGTCGGTTCAACAATAGTTAACCAATGGTTAGCCATATGAGCACTCTCATATTAACCCTATTCATCTTCACCATAACTAGTTCAAATGACTCAAATGAAACTAGTTAGTGAGTTGTTCAATTACTTAGCTCTCATAGAAGTATACAAGACACAATCGAAGCAAAATCAATTTTGATTAACTTGAATCAATTTATGAACATTATAGCCACGGTTTGCAAAGATTGCATTCCTTATTATATAAATGTTTTAGTTCATGAACAAACCGATTTTAGAAAGTAACCACCTTAAGTATGCAAACGGTGGTGCATACTTAAGTATCCGGATTGAGTTTGTTTTTAACTTCCAAACTCTAGCAGAAATTCACGGACGTGAACTTTCCGCTAGTATGCGTACGGGACGCATACTTACCCGGATTTCCAACAACCGCCAGTACGCGTACGGGTACGCATACTTTAGGTTCCCGGTTTAGGACTTTTACACAAATGTGAGAACACACTATGTTTATATCCAAACATGGTTACATAATCTAAACTCTCATTTCAATCATTGAAACTTTCTTAGAGGATGTTAAAATAGTTGTTATCCACAAACTATTTTCATCAAAGCGAATTTCAAGTTATTGAAATAATCAACATGACTTTCGTCACGAGTAAAGATGAACTTGGCCAAAGCAAAAGCTTACCAACACATATTTCGAGAAATAGATAAGCGTGATAAACTCGGTTCGAAATAGCAAATGTATATAATTGAAGTCTGTAAAGCAATACGATTTTTGTCTCAAATAGGAGATAGAGTAGATAGACTTTTGAGTGATAGATAAGTTCAAGTCTCTGTCGGGACACCGAGGTTACGTTAATCTCGAACCGGCATATTTCCATAGAAGTAAATTCCACGAAACATCCTACTTTAGATAACTTAGCTCGAATCTTTTACTTACATATTTAGATTAGCATGATCGGATAATACTAGCACGAATATATAATCAATACGATAATAGACAATCACACACGACACAAAGATTACATGGTTCACCTTTGTAGGCTACATCCACGGCCAAAACCACCCCGAGAATCTTCATTATCATAACAAGTTATTACATCGGCACACATCACATAATCAACTAGTTATGTAACCCACTAGCGCCAAACGTTAGAAACAACAAGACATATTAGGAAGAGTTTACCTCTTCCTTTATTCTTATTCTTCCATAAACTTCCACCGCCATGGTTTCTTCGACTTTAGACAAGAACATGAAGAACATCATGAATTCTAGCTTCTCCCATACAAACCCTAGAAATCCTAGATTTCTCCCATACCCGTTCTCACTACAAGTCTCTCTTCTCACATAGATTTTAACCCATCACCAACCATTGTAGGACACAACGGTTGTGACCCTAACACTCTCATAAAGAGAGGATTCTCTAAGAGAATTAACCAAGAGAATGGATTTTTACTTACAATATAAGCTCTCTTATATAGTAGTTAGATCCTTGCTCCCTAAGTCTTAGAAAACTCCTAAAAATAGTCTAACAACTTAATTAGGAAACCCTAAACTTGGAAAACACTCCACCAAACCGTCATACAAGTTTCCTAATCCAAACAAACCTTGTAGACACTTTAATCCCGAAATAGCCTTTTGGCCACGGTTTTGACAGCATTAGATCACTGTTTCTGCTTCAAAAACTTTTACCTAAAGTCCAATTTCAGCCACATAGTTTTGTATACGGAACAAAACCCCAACAATCACCACCTTTTGTGACGTGAACAAAACCTTCGTCTTCACTCCAACAAAGCATGAATGTTTACCACCTTATACAAGGCCATCCTCGCGGACATCATCACTAGCACGAATCAAAATTGTCTTGTACTTTGAGCTTGAACCACCACCTAAGCCAAATTTCTCCTTTGCACTTGCACCACCGGAATAGCTATTTGTCGATCTTTTAGTATCACCAAGAACAACTTGTTAATATAATTTATACAAGTTTCTGCATGACTTGTATCAAACTACTTCGTCGCCATGATCACTCATTATTCCACCTTTTGTAGAATACTTCTTCTTCGACACATGTCTAACACTTTACATTATTTGATGTGAGCCATCAAACAATTCCAGACGGACTTAACCAACTCCAAGAACCAACAATCTTGAGTCATCCTCCATGTAGACAAAACATGATGCAACCTTCATATGTTGTGTATGAACGATTATCACTTAGCACCACCATGATTCAAAACTTTCTCCTGATAAAATTTGCAGACGCCAGTTGAACCTACGAACGATCTTCTCTTGTAAAGAAAACACCTTCAACACGAATCAAGGCACCTCAAGCAAAGTTGTCGAATCTTTCTTGATGTCGTTGTATTCTTTGTTCGGTCTTGATTTACTCATCATCTTCATGATCTATATCATTCTGCTACGAACCAAGACTTTCTCATCTTTATCCACGCTTACCGCAACACTTGTCGGGAAACCGAGGTTACGTTAATCTTGAACCGGCATATTTCCATAGAAGTAAATTCCACGAAACATCCTACTTTAGATAACTTAGCTCGAATCCTTTACTTACATCTTTAGATTAGCATGATCGGATAATACTAGCACGAATATATAATCAATACGATAATAGACAATCACACACGACACAAAGATTACATGGTTCACCTTTGTAGGCTACATCCACGGCCAAAACCACCCCGATAATCTTCATTATCATAACAAGATATTACATCGGCACACATCACATAATCAACTAGTTATGTAACCCACTAGCGCTAAACGTTAGAAACAACAAGACATATTACGAAGAGTTTCCCTCTTTCTTTTTTCTTCTTCTTCCATAAACTTCCACCGCCATGGTTTCTTCGACTTTAGACAAGAACACGAAGAACATCATGAATTCTAGCTTCTCCCATACGAACCCTAGAAATCCTAGATTTCTCCCATACCCGTTCTCACTACAAGTCTCTCTTCTCACATAGATTTTACCCATCACCAACCATTGTAGGACACAACAGTTGTGACCCTAACACTCTCATAAAGAGAGGATTCTCTAAGAGAATTAACCAAGAGAATGGATTTGTACTTACAATATAAGCTCTCTTATATAGTACTTAGATCCTTGCTCCCTAAGTCTTAGAAAACTCCTAAAAATAGTCTAACAACTTAATTAGGAAACCCTAAACTTGGAAAACACTCCACCAAACCGTCATACAAGTTTCCTAATCCAAACAAACCTTGTAGACACTTTAATCCCGAAATAGCCTTTTAGCCACGGTTTTGACATCATTAGATCACTGTTTCTGCTTCAAAAACTTTCACCTAAAGTCCAATTTCAGCCACATAGTTTTGTATACGGAACAAAACCCCAACAATCTCCACATACCTTTTGTTGATGAAGTTCCACAAGATCCCTTGAGTAGTTCTTTGTCTTCATTAGATGTGCCATGGAGTCTAGAGCTCAACTAAACTTACTATCCTAATCCGAGACTTAGCTATAAGTAGACTAAAAATCAAGACTTATAGTTTTGGCAACTAAACTTGACAAATAAGCTTGAGATAGCAACGGTTGCGAGTTCGACCGAGCAATGCTCTAACACTATGAACAAGCTCGCAAATGGATACTTTCTAAGTTTGTTGGAATCGGTGACTGGCAAAGGTAAAAAAACTAGTTTCACATCGCTGAGTTGTTGTTGATAATTGGGGTTATTGGTCTAATATTGCTTGATTTCTTATTTGTATGAAGTATTATAACCTGATATTGTTTCGTTTTATTGTTTTCCTCTTTTTCCTTCAGTATATTGACTTTTGAAAATATGTTTATGGTTTGTAGTAAAAACCATTTTTTGTTTTGGTTATGCAACTAACTTGAACATGATCTTTTACAGTTGCTAGAATCCAATGAAACTGATTCAGTCCTCTGACGACTTGTGCAAGAACCTCTTTTCAAGGCACAATCATATACAAAATACCTAGTCAATGGATTTTCTTTCTCTACACAAGTTTGTGATGCGAAGCGGGTATCTCAAAACAGTGGTGTGTCAATGAAACTTATTACAATACAAAGAGCTAAGTCGACGGACACAAATTACAATGAATCTGAAATAACCTATTATAGAGTCATTAAAGAGATTATCAATTTGAATTACTTGGATTTTGAAGAAACTGTTTTCTAGTGTGATTGGGTCAGAGTTGAAGATAAAACTAATGAGTGCCAAGTTGATGCAACCTCAAGTGTGATAAAGGTTAACTTGTCCAAGATGAAAAGTATAAATAGAGTGGTTGATGAGCCGTTTATACTCGCATTTGAAGCATCCCAAGTGTTCTACTCAACAGATCTTTCAGCTGAGCGATGGTATGTGGTGTTGCATTCATCTCAGAAGTTAACGTCCGCAGTAGATAAGCTTGAATCTCCTACAGTTTATCAGTCAGCTCTTACTGATAATGATTGTTTAGAAGATCTTATTTATGTTGATTCTGTAGTTTAAATTGGAAAGACTGCGCTACACTGCAATCTTCCAATCTTTCTTATCTATCTTTAAATATTTTTTTATTATTGGATAAAGAGTATTACATTAACTAGTTGGAAGCCTAACAAACTAAGCTCCAACAACATACTACTACTACACTGCAATCTTCCAATCTTTCTTATCTATCTTTAAATATTTTTTTATTATTGGATAAAGAGTATTACATTAACTAGTTGGAAGCCTAACAAACTAAGCTCCAACAACATACTACTACATTAATTGAACAAAGTTTGTTGTGCTAACCTCATGGGTCAACTCGGAGCCTCATGGGTAACCTAGCCAAGGAGCCATACTACTACATGGGGCCGAGATTGTGTCACAAGGGGGCAAACTAACACTACCTTCCATGTTAATTCTGTCACATATTACACCATTGGGGGCTTGAACACCATTGGGGGCTTGAACCTGGGACCTCCTGGAATGCATGAAACTTTGGGGAACATGGATGACCAGTTGAGCTAGGGCCCGTTCTTTAAATTAAACCCTCTTTTTCTGAATTGTTTGGTTTGATCACTTGTGCTATGCCTATGTTAATACTTTCTATTTATGTGGATAATTTTATTCTATTGATGCTCTATTTTAGCTTTTATTTTCAACTGCGCGATCTTAATCTTTCACATTTGGTATTTTACAGGTTATTATGGCAGCACCAGTGGAGGTCGATGAATATAGACTACCCATTTCTGCCAACGCAACAAAACTCGGCCATAGGAAGGGTGCCTTGGTTCCTACCCATGTGCCTATTTCGTAAAAAACATGGAGGAAAGTGCCTGAAAAGTAGAAGGACGATGTTTGGAATGAACTTAAGGTACAAAATCTGCCTCATGACATGATTTCTGCTCATTCTTTAGTTAATTTCAGTTGAGGGAGATATATATTTAGGATGCCACTGATTAGCTCTGTATTTTCAGATGTCATTTGATTTACCTGAGCTACTTTAACAACATTTTCAGTGATCCCATCTGTTTAACAAACTGCTTTCATTACAAACGGGACATTGCTGATATTAATTACTGCAAGAGTTATATGATAAATCGAATGTGATTGACTGCTGAAAAGTTTGAGCTATTGGAACCGGTTATTAAAGCCATCCTAAAGCTGCAATATGAAAGCAAGTACAAATATAGAGGCGGCTGTGATCTAGCATCCAACTTGGTCAAAGTTTAAAGGAAACAAATTGTATTTTCTAAATTATAGTACTGTCCAAGCATAAAGTATCTGTCAGAGTCAGTACATAAGTTGATAACTGTAATACATAGAGGCCCAAAATTATCAATTAGAGAATGGTTAGTGATAAATTGGGCATGAAAATAGAAGAATACGCGCAGTATAGGAAGGTACAAAAATAAACAAAGCTAACTTGTCATCTATGTGCAAAGCTACAGATACGGCACATAGCAGAACTCCTATTGCTACTGCATTAGTACAAAAAATGGATGCAACCAATTTCAATGAAACTAAGATGACGGTACATCTCTACAGAACCACAAAACTTAAACTTCCTTTCAAGTTGAAGTTGAACATACTGTAGTGCCAAAAGTGAATTGAAACTAAAATCTGATAATATTTACTTAAATAATGACTCAACAAAATTATATGAAAGTGGGCTAGTCCTTTTTTAGTAGTGAATTACATTTGTTATTACAGAATACCAACGTTTAAGTTGGTCAAAAGCTTGTCTAAGATTGGCTTTACCTTCTCTACATCATGGAAAAGCCTCTTCTGATACGCGTATTATGGCTGATCCTCAAACCACAGTGATAGGCAATGGTGGAAATGACTGGATAAGACTTGCAGACCTGCAGGTAATTACAAGATATTCAGCTTGATTCACCAAGCATCCACTAAAGCATACCAGTCAAAACACAAAGTAAACAATGATTACAAGAAGAACAACAGAGACTGGCAGAAAAGAGGCTCTGAGTGCATTACCTCTGTGGGAGCTAACATTTTCTTTTCACTGGTCTCATCATGTTTTTGTTTCTTTGTTCCAGCTTTTAACCCCTGCAACAGAAGGCTGATAAAAATAAATCTAAAGAAAGTTGACCTCATTAACAGAACGGCCCAAAACCTAATAGAAAGAAAGCCAAATTAACGAAACGTTGAAACCTATAAGATATGATATAACTGTATATTCAACCTTCCTCTTACAAAATACAAAAGCAAGTAACAAAAAGACTCCATATCATCTCTCCTGCTTTGCTCTGAGATGTATCAAAGTGAACAAATACGTGATATAGTTGGAGTATGACACTGGTGAAAGCCGACTGTAGTCAAATTTGATTGAAATAACACTATAGGAACCAAAACCAAGGTGAGTATTTGACATTACAAAACTTAGAATCCAAAATAGTAAAAAAAGGAAAAATATAACTCCCTTGTGCCCCAACTAATATAGTAATTTCACTGTTGGGACATTTTGATGCCCATTTAGATATGCAGAACAGAAATAATGGATAAAAAAATTTGGAAATCGAACAGGATAGAAAATCTGAAGCAATTTCTGTTTCTTCCTACAAACATGGCAGAAGCCTTGTAAAGAAGATTAATTATCAGTGAATTTTGTTCAAATAAGTCTACAAAATCGAAAAAATGCAATAGAATATAAAATTTTAGAAGAAATATGATAAAGGATAGTAGTGTATGTTTGTGGTCATGGTATAACATTAGCCAAAGATAATTGCAAAGATTGTCAAATGCTTATGCTACTGATTGAGTTGTGGCCTTGGAACAACAAAACTGAGATATCATTTGACCCTAGTACTATTCGAATCATTCAAAAATGTTCTTTACTTGGAGGTAAAAGCTTTTACAATGAACACAACCTAAGAAGTTCAGGAATAACAGAAAGTGAATCTCAACATAACTATACACTTTAAACATTGGGCACCTGCAAATTTGAGGGTTCAAACTTGTGAACTAGAGAAAGTGAGGGTTGAGTTTTCCATGGGCATTTGGGCTACAATAACAAGTCTAACTCTTATGCCTGAGGATCTAATAAGCTGTCCATGTGGCTTTATAGATTTTTGGCTATTTCGTACCATGTCAGGACTTGATGTATTTATGCATAAACTCAACCAGAAGAACATATCTGGTTCTGCATCCTATCCTTCAAGCTTTTAAAAAAGGAAAGTTAATTTAATTAGATAACACAAAGCAATCCTGAAACTTGACACAATAGCTTCAGTAATTTAGAGAGGCGTGATGATGTGATGATGCGGAAGCAATATTATAAATATATGAAAGAAACAACAATTTGTAAGTCAGGAAGCTCACACTTAAATGACTTAGTTTCGAACATGAAAATATGAAAACAAATCGAGTATGCGCATTGCGCCCGACTCCACAATCTATTCAATTGGAAGAGACGTCTCATATCTGTAAATCATCATCTATTCAACTGGTATAATTGTACAAATACTTACTTGTAACTAGCTTCCAAAGGAAAAGCTTCATCAATCTCTTTAGTATAATCTTTGTAACTAGCTTCTGTTCGCAAACTCTGAACCACTGTCTGTAGTGAATCGCACAAATCAGCAGCTAAATTCCACACCTTCTGATTTGTTGCTTCTTTATCAGTATCACCCATAGTTACAGTAAACAAAACCACTAAGCAAGAATAATGCACCAACTGTAAAACCTAATCATCGAAGAAGTAGTGTTGGCTGGTTTTTGATTGGTAATATGAAGTGAAAATTCATCCAACTGTCTTTGGTTGTTGCAGAATCCACGAATTGTCAAAGCTTTTCATCATCATCGAATTTATAGCATCACGATCAGTATTCTGAGCTCGTTCAGGCAACAAGGTTTTCAAAGAGCATATGTATTTAACCTCACAATTCAGCCAGTAGTCTTTGGCTGGTAATCTTTTCTCAGGAAACATCGCCATATATAGCAAGAACACTACATATAGTTCGGAAAACAAACACAACATGCTAGCTTTCATGACTTATCAAGTTATCATCTACTTCTATTTCATCACACTTAATTGTGTTCATTATGGAGCTGAAATTCCTTCCTATTTTCAAAGAACAAAAGAATAACAGAAAAATCAGAGCATTAAAGGAAAGAAATGTAACACCTAAATAAAGGGTGAAATAGTATCAACTATCAAGCCAAAAATAAGACGAATAAATTAAAAACGCCTTTGGTATTTGAGATCTTCTTGACCTCCTAACATTTCTCAGCTGGCAGTTGGCACAATACTACAATAGATATAAAAGGGCTTCCATTCTTAATATGCATTCATAGAATACTATGAAGACCATACCTTCAAATATTTAGTGGTCATGTATACTTGCTCAACCTCGTACGCAAACGTGAGAATCTCAGCAGCTCGCTCATTGCATGCCAAGGTGGAAGCATGTTGATAAATTTATCGCCAGGTCCTGCAGACAGACGTTAAATAACGAACTGTTAATTTTGAAAAACAACCCATAAAAATCTAACAACTCAACAAAACAAAACAGGGAACACGAGCGTAAAAAGAAGAAGAAAAGGTGCAAATTGAGATAAGATAATGCCAATTCAAAGCTCCAGTGTTTGGCCGTTGATATCCATCAAAAAGAAGAAAAAAAATTCTACATAAATACAAGAACTAGAGAATCTCAACAATAGGTCCAGTTTATGGGCAAAAGCTGTTCATTCGGTCGATGATTATCCAATAAAAAAAGGGAAAGGAAAATATTGTATATAAATATAGGAGCTAGAGAATCTCAACAATGAAACCAAAATCAAATAAAACAGCAAACCAAACCACTAGGCAAGAATAATGCACCAACTGCAAAACCTAATCATCGAAGAAGTAGTGTTCGTTGGTTTTTGATTGGTAATACGAAGTAAAAATTCCTCCAACTGTCTTTGGTTGTTGCAGAATCCACATATTGTCAAAGCTTTTCATCATCATCGAATTTATAGTATCACGATCAGTATTCTGAGCTCGTTCAGGCAACAAGGTTTTCAAAGAGCATATGTTTTTGACCTCGGAATTCAGCCAGTAGTCTTTGGCTCTAACAACTGGGGGTAATCTTTTCTCAGAGCCGCAGAAAGCTAGGTTCCTAACCACCTTGAGACATTTCCTGTGCAAATTGAAGAATTGGAAACTCTCGAGATCCACCCAATAGAGTAATATCTGGTCGGAGAAGCTCACAAAGCGGAAATTGGCGCTGAAAGGAATTGAATACGTCGAAAAATCAATGGTCTCCTCAACCCAAACTTGGTTATCTTTGTACGCCTTCAGTATTTTCAAGTGAACCTTTTCCAATGTAAGTGTTGTTGTTGTCGTATCAATTCCTAGTGGTGGTGGAGACTTCTTTTGTAGAACGGCAACAACTAAGCATCCTTTAAACTCAAACAATCTAGTATCCAGACTGCGTTCAACTGGGATTCTGATGTACCGCAACTTGTCTTCGCAGAGGTCGAACATAAGAATGTGGTGGGGATCGGTCGTCAACCAAAACAAAGCTCCAGAAGTGAATGTGGCTGAAGTAGATGTTTGAAACAATCCGGAATCAGGAGACCTGACTTCTGTCCAAGAAGATTTGATTCCGAAAGTATACAGCAAACACTTAAGAGACTTGGTTTTGAACATGAAGACAATAATTACCAATTTATACTCATTGTTAACGGAATCGAACCCAAATCCACAAGACATGAGCTTATAACGTCCTCCTCTTATAACAGGAGGGACTATGCGTAACAGTTCTCTTGTAGTAGAGTTCCAAACATCAATGACAAAAGCAATTTCAGTAGTAATCTTTGCAAAACAAATTAAACCATTGCAGTACCCAACAAAATCCCCTCTCTCTCCCTCTATAAATGTTTTGCTCAAATGGACATTGTAATTATCATTTCCACCATCTTTAATATCTCTAGTATGAAACAAGCTTTTGAACAGCCACTGTTGCTGTTGTTTCCCAGTACCATAATAATAATTAATATAAAACACAAGAAATGGATTTTTTTGGGAATAATTAATAAAATGAGATTTAGTGAATTGCTGATTCTGATTATTGATGGTATTGTATAAATACTTACTTGCGCAGTTTAATCTCGTCAGAGATTTAACTGGTAGTCTTGATAGAAACTCCAGAATCAATTCAATTGGAAGAGATACATGTAAATCATCCATTCTAATTTCTTCACCTTCTTCTTCGTCTTCATCTTCTTCTTCTCTCTTCTGCTTCTTCGTCTTCTTCTTTAAATTGCTTCCATAATCATAATCTTCATAATGACCTCCTTCATCTTTTTTGTGATAATTAACTGCGAATTTTGAAATCGACATTCTCCTCCTCTTTTTCGGATTAGGGTTTTGGTTTGATTTTTGACCAAATTTCTCAGCCACTCGTTTGTTCCATCCTACGGCTTTGAGATATGATCACGTGTATATTTTTTTATTCGGTTTATATTTCGGTGGTTTCTCCGAGGACCGGCCTTTTACCAAATTCCCAGCAGTACCTTCAATTTCAATCCCGTGAGCCGGCAAAAGACTCTGGTGAGGAAGTCAAGAATGCTAAAGTCATGAATAATCAACGGCTTGATTTCTACCGTTAGATTTCTAATAAAAACTTAAAATTCATACCCACGATAATGTAGCAAGATAAGTTTGAAAGCAAACTAGTTGCTGGGATCGAAGAAAATTTAAATTTCGTCAGAAACCTGATAAAATCTTACTGAATAATGAAGATGTAATTGATAAGAATATTGATAATTAGATGATCTTAAAACAAGAAAACGTAGCCTTTATATAGGCTTACATGAACCCACTAAAAGGAAAGAAAAAAAGAATTCTGCCTAAACTAGGAAAGTAAAGACTTGTAAGACAAGTAAACTAAAAATAGATTTTTGTTACAGGAAAGCTGATTTGTTTGGGGGATGAATTTTAAGGGGAGAGCTAGTACTTTAGAGCTTAGGGCAATTCCTACGGCAATGAACAATTTTTTTTATTTTTGCACTATAAGAAACCAAGATAAAATCAGCAATTCTGGTATTTTTGGGTTCCACTAGTGATTTTATTAATATAAACTAATAAGAGTCTGGCCCCACTAATTATTTAACTAATCAAATAAATAATAAAAAAATAAACCCTAATTATAATAATCAGGATCTGGAGAGAATATGTGAGGGGCGAGCAAACTTCCAACGCCTGCGTTTGTTTTTCCAACACCAGCGTTTTTACCACCATCGCCCGGCCTTCCATCAAGCGCGCGCTACATGTTCCATCTCACTCAACAAACCAACAAATTTGTTGGTTTGTATATCCGTTTTTCATGTTTGTTTAGCCCATAGTGGGATCAAAATCAATAAACTTCAAGTTTGTTAAGTCCATAGGAAGTGCTCTTAGTAAGAGAGGAAATTGTAGTTTTCTAAATTATTTATGTGACAAATTTCCTTCCGATCAAGATCACATCGAACATTGGCTAAACAGAATCTTCTTCACCATCATTGGCCAGTTACCCGTCTTACTCCTTTATTAGACAAAAAAAAAAAAAAATCGAGTCATTACCCATCTTGAATCGATTACTTAAAATTCAGAACCTCCACCTAAAAGTTAGCAATCCTCGCATTGCGTGGAGAAAGACAGGAAAAGTCACATACACATTTTGGTTGTTAGGCAGAAAATAGAGATCTTCATTAGGTTGACGATGGGAACACCAACTTGCCAGAACCTGTTATCATGGATTTTGATTTGAAGAACGAGATTTATCGTGAACAATCTTGTTTCTTTGAAACGTTTACAATGATATTAGTCGGATGCTTATGAGGATTACTTTTCTTATCAGTAAGACGACATTTATGAGAAGTCAATCCAGCGTAAGGCATTTTGTTGTATTAGGTGGATGTTTATTGGATGAGTTAGACAAAGTACAAGTACAGTAAAACTTCTTTAAAATAATAGCTTTGGGACCGAGAAAAACTATTACTTTAGAGAGATTATTATTTTAGCGAGAAGAAATTTAACCTGTGCAAGCCTAGTTGGGACTAAATAATTTTATTATTTTAGAGAGATTATTATTTTAACGAGTATTATTTTAAGAAGGTTTTACTGTATTGTGTCATTGGGAAGTATACAACTCCAGTTCAATTGCTATATTCTCATAGAAGTATAAAAGAACACAATTGAAGCAATTCGGTTTGATTCACTAGAATTAATTCATGAACATTATAGCCACGGTTTGCAAAGATTGCATTCCTTATTATACAAATGTATTAGTTCATGTACACAACCGATTTTAGAACTTTAACCTTCAAGTATGCAAACGTGTACGCATACTTGAGATATCCGGACCAAGATTGGGTTTCGCCAGTACGCAAACGGGTATGCGTACTTCTAATCCCAACAGAAATTCTCGGTCATGAACCTTACGCCAATATGCATACGTGTATGCATACTTAGGTTCCCGGATTTTTCAAACCAACATGTACGCATACGTGTACGCATACTATGGTTCCCGGACATGGATTACATATGTGCAAGAGTACACAACATGTCACAATCCAATAATGGTTAAGTGTTCTAAACTATTATTTCAATCATTAAAACTTTCCTAGAGGATGACAATAGCCGTTTTCACACACTATTAGCATCAAAGCAATTTTCAAGTTATTGAAATAATCATAACGGAACATTGCAAGTCTACACCAAATGATTGCATTACACAAATCATGTAAGATGTTACTCGGCAATTTTCACATGATCATCTTTTGACTTTCGTCAAGAATATAAGATGAACTTGGTCGAAGCGAAAGCTTACCAACACATATTTCATATGTAAGCGAGTTAAACTCATCTCGAAATATCAAATGTGCATAGTAGAAAACTATATAGCACTACTATGTCTCAATATAGGAGATAGAGTAGAAATAGACTTTCAAAGTGATAGATGAGTTTCAGTCTCCACATACCTTTTGTTGATGAAGTTCCACAAGCTCTCCTTAGTAGTTCTTCGTCTTCAAATGATGAACGTCGTGAAGTCTAATGCTCAACTATACAATCTATGTCCTAGTCCGAGACATCTATAAGTATATTAGATTTCAAGACTTATAGTTTTGATCACTAACATTGACAAACATGCTTGAGATAGCAACGCATGCGAGTTTGACCGAGCAGTGCTCTAACAGCTTAACAAAAATCATTCAGTCAATTATCAATCAAGGCAAAATAATCATAAAAATAATTGCAATAAATAAATAAATAAGAATATACCACTTTTTGTTGGAAAAATACATTTCACTATCGCTTCAGCAATGGGGTTTAGCTCCTCATATTAATCATGATCTGAAAATATGTTTTTATGGCTCAAAAGATGATTAAAATGATGAAAAGTAATAATACAGACGATTTGCAACAGTGTGAATGTGTTACAGAATCTCTGTTACAAAGAAGAAACAGTGGCTAAAGACCTAATGCAATCACTGTTGATAAACAATATATATTTTCTGTTGTTGAATAGCGATAGTTTTCTGCGACAGGTACTTGTGCGTCTATGTTCTTCAAGTTCTTGGTATTGCAGCAACAAAAATAAAACTTCAACTCGTGATTTCAGCTCTATGTTCTCTTCTAAACTTCCTCGTACGTGTCCTCTTCTGTGACTCCCTAGAATCATATATATACACCACAACTCCATAAAATCTCCACGAAATCTTCTTTTTTCTTTTCCCAAAAGCTACGGGAATAATTTTCTTTCTTGTTACTTAACACATCATCCGTGTTTATCCAAACTCCCTAGAAGATATGTAGTCCAATCCTACGGTAGTTAACTTTCTCCTGTGTCTCATATAACTTCCAAATCATCACAGAATTCTGATAATATTTCAACCTTCCTTGTTTCATCGAAACTTCCCTTTTTCTTCCAATTCAAACTCGTTAACGCTCCTATCTTGTCGCACAGGATGATCACAAACATATCCCTTGAAAATCTCCGAGAATATTCACGTAACAAAAATAACCCGAGAAGAAAACTCTTCCCTATTTTAGCGTAATCACGTGAAAGTTTCTTCTTTTACGAAAACCTAAGATATTACCAACCCTGATTGGTCCTGACAGGCCCAAACTACTCAAACCCGTGACAAAAATCCATCAGAAACTCATCTAACTTCGTTCACACAAAAACGCAGTTTGACTCTGCAAACTTCCCGCCAAAACATTTGAATTGTGAAGAAGAAGAGGCACCCCCTATCCATAATATGGTTGCCTTTAGCAGATGACTTAGGGTGCCCTGTAGGTTCCCCTTATCCAAACTGTTGGTGCCAATAACAATTCCTCCGGGTGTCTTTAACAACTTTTCGAGCCGATTTTCCCAAAAATGTTTATTGGCCAAAAACACCTACACACACATAAAACACCATAATAAGTACAAAAATGAGCACTGTCAATGTATATAATCGAGACAAATCGGACACAAAAATGTATCTATCAAAATCCAGTGACCAACTGGTAAGCAGAAAAGTTTCACAAGCGCAGACATTGGATCTAGTTCAAATAAATAGTCAATTGGCTAGGCAATGTTCATTCCATAAGCACGGTGAGAATGGAGCGAGGATGATGCATTTTTCATTCCATAAGCGCATACATTGGATCTAGTTCAAATAATATAGTCAATTGGCTAGGCAAAGTTCTTCTTGTCATTAAAGTTGATGTCTAAAGTATGATATTCCCATAAAAATTGGTTGGTACTATGGTACCCGTATTGCATTGCTTGTACCCAGACTGGTAAGAAGATTCATTCCCAACTCTTTGGTGATAGCTAGAATTACATCTTAGCTTCATCCCATATTCAGTTGATACATGTACTTTGGTGTCATTACTACTGGGGAAATAGTACATCTTTGTATCATGATATATATGTCCCTTTTCACATGTTTTATATGAGTCGGTAAGTCTAACCCTCATTACTTCGGGGTTCTTTCCATTTTCAATTTTGCTACATTTATCTTAATTTGAGAAATTCTTTATCTCAACAGGCCAAGAGAATCTCACTACACATGTCAACCACTTACTTTAGGTTGAATATATTACTAAAGATAGTTCTCTTGTTGTCATACTTCAACATATACTGGTTCGTTAGTACAGTAGAAACTCTTTTAATTAATACTCGATTATTTAATAAACTCTCTTAAATAATATTTTTGGCCGGTCCCGAGTCGGGGACAACTTGCCAAATTAATAATTCGCTAAAATTATAAGATAATACATTTTTGATTACCTATGTAGACCCCATATGAAATATAAATTAATAATGCATATATATATATATATATATACATTAGTGATTTACGAAGACTTTTTTAAAAATGATTTAATTGTCTTCTGTTTTTTGCTACAATCAATATCGCATTGAATTTCATTGTAAGAATTTTTGGTGTTGTTTTCTCATAGCTCAACAAGAAATTAGTCAATGTGATTGCCGCTTTAATAGCCTCGTTTCGTGAAGGGGGCTCTATTGTAGAACTTTCATCATTTTCTTCCACATCTTTATCAGTTCTCATAATGCTCTCGATTATTTCTTCATCACCAACAACTGTAACTTCATTTTTTTCGGATAATTTAGGACATCTTCGACATTCATTGAATTGCAATTGCCTAATTTCTCGATCAAATTTTGCAAGTCTTGAGTATTTCACTTTTCTTCCACAAGTCTTTTAAAATACTGATATGTTCATCCAAATTGTCTAAACTTGTGTTATCTGTTGATTGAAGTTTACAATAACGAAAGCATCAATTTTGTCTAAACTTGTGATATGAAATTTATAAGTTAACTTGTGATATAATTAATTTTGTCCCTGGAATCTTGATCCTTAATAAAATACCCTTGGGGTGCATTTTTATATATAAATTAATAATTATTAATTTATCGGTTAATTAATATCTCGTTTAATTAATAAATTTTGATGGTCCCGACATCATTAATTTATGGAGTTTCTACTGTATCATGGATGAAGTAGAGAAATGGAAATATTCTGACTCATATCGCTTTTTGTGAGTTCTTCCACAAAAATTGGAATATATGTGATTTTGTTTGCAATGTATCTTTTGAAAATACCGACTCTTTAATAGTCGACCTAGTGGATTACATCCCACGAAACATTTCAAATTTGGGGAGAAAATATCAAGTACACAATAATGATGCTCAAGTATTTCTAAACCCCAAATAAATACATTGGAATTGAGTTGGTACAACCAATTAAACAAAAGATACTATTCAACTATAGCCAATATTTTATTAGAGAGAAATGGTAAAAAAGAAATGCTAAATATTCATGTCATTAGCTGTCATACACACATGAAATTGGCTCCCCTACCTACAGCCAAAATCGAGACGAGAACATACATGAACGGGATTTGAAGCGTTCCCTTTGTTTCGCCAGGACTTTGAGGGTAGGCGAATTTTCGAAGGCAAGATAAAGCCAGGAGATTTAAATCTTTTCCCTCGGTTCTTTCATTTCTCGGATCCGAGATAGCATAGAACAAGATAAAACCCGGTATATAACATGACAGGATAGAACCCAGTACAATACAAGACCCGGGCCTCCTGCAGCAAGAATATGACATCCTCCTTTCACCGTCCCTTATCCGAGAATAAAAGACGAAACCACAAACACTTTTATTGCAAATATCAAACAAAACTAAAAACGGACAATTAGTTTGCTTTAAAAGAATGAAAAAAAAAAAACTTTAAAATTGATGTTTGATTAGATTTTATGATTCCAACTTATTACGGTTACAAGTCCATTAGTTAATTTAAATGGGTACTAACAGGTGATGGAGATTAGTAACACGGGTGCTAATTTTTTTTTTTTTTTTTTGTAGGCTACGACCTAACAATGTAATCGCAAATCGAACAAATATAGAAAAAGAGACATGAATTGGGAACAAGATCTATCACCTGCACCATCTCCATTAAGGAAAATTATTAACATTTGAAGCAAAATCAGACATGCATAGTTTCATTTAACGGCATAAGAAAAATAGCAAACAACAAATCATGATAAATTTTGGCCTGAAAAAAATGTTGCTAGAATAAAATATAATATAAGATCAGTCAAGCATGGAGAGACAAATAAGAAAAGTACCATCATAAATCATATGATGTACATCAAAACAAAATCAGATATGGCATATAAAACTGATTAAATATCACATGTTGCAAACACAAAAACAAGGAGGATAGAGTTTGTATATGTATACCGTACTTTAAGATTGGAAACCCAACAACGGTGAAAAACTCCACTAGATAGAAATTGGTAGAGGAGGCCAGCATGTAGCTCTGTTTGATATCCTCCTTTAAGAACGACTGGAGAAAAAAAATTGACGGACGGAAGTGTTGTAAAAGTCAGCGGTAAAGCTCGTGTTGATATCATATTGCAGTGGAAAATATGAAAAAACTAAAGAGGTAAAGAGAGGTTTCTATTGATCAGGATAATAGGGTTACATGGATACAATTTCCTTTATATACATGTAAAGGTAAACTCTAGGTAACTAGATGGACCACACATCCATGGGCCGTAGGCCCTGTAACATTTGTAATTTAAACAACAAATTATGGGAAGTGGTAGATTAGATAAGACACTGTGAACTGCAACTTCATCGTATTTTAATATTTTAGAAAATCATGTCTTTAAATTTTGTAATTTTATTTCACAAATATAATAACTCTCATTTGAACCACCGATGCATTATCTTGTTTGTTCGGTTGAGTCAAAGTAACTTGGTTAAGCATTAGTTGAGGCATGGCCAATTGATTCTCATTGGCAACCAAAAAGAAATTACACATTGACTTTCTTTGAGCGTTGAATGTTAATACATCTTGGTTTTCAGTTTACATGACCATAATCAAGTATTTTACTTAGCTCCTATGTATCGAGCAATTACTTAGCAGTGAATAAATTAGAATTCAAAATCAAGTAAACATCCGTAACATATTAAATTAAGAAACTTATATTGGATAACCAAAAACATGTAGCAACATACTAAACCAAAAGTTGATAAGATAACATGTAATAGCATGTCGAATATGGACTAGACTTTTGTGTAAATATGAGTTTAGGAATTATCATTATTGAATTAACAAACTTATATTGGATAACATGGATAAAAGGAAACATACCATGATGAAAGTTTAAGCCAGGGACATAGGTCGGGTGACGGAGGAAAAAACAATCATCACTTGACAACAAGTTAATTAAACTCTGTAAAGGATCAAAATCTCATGGAGAGTAAGACTAATAATATTGATATTGAGAAGAGCAAGATCGCATTAGAAAATAAAAGAAAAAGAAAACACTTCTTGCAGGATTCCGAAGACAAATCAGAGAATTTAGATCAACAAAACGACATCGAGAGTTGGAGACAATTTAACAAAAAGAATTATCTAAACATGAATTTGAAATGAAAAATTGTTCGAAAGAGTATCCAAAAAGAAGAGTATGAGCTGCAAAAATTTAAACAATATAAACATTTAAAAAAAAAGTAGAATGGTGTTATATTTTTTTAAGTTTTTGTGACCATCTTAAGAACAAAGATAAATGTCGTTATAGCATTGACCTCTTACTATCACATGACAGAAGGATGCTTGAGGCTTATTTGAAGAATAAAAATTCATTGAAAATGAGGAAGACAACCGCGATTTAACATTCAAGGAAAACGACAAGGAGGTGATTGCATTTTTAGGAGATCGAGATATAGAAATGGTGTGTAAGTAAAGAGCATGCATCGGTCGTTTCGCTCAAGGTGGGTCTAAATAGGAAAATTATAAATACATGATATTCGTCCATGAAAATCTGGAGAAGTTAAAATCAAAACAAAAACACATACTGCGACAATTTGAACAACGCCTAGAAGGGATATTCCGTACTAACGTTCAAAATATATGGACTCGAGAAAACTATGCAAGAACGGTTGAATGCCAAAAGAGAGAAGCTTGAGATTCATGGACGGGTCAAAAATATATTCATTCAATTTTTAGAGTATTTTTTGTTGGATCGAAATCCTTTTATTATCTTAGTCAATTTACATTTCTGGCAAGGTATATGCTATAACTTCAGTTTATATTGGTCATAGAGCCAACCCAAGAGAGTAAACTAGTTCAACAGACAAGCACTCCCAATACTCAGGTAAAGGTGCCAATGTGTTGAAAATTTGATTTGTTTTTCTTTGAATCCACCCTAAAATCTCCATTTTCATATAAAGAGAAACGCACATCAACAATTTCCCCAGCCTGTTTAAAGAAGTCGATCACATCAGATTTAGTAGCAGAAAAAGATATGTTCTTGGAAATAAGTGTTTTTGATGCTCCAGTACTCTGCTTCCCACTAGAGGAACAACTCTAATTTTCCTGTTACCCAAGTGCTGGCCATTCAACTCTAATGCATTCTCAGAGGCTTCGTCAGTTGCAAACTCAATATAGCAGGTTTCCTTATAATGTGCCTCCTCATCAACAACTTCCCCAGCCTGTTTAAAGAACCCAATTAGATCAGATTATTCATAGAAAATGGTACAGTTTCCTGGCAACAATTGTTCTAGATGCTGCAGTGCTCTGCACTTGAGGTGCTGAAGGGGTCAATATGGCTCTTCCCTAGACAGACTCCTCTTTCTTTTTGGCTGATGCAGCTGCACCAATGTTGGGTTTGTCGCTACATGATGCTAACCAATTTCGGCATCCAGAATCCGTAAGAGATAGTATATCGTTTTGCATTTTTTTCTTCGTCCCCTAGTTCTTCGTGGAGGGGTAATTTGTGCGTCTTTGCGGTGTCTACAGCTTAGGAACCTCGTAAGGCGACGGCCAATTTTACTTAAGTCAATGGGCTTTGATATCCACTTTTGCCCTATTCTTGTTAGAACTTACAACTAAGGTTCGGAAAACAGCTGTGAAAATTGTCTGTTCTATCCTGCGCATTAGTGCATAATTCAATTAGCATGCACCTTTATTTATGTCGTTAGTTCGCATCAATTTTGAGTGCACCTCTATATCTTAGACCAAGCGCTATGGTAACCATAGTTGGTCAAATTTCACTACAATCTAGCAACGGAAACTACTATGGTAGAAAAATTTGATAGATTGTATTGGGCAACTCGGGCATGGCTGATGGGAAAACTGAGAACTAAAAGTCATATCTAACTATGGTGACTCGACTTGTGTATTTATTGCTTGGCAAGAAACTAAAAGTCATGAAGATGAATTTAAGGTTGCCACCACCGCAAAAGATCTTTTGATTCAACATGAACTACTCAACAACAATTCACGAGATACAGCTTCATTAGAATCTGCTTTTTCTTTTTTATGTGGTTAACAAACAAATCAATGTAAACCATACCTTACAACCACCACCAACGTAACAAGATGTTCATTTCTTTCATCTCGTGATAATACACATCCACCATGCGAAATTGACACACATGTATACATATCTAGCTGAACCATTATATTCACCACCATATTTGTAAACTCATCTTCTGGTTTCTTTTCACAACAAATGGCCATGAAACCAACTTCTCCAAGAAAACCATTTGATGCTCATTTTCTAGATATTCATGAAGATGTCCCAGAAGAAGTTGAAGAACAAGTAGGAGATGGAACGGCGATGTCGAACGCAGTTGGTAATAATAATAATAAACGAGCAAACAAACCACCAAAAGTTAAACAACACAAGAGCTTTAATCGACAAGTGTCTCTTGAAACTGGTTTTTCAGTACTGAACAAAGAATCCAAGGCTAAAGATGATAAACGGGCGATGCTTTCTAGTGGTAAAAGTTTTGGAGGGTTTGGGTCGATTAGTAGTAGAGAAGGGATTAAGAAAGGAGATTTTAGTATGTTTAGGACTAAATCAACTCTTAGTAAACAAAATTCTTTGTTACCCACTTTGAGAAAAGATCATAGCAGTGCAGCTGCTAGTAATGGTGTTGATTGCCATAAAACGGATTTTCATGGTGGCTTAGGAGGAGGTGAAGGAAGTTTTGACGATGAGTCTGTTAATAAAAGTGTTCCTGCTGGAAGATACTTTGCTGCCTTGCGAGGAGCTGAACTTGATCAAGTCAAGGTAACAACTTCATTAAATTCACACTTCTAAATTATAGCTACTATGAGATCTTCTATTCTTCTATGACTTGTGTCCCATCCGTTTCAGGAAAAGTGATACTTTCAGTTTTTCATTTTCATTTTACTTTCAGTTTTTCATTTTCATTTTGGCCTATTTTTAGGTAAAAATGAAAAAGTAAAAGTATCACTTTTCCTGAAACGGAGGTAGTATATGCTAATAGCTTTAACCTTGAGATGAATTGTAACGGCGTAAAATTTGTTCAATAGGATTCTGAAGACATACTTCTTCCCAAACATGAGCAATGGCCATTCCTCCTTCGATTCCCTATTGGTTGCTTTGGTATTTGTCTAGGCCTCAGCAGTCAAGCCATCCTATGGAAGTCTCTTGCAACAAGTCCAGCTACTAAATTCCTTCATATTCCACCGCATATTAATCTCATAATATGGATTTTCGCAGTTGCCATTCTGTTGTTAATCTCCATAACATATGCACTTAAATGCATTTTCTACTTCGAGGCGGTGAGAAGAGAGTACTTTCATCCCGTTCGTACGAATTTTTTCTTTGCTCCATGGCTTGTTTGCATGTTTCTAGCAATTGGTGTACCTCCCATATTTGCACCCCAACCATTGCATCCAGCAATCTGGTGTACTTTCATGACACCAGTCTTCTATCTTGAACTCAAAATCTATGGCCAGTGGTTATCTGGTGGAAAACGGCGTCTTTGCAAAGTAGCCAACCCTTCTACACATTTATCAGTTGTTGGAAACTTCGTTGGATCAATCTTGGCAGCGAAAGTCGGATGGCATGAACCTGCAAAATTCTTGTGGGCAGTTGGATTTGCACATTATTTGGTGGTGTTTGTTACTTTGTACCAGAGATTACCAACAAGTGAAGCTCTGCCTAAAGAGCTGCATCCAGTTTATTCCATGTTCATTGCAGCTCCTTCTGCAGCAAGCATTGCTTGGTTTACTATATACCATGAATTCGATGGGTTATCAAGAACATGCTTTTTCATTGCACTGTTTCTCTACATTTCGCTGGTTGTTCGGATCAATTTCTTCAGGGGATTTAGGTCAGTTTCTTCACTTGGAATTAACTTTGTATTTGTAGTTTCAAATTTCCAGTTAAATACCAATGAGTTTGTTTTATTTGTTTCTTTGCAGGTTCTCAGTGGCTTGGTGGTCTTATACTTTCCCAATGACAACAGTATCTTTGGCAACTATTATATATGCAGAGCAAGTCCCTTGTGTTTTAAGCAAAATCATTGCGCTTAGTCTCTCCTTCATGTCTTCTGCAATGGTATCTGTATTATTTGTCTCCACTCTCCTTCATGCTTTTGTCTGGCGTTCGTTGTTCCCAAATGATCTCGCCATTGCCATAACAAAGAGAAGAACGAATGAAGCTGCTAAAGTTTTCAACAAGGTAAAGAAGCCACTGAAAAAATCGTTTGACATACGGCGTTGGGCAAAGCAACCTCCTCCCTCTTTCATTGACTCTTCGGTTTCAAATCATAACACTGTAAATGAAGATTCTGAGGGAGAGAAAGAGATGTCACTTCACTTGCCCTAAAGCTGAGACAGTATGTCATGGCCAATTCATGAGTCATATTTGTACTGAAACAGTCGTAGTCGACCCTGATGCAAAATCAGCGGCCAATCTAGTAGCACATTCAAATACTGTACTGCTTACTCCTGCATCTCTAAACATGAGAACCCTGCTACATTTCATAATAATAGTATAGAAGCTACGTACAACTCGTGTACTCTATCTACCCAGTATCAAAAGGATCCCAAATGGAAATTAGCAGTATGCTGAAACTTTTAATTGGAAAATTTTGAAGTAACAACAGAGAGATGTGTCACTTATAGAGGTACCGTTACTATCTGGTGTAAATCTACATTTTTTAATGATTTCTAAAGAAGAAAAAAAATGCTATATGTAAAAGATTAGAGACCTTCAAAACTGTACAACTCCGGGCTTTCTACATTTCTTATCGAGTTCCATCTCCAAGTGTGGTTCAACCATGTTCTCAGATTTCCCTTTTTAGCAACCATATCAAATAAAGACCCCATAACTTGCAGGAATCCAAGTCAAGTCATGGTAAGTCTTTCGCTTGAAGATCACTTCCAAAAAAAAATCATCGGTACTATTGACTTCACGTTAATTCCATGTACATGTATACCTTTCTCATTTGTTGAAAGAGAGAGACTTTGATATGTCGATTTACTCCAATCTCCAATCAAAGTAAGTTCAAAAAAGAACACCTGTCAAGAAAGTTTGCTCCTCTGTAAGTCTCAACGAATATCTAAAGTCCTGCAGAATTACAAAGTAGAAGAGATCGTGTTAAGATTTTACATTTCAGGAATACATGCTCATATAAGATCAAGTGACTGCTATGTGAGAGAAAAGAAGGAATTTAGAGTCACTAGCAAATTGCAGAAACATCAAAAAAGTCTGGAACTCAAAATAGTGTACCTGCTCATGTTAGCTCTCGTTCCAATCCCGGATTCTAAATCACCTCCACATTGATTTTGTTTTACCCCGAAGATCTGTGCTTTATCTTTAACTGTGTGGATTGTCTTCAAGTTATAGAGTAAAAAAAAAAATGAAAAGTTAGAAGTATGAACCCAGAGAGCACCCACTTAAAAGACATCTAAATAATAAATATGACATATAACATTGCGAACAGAGTAAAGCTTGAAATCGAAACTCACCCTATTTCCTTGTTGCAGCGAACCTACTGCATTCTCCTTTGACCCCTTACATCAAATCACACAATTACTCACTGTAAGTACTGGGAACACTACAACGCACGGAAAAGAATTCACATCTCTTTAAGCAGGAAAACTACTCACCGTAGGTATGCGAGCGGGCCGAGGTAATCTTGGCTGAGGAACAGCATTCTGCCGTGACTCAGTTGTGAGGGAGAGCTAATTTTAAAGGGAAAAAAAGAAGAGAGGTGTAAGTTATGAGGCATGCACATTCTAAAGGTTTATACAAAATACAAAACATGTACTGGCTTTAATCTGTCCAAGTTTACCTTGTCAAAAAGATCTATAGGTGGATTATGATTGAACCTCTTATCTGTGGGGAAATTGAATTCCTAGGAAAAAGTGAAAGAATCGTATTAACAAATAATGAACTCACACATTCAAACTGAACATTTAAAATCATATTCAAGGATCACTTAGGTTCACTTTATTACCATCGGTATTGTTGGCTCCCGCTTGGTATTACGGAAAACACCAATGTCCCCTTTGCTTGAAAATATCTATATTCACATGACCAATTCAGAGTTTGCTTATAGTTAACCATTGAGGAGCAAGATGAACACACTACCATAATTTTTACTTTACCTTTCTATTTAGTGGTCTTGCTTTAAATTTGTTTGTAATTTCAGATGCTTCCTGCCTTGGAATATCAACAAAACTAGGCCTGACAAATGAAAAGCTATGTTAATATATTCCAGACATAGCAAATGGATATTTGAATAAAATATAACACCAAATTCCAATTATTATTCGCATAAAATAAAATACTTAAAGTCTACATAGCTTGGGTATTGAATCAAGGCTAATAGTTGATCACCAGTAGTAGAAAAAAAAATAGTACGCTCTACCCTCTATATAGGCTACTTAAAACATCTAGGTGAAGAACAAACACGATTGCTAACATGAAGGAGTTCTACAAGACTAAGTTTATGGAATGAGATACAAACGGCAGGTAACATAATAGTAGGATGATTAGATCACGGGGTAACTAGCACAACTCCAACACACCCAACCTTTAGTTATTGTGTAAATCCCCTGACTTCACAAATGAAGAACCACATCAGGAGTTTTACAAATTATAACAGTTGGATGATTGGGATTAAGAGGGTCGAATTATATTTGGTCAAACCTTGGGACCATAGTCTAAAAACCCTCAATCCTTCTGCAGAATGAACTAGAGAGAAAATGGATTCCAAGTACATTTTTAAGCTTAGTATGGTGTAAGATCAGTAAGATAGTTCTCACCTTTTGGAGTCTGTGGTTCCATTCTGTACCGTGGAACTAGCATTAAATTTGTGCACCACCTGCAGTAACAACATGTTAGTAGAGATACTTGGTTACAAGCCATTGATATTACTCGCATGATGAATGCAAACTAGCCACTGTGATTTTATACATAAATCAATTCCAGAAAGCTAAATCCTATGTATGCACTAGAATTGAGAAATGAAGATTCAAAAAAAAGTTTTGGATGATCCACCTTAACAGTTTTATCACAAGGAGGAGAGGATGCTGAAGCAGCAGATGTATGTTGAGTAGCTCTTTCCGATGTCTTTAAGTGAAATACCTAACAGTTGGCATATGGATAGCTTTATTTCACAGAAATCATTATGATGTGATACACAAAGTAAAATGCTGACTGGAAACAGGAAAGGCCACATTAATATTGCTTACTTGAAACTGGGGCAACTTTGGTGTGCTCTTTTTCCGAAGCGCCAACGTAGGAGCTTCGAGAATCTTCAAAAAGAAGAAGAAACAAAATGGCTCATGAGAAGATGCACGGATAAATAAATATGTTTGCAATAATATCCAATTAATTGACTGAAAGTACCAACTTTTCTGTTCAAGGGGAGTGCTTTAAATTGATGTGTAGTTGGTTTTGCTTCTTCTCTTAAATCTGTACCATTCTTGGACCTGAAGTTTGAAAAGAAAGATTGTTATGGTCGGTCGTAGACGATGACATTTGTCCTGGAAGATGTGACAAGCAATAAACATTAATAAGAAGAAAGTGTACCTCAGCCTCCGTGCCCTATGTGCAGTTTCCAGTTCAGGCTCTCTTGGAATGGTGATTTTCATCTTAGCATGTGTAGAGATATTAGAAACAGAACCATCCTGCATAGCAGTTAAAATATAAGTAAATGTTCAGCAAGATACTGATAGCTATCTATTAAAATTCGCAACAAAAAGGCAGCAGTGATCTGCAGCTCAACAAGCAACCAAATGAAACACACCTTTTTAGGTGCTTTGTGTGTCAAGCTGTGTTGCTGCTTTGTTTCAGCTACCTGTTTTGCAAAATAAATAGATATTGTTGGGATGACCTTTGCAAATTAAAACAATGCACTAATATTTTGAAGATGTAAAATTAAGTAGAGAAATTGAAGGATTGAAGGGAACTAAATTCCACCTTATGCAAGTGACCTCCCTCTAACTTCTGTCTCTTGGGAGCTTGAATTCCAATTATGGAAACACTATCCGTGCTTCTATCACTATTTGGAAGTAATGGCTTCTGAAACCTATCAAACATATTCGACATGGATAATGAGGTTAGTTGTAAAAAAAGAAACTGAGCATATTTTCAAAATGGAGATAAAGCTTAGAACAGACAAATAGACAAAACTATGAAACAGATGAGAGGCTCAAGGGGGGGGAAACAATTTCAAGTACTTGTACTGTCATGTGTAAAATATCTTCAATTGTGACAGATTAAACTTAAAAGGATGCGCTAAGGAAGAGAGATGGAGGATTTAAAACCTATTCACAAATTGGTTTTGCTTGGCCAACTGACTCGCTGTAGGTTTCATTAAAGTCGAGCTCCTTGGAAAAGATTTCTTGTTACCAGACTTCAATTTGGCTTTTGTAATATCTTTCTCCATGTGATTATAAAATGTAAGCCCTGCCAATACATAAGATTGTCACATGAGAAACAGAACAACTTTAAGATAATTTCAGAGGAGAACCACGTCGTTGTCGGTTTCCAACCAAAACAAAGATGCTAACAGAACATTATATATCATCGTCGAACTTCGCCAGACATACAAATTTCTATAAGGTTTACTGCTTTCAAATTGAACTGTGCATAGAACTAATCGTGGAAAGAAAAGAAAAATCAGTGCCAGTGGCCGGATTCATGCTTTAGAGATTGAAAGTAAATAGTACCTCTGCATCTCTCATCTAAAGCAGATAGCTCTACCTCTGGAGCCATATCCATGTCCGAGTGAGTAGAGGTAGATTCTCCGTCGTCCATATCCTCATGTTTGGAACAGGTGCTTACACTATCTCTATCCATATCAAGCCCCAACCTCAATTTTGCTACAAAGGCTGCAACAATAAAATTTTATTAAACATAAAAATTACTGCACCTTCAATAATATGCTAATCTGCATAGGCAAGAAAACTATAACAAGCATGACTAGTTCATCAGTTCTACAAGATGTCCGAATCATATAACAGAGACATTAAAGCAAACAGTTTGAAACCATGAACACAAATTCCTGGCTAGTCATATTTACTGCACCAGTAGGCCATGAGAATTGAGACCATGACCACCATTAATACAATCATTTTGACTGTTCTTGGTAATTTTCCAACAACCATGAAAACAACCCTTATTAGGGTTGAACAACATAACCTAAACTAGGTGCTTTTCTTGTTCCCATAAAAAATTTCCCCTCATTATTTTGCTTCCACATTTCCAACATTTTATAGTCTACCCTTAAAAACAAAACACCTAAATTTTAATATCAAGAACAGTACAAAATCAAAGACAGAGACAAAATTTCCCAAATAATCCAATAATTTAAGACTACATTACTCCCTCCAAAACCCAATCAAATCTTTAAAAAAACAAGAATCAATTTTACCATAAACAAATCCCAATCCATATCAAGAACACAAAATCACCCCCCATTTCTTATACCCCCCATGAACAAATCAATCTCAAAATCACATTATTATCAAAACCCATTTCCCGCGAGCTCAATAAATCAATCAATCTCCCCTTTTACAAAAAACCCATTAACCTAAAATCAATCAAACAAACAAAAACCCTATCCATTCGCACACAAATAAAGAAACCCCAGCTCAAAAAATGAAATGCAAAGAAGAAAAACTCACGAGAAGGAGGATAATCTCCAGCTCTATCAAACCACATCTCAGCATTTGCAGCTTCAAACTCCGTTTCTTCTCTACTAAAATCAAAATATTTTGTAGCATCATACTCATAATCTAAATCTATTTTCACCACATTCCTTGTATCCTCATCCTCTTCCTCTTCTTCTTCTTCAACAACAACAAACATTTCCGTCTCCCCCATTTCTTCATCCTCCATTTTTTTCTCTCTTCCTCCTCTATCTTCTCCCTCGCTCTGCAAGAGAATGAATACTACTGAATTTTTTCTGGGGCTAAAAGAAAATCTGTTTCTTTCCTTATAACAAAACTCTGACAAAATAAAAAAAAATCAGAGGAAAAAATAAATAAAAATGATTTTGTTTGTATTAGTAAATATTACAGCTCTGTGATTAAGGGCAGGGCAACCCTAAATATGGAAACAGAAAATAGAAAATTTTCTCCTTCCTTCCTCGAATTGAACGGCGCGGATCTCGTGAAGCACCAAGGTGTTTGTAAGAAAGGCGCTGTGGAAAGGCGGAAAACAACTGACAAAAGGAGGTTTTTTCTTTGTTTTTATAACAAGGCGCTGCTGATGGGGTTTTAGAGAAGAAATCCGAAATTTTTGAATCTGTGGGTCCTACTGTTTATTGATACAATATATTATAGACGTTTGGAGGAAGAGAACGTTTTTTTGAATTTTTGATAATGACAGTTTTACCCTGTTTTTTGTGTTTTGTGTTGAAGTTTTTATAGGCCTAGAGTCCTAGACTAGTAGACTAGTACTGTTTACTGTTCTTGTAGATAAAGACTGTAAAATATTTGAATCTTTAGGTATAGATAAAGACGTTTTCTATAGTCTTTTGCTTTGGTTTTTTGGGTTTTCACGGTCTGGAAAATGACCGGAAAGAAAATTTCTTGAGTTTGGATTTTTTAGAGAGGGGTGACTCCGTGCTTTGGTCGATAAAGAAAATGTATTTTGGAAAAAGAAATAGTTCATATCTAGCTTGCTGAAAAGAAGATGAAAATAGCTTACAAAATATATTTATTTTGGCTAGTAATTTATTTTTGAAAATGTATAATAGAAAGAGAAAAAGTAGAAGTGTGAATTTTAATGAAAAGATCAATAAATTTCCGACTTCTAGGATTTTAATTGTAAATTTTTGAATTTTGGTACTTATAAATGGACTCGTCGTAGTTTTGAAATGGTTGTTTGTGCGTCTATGTTATTGTGCTTTGGACAATGTTTATTTGTACTGTTATTTTTCTGTGAGCTTTTATTGATGAAAATGAAATAATATTTGGTTTTTACGAAAAAAGGAAAAAAATAAATTTTATGTAAAGATAAACAAAATTTTAAACATACCGAGCGAAATTGATTATCAAAGTATTTTTTTTATTTGGTCTGAAAAGAAAGGGATATGTTCGCGAGGTCATTTGATATATATATATATATATATATATTTAAAGATAGTTGTGCGAGCTCCGTTTATTAGAAATGTCCAAAGGAAACAAACACAATTCGTGAATTGATAAGATTGAAGTTAACGTAGAAAAATGGGACAATTTAAATTTGTTTTTGCATTTTTTTCAATTATTAATTTGGTTTACATGTGTATTTTTCAAAAATCACTTGTTTTCAAACAAGGGTAAAACTATTACAGAAGATACTGGATATACTGACGATGAAAAATTTAAATTAAGTTAATATTAAATTTAGTTGCGTGTTTTTTTCTAATAATAAGAGAGCATAGACTGTTGTAAGTTATAACACTGAAAGATGAAATCTTGTGATATAATAACAAATATTCGCTTCCTACCCAATATTACTGCATAGAGAAAAATTTTAAGTGGATGATCAAGAAATCGTTGAGAATGAAATTTCATACATTTTGGTTTTGTAAGTGCAGTAAAATATTTAGTTTTCGATCGCTAGAATTTCTAAATATTCACTTTTCATCCGGGGTATATTGGATTATGCGGGATTTCCTCATGTTCTCCCTGATTGGATTATCCCAGCTTTCACCCAAAAAATATTGATTAAATTACTAATAATATGAAGATTGAAATGCAACTGGACCAATTTATTTGGGGATCAATATGAATATCGTAGTTAGACGATTTTTTGGTTAGCTTGGTTGGACCAATAAAACGAACTATCCATGCTCCATCCAATCTTTCTAAATATTCGCGGAAGAACTTCTGATACTAGTAAAATTTTGAGTTACCAAATATTCAATCCATTAAATATTTGATTCTCTAAATTTTTTATAAATAATAAATCATTGAATGATATACAATATCACGTTAAGAAGATTAAGTCAAGATTTTAGAATTTAGAACGACGAATGCATTTTTGGAATTAAGTTTTTTTTTCTTTTCTCGTAGGACTATTCATTCTTACATATTCAATGGTGACATGTGTTTTTTTCCCTTGTAGGATTGGTCATTCTCATATATCTGAAGACATTCCTATAATTTTATAGGGCAATGACTAAATACAACCCACATTTACGTTAAATATAACCCTATATACAAATTCCGAATAATGTAAGAGATGGTAACCCAAACCCACCTCTAATTTATTTCCGATCTTGTTTTCATCTCTTACTAATAAACTATTGTTTATTTCGATTGGATATGAACCTGGCCGTGAACTTGACCATGGAGATTAATATGAGATTTTTTTACACCATTATTGTTTGTTTGATATTTGATTATAACTTCCTCCACTATTGTTTTAGATTACTTCTTCATTTTCCCCTACTGCAGTTGTAAGATTGTGTTGCATAACAATTTCCCATAAAAAGTTTAATTTGGATTTTCAGATAGGTTTTTTTTACTAGAACCAAAATTTAAAAAATATCGAAACAATTAAGATCAAAGACTTCGATGTTGATTTTTTTTTCTCTGAGATAGCGATCGATAAAGATTATTGAAGCTTTCTCGCTCATCATAATTATAATAATCATGATGTTAGAAACAAATTTGGAGTTTTGGAGAGACGAACAATGTGAGGTCTTTCAGAAAAACAGAAGAAGCAAAAGAACAAGAGGAAGATTTTTTACCCGGTGGCAAAAAAAAAAAAAAAAAAAAAGGGTTAAATAAAAGAAGAAGACGGATAAAAAGACGAGTACTGATTACCCATGTCATTTGGGTTTTAATATTTGAAATTGGAAAAGAGGGCTGCATTTAACTTAAACGTAGATTATATTTAGTCACTGTTTTTTATAGTTAGTTATTTCTAGAAGTGAAAATTTGAAAGTTTGAATTTTGGGAGTTGTTTTACAAGTTTTTGTCATTATTTAAATTCGAGAGTGGAATTTCTTTAAATTTGAAATTCTAAATTTACATTATTTCCAGAATTGAAAATTTAAAAGTGTGAATTTTGCAAGATTTTGGGTTGAAGGACACTTTAGAATTTCTTATGTGCCAAAACAATTTTCACAAGATACTAACCTACTAGAGGTGGTAAATTAAATTTACCGGGTCCATTCTTTATTGGAGTTTGGGGAAATTATCCATCAAAAATTTACTGTAAAACCTTTTAAAGGAATTTATTTACCTAATTCAGTGTTCAACAGTTAAAAGGAATTTTAATTGGAAAAGCAACCAAACTCCACTCACCATTGTGGCTCGAAATGCCAGCCGGATTAGGGACAAAAGATCTGCCTTCATTTAAGGCCATTTTTTAGGCTTCAGTGAGCTGACATTCACCTAAAAACTGTTTTCCACCACCATTGTAATTAAGGCGTTAATAAATGTAGTAACAATAATTTAAAAGCTTTTTTTCAAAATTTAAATTAAACTTCATTTTTTTAACTTTTACTACTAGTATAAGCCATAAGGATCGTGTCGACATTTAAGGAATCGAAGAATTTCTTTCTTGTCCTTTTTGGACACAAAAATCCGTATTTATCGGTCCAAGAGCTACATATCGGTACCATAAATCCTGCTATAAAAGAACTGATATTTCGGCCCTTTTCTGTTGTTCTAATTTTTGTCACCTGTCATTCACCAAAAATGACGATATTAACCCCTTAAGAAATCATTCCCAAGGGCAAATTAGTCATTATAAAGACCCAAAAGCGTCCGTACGACAAACGCTCCTGCGCAGTATTTCAAAAGTTGACTGCTGATTATATAACTAGTGGTTTATTAAAATTATAGCCGTTGGATTTGTTAATGAGATTAAATATAAATGACGAGAATACCCCTAGACAATGTGGTTTGATGTGAAAGGTAAAAAGTCCTGAGGAAAGTAAAAGGTGTGTTTAGTCATTTTCAAAAGTGGGGTATATGGAGAAGAATTTTTGTTCACTTTTCATTGAAGCTCCTGTGTTGCCTGTGAGTTGGTTTTCTGAATGGATTTTAAGATTCTCGTGATAATGAGAAGCCTAAAATGGTGTTCTGTAATGTCTTTTGCAGAAGAGAATATCTAAGTTTTGAAGTTTCTAAATGAAGAAGGGAATTTGTGGACGGAGAGTAAATGTTTGGTGTTTTGACCTTGGATTCTTTTTTCTTTGAGGGAGACAGCGGATTGAATTTGGTTAAAAAAATATAAGGCCTTGGGAGTTGAGTTGAGGGTCTATATTGGGAAAATGAGTTTTTTTTTTTTGATCAGAAAAAAATGAGTTTACTGTTGTTGTTGATATAAATGACTTCAGTGTGGACCATTTTGCTTGTGATGCTGATTCTCAAGGTAAAAAAATGGCTTTTCATAAGTAGCTTTTAGAGTTCTAGTCTAATCTTAGCAAGAGTTGGTACAATAATTTCACCGTGGGTTTGCTCAATATAGATTGCTACAGTTCCTTGAATTCCCTTGACACCACGGCACAGGCGCTATTGTAGTCTGCAGAGGTCTCTCTCTCTGTATATATCTATGGGGGATTTTTGCTGTTGTTGTTTATTATTTGTTTTTACTTCTTTGACTCATATTAAATTAAAAATTTAGTTGCCATGATGAAGTGGTATTGTCTAGTATCACATAATTTGCTACTACATGAGTTTTCGGAAAATTTGCTAGCCGACTCCACTGATAGTTAATTTAGTTGCTGGAGCCGAAGGGGTGAATATTTTTACTTCTATAGTGTGCTTGGATGCCAGAAGCAGAAATATTTTTATTTTTCCAAAATCAGAAATCAGGAATAGAAGTCACAAAAAAAACATTTTGTTTTAAAAATTATTTTGAAATTGTGTATCCAAACTAATTTCTGACTTTTTTACTTCCGGAAATAAAAAGCAACTTCTGGTTGTGTATTGAAACAGCCTATCAATCTTTTGTTGATCATAGCATTTGATTTGCTTAAATGCCATAATCATCTCCGTTAAGCAGATGGTGGGGCTGGAAATAGGGGTCGAGCCAGCCCATTGCAAGGGGTCGCACTTGCACCCCTGCCCAGCTGGCTCCAAAGCCCATTTTAGGCCCTATAAGATTTTTTTTTTTTATTAACGAGCTTGTTTTTGTATTTTTGCACCCCTAAAATTTTTGGTTGCACCCGTAGCAAATTTTTGCACCCCCTTCCCATGATTTTTGGCTCCGCCCCTAGCTGGAAACTTAAGGGTTTGCATATCATCAGCCGGCCCTAAAACCAGACAATGGATTTTCACAGTCTCCTAGAACTTGGATACACCATCCATGTAAATCCAAGCTTTTCATTGGATTCTCTAACTAGCTCCATGAATCCTTCCTTCCTCTCTGGACAAGTTGGACTCAAAACTCTCTAAGGTTTAATTCAAGGCTCCACATTGTACCTAAAAAGTCAAGTAAACAAACAAGTACTGCTGCTGCTACCATTAAATTTCGTCACAGCAGTTTTGAGTCACATTGGTTCAGCAGCTATGATTAGTTCTGTTAAAACGAAGAGTACTACAGTGCTGTATTCATTCCAGAATTGATAACTTAGACTTGTCCTTGTGTTATCATTTCACTGTTACAGTTGGAGTTTTATACAAAAATTGGTTCTAGTTCATGATGCAGTGCTTGTCTCTTAAATTGTCTTTGTGATAGCCTATACGTAACACCTAATTGAATTTATTACAGTGGGATCTCGTCATGCATGCGGGTTTTTCTGTACCGGGTTTACTGTCCAATATGTGACAGTGGAAAATCTGTTCCGACTAGAATAGAAAAAAGATTGAGAATTTTGTTGAATCTACAATAAATGGCTCATGGCTGGCTGGGTCATTAATTTGAGAAGAGGAAACCAACATTTTCTTTGAATTTTGAAACTTGCAATATCGTTTACAGTTTGTCACATCACACTGTTGAATGTCATTTGTGTGAAATGACATCTTATGTTAAGTACTGTTCTGTTTTGATTTGATTTTTCTTCTCCACTCACCATGATTATTATGATTTTCTTTCTTGCTCCTCCTATTGTTAGCGACGATAATGGGCAACCTGATTTCGAAACTTATCAATATTGTTTTTTTAAATGACTCGTATTTATGATGATTTTTTTTGGTGATTTTTCAACAGGAGGGTGCATTTTATTTTCATTTTTTGGGTGGAATACTACATTTTAGTGAAGCACATATGAATGATTTAACGTATCTGGTCTACAAAGCTTGTATTTTTAATTTTGATGCCCATTATTTCTCTGGTGAATTTAGATGTCTGTTGCAGGAGGTTACCAAACTCAAATTGTACATTTAAGCAATTGGCAAGGAGCATGTACAAATGCACACATGCACTTTTATTTAGCTGTTTATATGTTTAAAAATAATGAACATCAGGAACCAACCTCAACCCTCAGTTGCAACTGCCAGGTGCCAAACTCTATAACTCGGACAACTAACATAGGCCAGATATGGGACAATCAATCCAGACCTTTAATCATTTTCATCTTCACCCATTACCAATCTCAATGCTAGAATCATTCCCCTCTTTATCATTAGGATTGTGACACATCATGTCCGATATCTGGACCAGCCCCACTATCCCAGCTGTAGCAAGGTCATATTAGAATAATGAGATTTCCTTTCCAAATGGATTCCAGCAGAATCAAACTAGGAGTAAACTATCAGTTAGTCATCAATAGAGCAATTATTAAAGGTACTTAGCATTTTTAGTGTGTAGAAACAGCTAACGTCTTACTTTAATAAGTTTGAAAGATTAAATTAGTCTTCTTGTTATCAAAAGACTAAACTTTTGCATTCTTATGTGCATTATTATGAACATTGAACATTAATTTTACATCCTTTTAAGGTCTTAGGACCACAATATCTCATGCAACTAAAAGTGGGAATGAACAAAAAGAAGGCAGCTAGAACTATATATCTTGTACAAAATAACAAGTAAAATCTATACTTTCATCATCATCATTTCATTTGTCTCCTATCATTTCTATTTTTTTCCTCCTTGGGTATTTGGGGTTGTACCACTTTTTTATAGGTTGACAAGTGTGTTACCTAGTGTAGGCTTAAAACCAAACACAAAGCAATATTTCGAGGAGGATTACATCATCTTTTAGATGAGGATGATTGTAGCAAAAATGGGTTTGTTTTGTTCTTCGGCCTGAGTTCACATGGTTGGATCCTAAGTTCTAGGACTGATATTATAAGCTTCTTATAATTCAAATTTTTGAAATTTGAAAGGTCAGAATTGTGTTATTAGAGGCTTTTATGATCCAATGGAGTGGTACCACTTGGATCTTGAACCACCTTAAAATTTGGGACTTGGGACCATTCGGAACACTAGTTAATTAAGATTTTAAATATGATTGTCGTTGTTGTTTTGAATCTGTTTAACGGTTTGCTAGTGAGCTTCAGCTCAATGTTCAGTCCAACATGTCCACAGTTATGAATGGTATACTCTAAAGCAAGGGCCAAGGCAATGTCATCAGAATCGGAGCGGGCTGGCCTGCCGGATCACTGAACCAGCTACCTTTTTGGTCTGGTTGGATCTTGAGCTAGTGGCTTTGCCAAAAAAAAAAAAAAACACTTTAGATTTTGCAAATAGGGTGAATTGCCAGTTGGATTGGTAAACGATACGACCCATTGCAGTTCAAAATTATCTTACTATATCTTTTTATACCAGTATAAAATACACTGAAAATGTATTTATCACCTTATTGCTGAACCTTCTCCAAGGAACTCAAGTTTCCTGTCAATTTCACTACTAGAAACAGCGACGTGGTATTTTACTTACAAAGATTGAAATAGAAATTATATTTAAAAAATATAATGAAGTAGGATATTAAGGATTTTAAAAACAAGCCGGGTATCACTTCTCAACCTCCTTCATCTTCTTTACCATTCAGTAGAGGACCTGAAGGTAGTAATACTTCCTAAGCATATGAATCATCAACTATCCTTTCAAGGTCTTACCATTTGTCTTTTTATATTATTAAGATAATAAAGTTTGGCGATCATATCCACATTTGGAATTTAAATATAATTTTGACTCAGAAACGAAACGAACCGGAACTGGACTTCGTGGAAAAATTTATAGGTGGTCTTGTGACAAAGAAATGAAATCACATTTCATGTTTGGTTTGAGGGGAAAAACTTACGAGTGGAGGTAATTTATGAGGTTGGTACCCGAATACATGACAAATGGTATGAACAATGAAATTTTACAGATTCTTAGCTTCTTATCTATTTGATCCAGTGAACCGGTTGACCACTTTTGAACCATTTGTTCTGACCCAATGACTTTGCCGGTTCGGTACCCGACTCGGTTCTTAAAACATTGATCTCAAGAAAAATTACCCAACTACGAATTCGTTTTTTTATTATTTATTTAAAAAAAAAAAGGATTGCATTTATGAAATAGAAGTACGTACATTTCTAAGGTATGTTTTTATACTCCTATCATCTATTACAATCTTTTGGATACATGATGAGAAATTGTTTAATATTGTTCCATTATATGATTAGTAAAGTCAATTGCTTCCTGGTTTGCTTCTCGACATGCATGTATCCGTTTTGTATATGGTATTTGGTATATTTTTCAATGAATTTCTGTTAGCATGTTGTCTAGGTATCACAAATTTGATTTCCTTCGTATAGTAAGTTGTACCACCGAGAGTGAGTCAGGCTCAAACCACCCATGGTTCTATTATTGTGTGAATGTTATTTTCGTTGCAGGTAATAGTCTTCATGCCACTACAATCATGGTTGTTGTTAATCCATAGGTGTTACGTAGCTTCAATTGATTTTCTCTTATGTTCTATGCATAAGATATGTGTTCCAGCTGCTCCACATGTCCTTTGGCAGCTCCATCCATATTAATTTTGATCCATCCCTGTTCTGGTGCTATCCATCTTGTTGAGATTCTGGTAGTCTGGTGGTGGTATTGGCATTGTGCAATAGTGAGGGTTTAGAAGGTGAATTTGAAAAATAAGAAGGTATAGATGATGAAAAATACAAGATCAAAGAGGTAAAGCCGGTTAGGGTTTGTATGAGTGTGGAAGGTCGATTATGAACAAATTTTTCATAAACCAAGATAATAGTCATTCAAGGTTTGCTTCAGTCACAAACGGAGAAGTATCGTTGGTCTATGAAGGGAAGATGAAAAAGGTGGGACTAGATTTATTAGTTGCATTGCAGATAAAGAAGTTTTAAGAAATTGGGTTTTAAAAAGCTATTAGTCTATGAATATGTTGTTATTAGGATGACCGAACATTGGTTTATTTATGTTAGGTATTTTTTTCCACAAACAAAACCATATGGATGAAATTAGACTTTTGGTACAAGAATTTGAAGCTGAAAAGTGATATATTGGTGTCAAAATCGAGGATAAAGGGAAATTTCACGAGTAGAATGTATACAAGGTTTGCGTGGATTAAGAAACTTTTATGACGGTTTAGAGGAATGTTTTCCAAGTTTATGGTTTCCTAATTAACGTATGTGACTATTCTTAGAAGTTCTCTAAGACTTGGGGAGCAAGGATGTATAAGTATTATATAAGAAAGCTTATATGGTGAAGAATAATCATCCTTTTGGAAATACTCTCAATAAAGAGAGTGATCGAAGGTCATAACCATTGTGTCCTACAATGGTTGGTGATAAGTCAAAATACATGTAGTTAGAGCGGGTACATGAAAAATTAAGAAATTCTAGGATTCAAATGAGAGAAGCTATAACTCATGGTGTTCTTCATGTTCTTGTCTAATTAAAGTCAAAGAAACCATGGTGATGGAGGTTTATGGAAGAAGAAGAATAAAAGAATGGGTAAACTCTTCGTAATATGTCTTGTTGTTTCTAAGTCTTTTATCGCTAGTGGGTTACATAATTAGTTGATTATATGAAGTCGATGTAATAATTTGTTATCATAATAAAAGATTCCCGTAGTGGTTTTTGGCGTGGATGTAGCCTACAAAGGTTAGGTGAACCACGTAATCTTTGTGTCATGTTCAATTGTCTATTATCGTATTTGTTATATTCCTACTAGTTTTATCAATCATGTTAATTCAAACATGTAAGTAAGGGATTCAAGCTAAGTTATCTAAAGTAGGATGTCTCCAATAGAAACAAGTCGGTTCGGGATGAACGTAACCTCAATTTCCCGACAATTTATAGCTCTGCAAAACCCTAATCTTTATCCAGTGAGATAGGGTGTAAGATAAGAACATCTTCCTTAATCTCAAGAATAACTAAGGATAAATCAAAGGTTGAGTCTATCCTATGAAGTTGATTCCTCTGACCTATCTATTAAAGATCTATAGAAGGAACTGTTAATTAATCAATATTGACAAACTTCGTTCTGTGTGTGTTGATTAATAGTTGAATCAAGTTTTTTGTGTAGCGATTACTTTGAAGATTGAAGACTTGAAGACTTTTGTTTTTCTGGTTTCTAATCTTTGCGATTCTTATTGCACACTTTATTATATGGGATCCAAACAAGCAGTTTATCTCGATAGACTTAAGAATTGTGTAAAGATCGAACAAATTGTATCGTTAGTTATTCTGGTTAAGTTGCTTGGATAGAGCTTGTAAACTAAAACTGATTATTTCGATAATCGGTGTCTTGGTTTGATTTTTGACTAAGGGAGTTTATATTGAATAAATGGAAGATCATTTGCTTTAGTTTTCCTCTAGTCTAAAGATTTGTTTGGGAAATTGATAGGTGACTTGGTTACTGAAACAGAATTAGTACTTTGTTATTTTGGGTTACTATACAAAGAAGTTGAGAAGCAAAAGTCTTCACAACATGTGAATCAACTCAAGATAGTGGATTTTGTCTTGGGATTCACATGTGCGAAGATACTGAAAAAACTGAGTAATAAATGAATGTTTACTTGGTCTTAACTTTTTAGAAGTTATAATAGTCAATTTGTATAACATCTTAATTTTGAGAGTATTCGAAACTGGACTAGGTCGACAGTTTTCTCGTTAACAAGATCTTGTGTGTTGTGTGATTTACTTTATGTTGATGGGTAAATGTGGGAAAGGAGGAACTAGCCCTAATCACAGAAAGTACTCCCAAGGAGTGGAGAGGTTATGAGAAGTAAATGGGGAATTAATGATCTCTCCATAAGTGTGCCCTCCTTTCCCTTTTATAATGACTATCTTATGAATAAGTACCCATAAGATTAACATATTACTAAACTACCATTTCCCTTTCCTTAAGTTAATATCAAACCCTAAGAGACTTTCTTCATGGGCTAAAGCCCATCTACCTTAATATGGTTTTGGATGGACTAGAACTATCCCTCCTTAGTGGGTTAGGCCTAGTCCCCTAGTCTCCTCATCCTAAAAGGGACCCTGGATAGGCTAAAGGGGCCATCTATTCATGATGGATTATTTTCATGTATCAACACTTTACTTCCGCATTATGTTTCTTATCTTTATACTTAAAGTAAATACACTTGTATGCTAATCCACTTAGTAATCGGTCCCATTGTTAGTTCAGTTTCGAACTTTGACTATTTACCAAGTTACGTCTTGTTGAAGTAATTCTTTTGCATTATTCTTTTAGGTACAATTATACAAGTTGTGTATGTATAGCTTGATATCAAAAAAATTATGATGTACTCGGTACCCTTGTCATTTCAGTGTAATATTCAATCTTTAGTCTTCAAGGATAACTTTGATTCTATACTCTACTATTTAAACCTAATTTAGTTTGAAACCAACTTTAGTAGGCTAAATCAAGAGTGCTTTTTAATAACTACATTTGAAAAATGACTTGACATATCAACGCCGTTGGATTTAACAACTCAATGATCTACCATACACTAAGTTGTATTTTAGACAAGAGTGTAACAGATTAATTATACGAGTATTCAAAATTTGACTAGGTCCCGTGGTTTTTCTATCATGCATTTTTTCTCGTTAACAAAAATTTGTTTGTTTGTGTTGTTTACTTTGTTTCCACATGATATTGTTTATCTTTATAATTAAATAACAAACACTTGTATTCTAACCATACCTTGATTGATTTCATAATCTATTCCTTGCTAAATATAGTTATATAAAAGTATACAAAGTGTGTCTTGATAGGTTAAAAAATAATTGGTGTTGTATTTGGTATATACCCTTTCGTTTTCAAGTTTTATTAGATCTCTTTGGATCTTTGTAACTTTAATAAAATTTCATGATTTTACTTAATTTTTGTTCATAATCTGGAGGTTGAACACGAGCAAGAGATAAAAAAAATCTGATAAAAGAAATGTAATGGCTATAGAAACCAGTTATAAGAAACATAATTAATTTTATTCACAAATATTTGTATTACAATTTAAAACATGGGTTTATAACATGTTTGTGATATGGGACATATCCAAACACATAAGTACTAAAGGGTTTGTTCTTGCATAATCAACTTTTTCTCTTTTATCATATTAATCTCATTGACTCAGTTTATTGGTTATAAACCATTATTTATCTTAACTCTTGGATTAGAGTCATTGTAGCTCCTGGATTGGAGTGGGTTATTAGTTACCTTAAGGTGTGGATTCTCCTTGTGTTACTAATCTCTTTTATTGCTTCTGATGTCCTATACCACTATGTTATGTCATATGTACCACATGTATCATACATGTGATTTGCGAAATACAACTAAAATCGTAAAACCTTTCCTTGTGTATCTCATGGTTAAAATTATAAACTCGTATGTATGGTTGCAATGGTTGTATGATATTTTTTATTTCACACTACTTATAACGAGTTGAGAGGCGATAATAATAGATATAAAATATAAAGAATAAAATATTATAGGGTTTTGCAGTATGAGAATCAACTAACTGTAGTCCTGTAGTTATCAAGTTTTTGAGTGAAATTAAGGTTAAAATTATAGTTGATAAAATAGTTAATTGGTAATATTATGAAAATTTTGTTCGAAGAGTGGAAATCTCATGTTGATTGCAATTATTACAGAATGTGTTAACATGCTTCCAAGTGTTTATTGGTTGTAACCTGTCTTATTAGCATACCTTTATGACATGCATGGACGAGCTAGTGGAAACAGTGAAAAAATTCACATATTCTTTTAAACATTACCCTAATATCAAACCACAATGCTTATGCTTCTGTTTTAATAACTTTGTCATGACTTCTTCATTCTTGTTGTTTTCCTTTCAGAAAAAGCAATAAACTTACGGCATCTTTATCAGTTACTTACTTTTCGTTCGTCGGCGTTCCTATTTTTAGCGAAAAACTTTGTCTTTCATACCACAACAAGGGGGTTAGCATCATCAATTTTAATATGGGTCTTTTTAACCTGGATTGATTGGGGTATACCTAATAAGACAAAAGCTAGGTTATTTTGAAGTAAAAGAAGCCACCCCATTAACCATGTATTTTCTAATGGCTAATATAAACACTAAAAAAATTGATTAGCTTAATTAATTGAGTTTAGATTAAAACTTTTGAAATCATGAATTTAAGTTATGAAATTTTGTTTTTGATTGAACTCATTTGGGAAGATTTTTGATGAAATTTTTTTCTTTCGAGAATATTTTTTTCAACGGAAATGAAAGCATACTACCCAAACACTTCTAAAAAGAGGATTGCAAAGCTGGGTATGAAATCATACTCAAAATGAAAGAAGAATTCAACACTTTCAGTTTTGAAACTATTAAAAGTCTCAAGCAGGTCGACGAATGAAGAACATGCCGAACAACTTTGGCTTTAAAGGTCTACTGGATGAAGAACATGCCGACAACTTATGGCCTAAAGGTCGATGAATGAAGAAGATGCCGACTTTATTATTTTTGACACACAGGAGACTGTTGTAAATGCTTCACTAGTCGGCATCTTGTTGATTTCTTACCTTGCTTGCTATAGTCGGCAAGGTCGATAAAAAAATACCCTGCCGACTATAGAATTTTTGACATACAGATAAAAATGATTAGTCGGCAAGGTATTAATTTCATAACCTGCCGGCTAAAATATAGTCGGCAAGGTATAAGGATGAATAACGTGCCGACCCTGTAAATGGTAATTTCAGAGATGAAAAGTCGGCACGGTATTCAACCTCATACCCTGCCGACTATATGTTAGTCGGCAACGTAGACAAAAAAAACCTTTCCGACTTATGATTCGTTTCGATTCATCGATTTTTTTTGTTTTTTTGATTTCATCATGTACAGTAACAGGTTAGAAGAAAGATTTTGAATTTTTTTTGGAAATGTGTTAGTTTGCATGGTTATTTTAGTATGGGCAATTTGGTCTTTTAACACCTTTTAGACACCCCTTAGTACATAAATATGGATGGGAATAAAATGGTGTGGAAGGGGAAAAATGGTTCGCTGGTTTTGTAGGAAAATAAAGAGTCGAGCGTGTGGTCGAGACTCCTCAACCGAGCAAACTGCTGAACCTCACACAGATGCACCGCTGCAAAGGGGGTGCTTAGATTCGAGAGATCAATCTGTAGGACTCCGGCCTAAACAAGGACAATGGTCGTTCCAAAGTCAATTCGGTTGCAAAGAGGGAGATGGGTTGATCTGTAGGAGGGAAGCTGAGAATTGTGTGGGATCAGTGATGATCAAGGATTATGGGTGTGTGATAGACACATTTTTGTGTCTAAGTTGTCCTCAATTTTCTGTATTGTTGGTACTCGATTTCGTACTTATTGTGTTATTTTATGTGTTTGTAGGTATTTTTTGGAAATAAACATTTTTGGAAGAATCAACTCGAAAAACTGCTAAAGGTACCCCCTGAGGACATTTGCTAAACGGACCCCAGATTTGGCTAAGGGGATCCCAAGGTTATGTGCAGCCCAAATTCATTCTCAGCACCCACGGCTATATGTAGCCCAAATTTATCCATCGCACCCATCTTCATCGTTTGAATCCAGTTTTGGCGGGAAAAGCTCATTGGCTATGGCATATTTTTGGTTCGAGTTTTGGACGTGCTAGAAGGAGACTCAATGGCTGAGATTGGTTGGGATGACTTGACTGAGCCTAACAGGCTTGGTATGGGTCTTTGTTTCGATTGAATTTGGCTAGAAGACCCGTGTTGAAGTAAAGCAACAAAGAGATAGAGGTGTGCTCGGGATTCTGTTGGATTTGTTTTGGAAAGTTGGAGCGAGTCTATTGCATTGTCGTATCTTTCTGGAACGTGTTTCAATCAAACTGGAGTGTGTCAGATGTGCAAGAACGCATGAAGAATTAAATCAGGGAAGAAATTCCCGTATCTTGCATGGATATATTCTTGATTAACTGCCGGATATATTGGAGTTATGAGGGTTTGTTCTCGGTCCAAATGAATATATATAGGCCTATGGGATCACAGAGGTGGGGGATCGAGAGTTGGGAGAGGCTACAGAGAAGAATAAGAAACCGCAGAGCAGGTTTCTCTGGTGCTGCAGAGAAGGAGAAGCTGAAGAACAATAACCACTAAGAACTGTCGTTCTTGACCGTCACATATTCATCCCATCAACGACAGCTCTTCTGCGACACCATATAACAATAGTTCTTCACAACAATTGTAACAGTAAGTTGTAACGACCATTAAGCGTTGCAAACTTCTGGTTTATATTATTTTCCTCCCTTTTCTTCTTTGTAAACACGATTTGAGCTATAAAAATATATTTTGAGCGTGTTTTTCACTATGTGGAGCTAAACCTTTCTCTGGGAAGACGGAGGAAACCAAAATTCGTCATGTGGTAAATTCATTTAATTATTTATATGACTATTTACATTAAATTAAAATTAGAAAAAGATTTTTCTTAATTAATTGTCATTTCGTTTGATGGTTTATGCTTAGGATTAATTCTTTTGATATGCCATGCTTAAGATTTACAATTAATATTTTAAGAATCTACCTTAGGCAAAGAAATAGAGTCAAAATTCTTATTGAATGAGCTATAATGGTTTAGAGGAACGAGTTTACTCTGAGAATATTGTTTTAGAGTCTAGCGATTTAGAAACATTAGTCTTAGAGGAAGAAGATAAACTCGTAGAGCTTTTAAAAATGAGTGAGGATGCATCACCTGAGTATAATTTACACGAAGCAGTTGACCATTTTCAGGATTTTGATGATCTAGAAATTAGGAAATTGTAGCTGGTCTATCAAGAGACACCCAAAACTCTAAGTTTGGGGGTGATTATCATTCTCCTTGTGCCTTACCTTTAGCTCTTACAGAGATCCCTCACTTGGGACTTGACATATGTGCCTCAACCATTTTACAAGATTATCTTCATACACGTTTTCCCGAACCTAATGATGTCCAGAAAGAAGTTCAGTTGTTAGAAAACCATCCTCTGGTTGATGTGGTTAACCCAGGCTACGATACCACGATTGACTTTGTTTTCCCACCAAAAACCTTCCTTCCAATTGTGGGAACTTATGAAATTCAAATGTGTAAAATATTAAGTTTTAAGACTAAACCTAATTACTTTAGGAGATCAGGGTCGACACATTTGTTTAAGGAAGACCACCACTCTCTTTGTGGTCAGCTGTGTGAGTCAAATCTGATTGACTTAGAGGATCCCCAATTATTCAGTTTATTGTTATGTGCGTCTAAGTTCCTACTTGAGTATTTCCAGACTCTACAACCTGATCTTAAGAATCTTTCTTTTGAGGAAGTCCAGCCCATGAAAACATTTTATTTAGACCCGTTTATAGAGCCTGAACCTGAGCCACAACTAGATATAATTGTCTTAAACAAAAAGTTAAATAAGGGTATGTTCGATATCTTCATGGTCTGTTGCAATTTTCTTTTCTTTTGGGTAATACTTTTTGATCCAGATGACCCACAATTATTCCTAATTCTTTGCTATATGATTCTCGCGAGGTGACTAGTTCTTTCTTAGTTTGGCTGAAGACTTTAAACTTAGCACTTCTTGGGAGGTAACCCATGCTCATGCAACACTGTAATATCTTTCCTTACTCTTTTCTTCAAGTGGTAACAGTTTCTCATTGTTCATGCTTTTAATTTCATCTTTAGAACATTGAGGACAATGTTAGATTTAAGTTGGGGGTGAGGAAGAAACTTTTTGTTAGCTTTTAGTTGCAATAAATAAACTCCAGAGCCTAGAAATTTATGGTTATTAAGGTTGGTACTAACCAATCTAAGTGGATGGGAACATCTTGGTTGTAGGAGTTGAGGAACCAATCTGATTAGATGGAAACATCTAAAGAGTCTATTCATAAAAGCACAGAGCTCAGGTGTTAGAATTAAAAAAAAAAAAAAAAAAAAAAAATGGTAGTTTCGCCATATCTCGTTGAATCCTTTTCACCTTCTGTTTTTATTTTTCTTTTCTTTTAAGTGATTTGATGGGGCACACGATTCAAGTTGTTACCATTGCTAGGGTGAGATAGAGTGATTGGGATACCAAAAAAAAAAAAAAAAAAATTGAGACCAGACCATCAGACCAACCGGAATAAATTCAATAAAGTCGACCACTGGTGCCATTGTATATGCCAGTTGTGTTGACCTAGAGTTAGGATTATCACCCGCTGGTTCCCTTGTATTTGCCACCGTGTGTTGATATTAGTCAGACTGGTATCTCGACCCATTAGGATAGGTTCATCCTAGTAGTGGCCTCAGATAGATATGGGAAACACCGTTCACCTTAGTCAAACCATCTACGTTTTAGTCTCTACATCCATCTTCTTCATCTATCCATGTGATTGGTTGACTCCGGTTATGATGTCCAAAACTATCTGAGTAGAGCTCTGTGACTTATATATGAATTTTAGTATGCTTGAGTGCAAACTCGTGTACAACAATTGGAATTTCGCATCATGGTACTTCCTCCTATAGTCAATGATTGTATGCCAACCAAGGAGATTCTTTAGTGCCTTCCAAGGTTCTACGTAGATAGCTAGGGTCTAGAGTAATGGTTTTGTGGGTACACCTCTGGTAAACCCTCCGGAGACAACACTCCGCCGCTAAGGTCACTTAGCGGTTTAACGGCTTGGTTTAACGGCTTGCTGCACGTGCCATGAGTAGTCATTTTATTTTCTAGATTAGATTTGCTCGAGGACTAGCAAATAATAAGTTTGGGGGTATTTGATAGACACATTTTTGTGTCTAAGTTGTCCTCAATTTTATGTATTGTTGGTACTCGATTTCGTACTTATTGTGTTGTTTTATGTGTTTGTAGGTATTTTTTGGAAATAAACGTTTTTGGAAGAATCAGCTCGAAAAACTGCTAAAGGTACCCCCCCTGAGGACATTTGCTAAACGGACCCCAGATTTGGCTAAGGGGCTCCCAAGGTTATGTGTAGCCCAAATTCATTCTCAGCACCCACGGCTATGTGTAGCCCAAATTTATCCATCGCACCCATCTTTATCGTTTGAATCCAGTTTTGGCGGGAAAAGCTCATAGGCTATGGCCGATTTTTGGTTCGAGTTTTGGACGTGCTAGAAGGAGACTCAATGGCTGAGATTGGTTGGGATGACTTGACTGAGCCTAACAGGCTTGGTATGGGTCTTTGTTTCGATTGAATTTGGCTAGAAGACCCGTGTTGAAGTGAAGCAACAAAGAGATGGATGTGTGCTCGAGATTCTGTTGGATTTGTTTTGGAAAGTTGGAGCGAGTCTATTGCATTGTCGTATCTTTCTGGAACGTGTTTCAATCAAACTGGAGTGTGTCAGATGTACAAGAACGCATGAAGAATTAAATCATGGAAGAAATTCCCGTATCTTGCATGGATATATTCTTGATTAACTGCCGGATATATTGGAGTTATGAGGGTTTGTTCTCGGTCCAAATGAATATATATTGTAGTTGCAGGAAATCCTACACTACACCCCTTACAAGAATCTATGTAATCAAACCATTTTTGGATGAACAATCATAAATTTTATTGATTAAATCTTTAAGTGTTTACCAAATGAAACAATAAGCAAGCACAAGAATTACAATTACTCCTAATTTTCTTTCTCTTAATGACTTGCCCAACACTTAGAAAAATAACTCTCTCCTTCAATAGGCCTGCACGGCTCCTTATATAGGGTATTACATAATGGATGACAGCTAAGATGTCCTTTATTTTCGGGAATGACTTGCGAAATATCGCAAGTTTACAAGTATATAATCTCGCAACAATCCTATATCTCGCTAGGTCTTCATATCTTTCTCGTGTTTTGGATGTCGTCATTCATTGCGTCATTTATATTACTCTTCTGCGACACCTTCGCAATGATGTCATTTATTAGTCTCGCCAGGTATTGATGTCGCGATATTCTGATCCTACATCTTGCCTCTTCTCATGTCTTCTCTGCGAAGAAGAGAATGTCATGAAAATTAATGTGTTCAAAGTGCCGCAGCTGTTCATTTTTCATCAATTTTCCGCCGACAAGACTCCGTGAATTAGGGACAACCGCTTACACGTATCCAGAATCTCCTTTTTTACCGGCTCATTAAATGCTAACCGGTCACACTTTTCTTGTCTATTTAAGAAAGAATTCTTCATGAGAATGTTTTCTTTCTTTCACTTCGTCTTCTTCATCGTCTGCAACTTTTTATTGTTGTTTTTCCTCCTGCAATTCTCCTCATCATCTTTCTGCTATCATTCCTCTGTTACTGTTTTCATCATCTTTCTGCTACTATTTCTATGGAGCCACCAAGGTTCGTTGATTCTGCTGAAATTGATCTTTTTGTGATTGATCTCTTTTATTAAAATCGTTTTATTTTGATATTGTTCTTCCTTTAATGATTCCCCTACGGTTTTTGTTTCAGCAAGAACAAATCTAACACCAAATTCACCGTTCTGAACCCTACTGTCTCCATGAGCTCGCAACCGAAAACCACTGTTACTAAAAGGAAATCTGCGAATAGCAAGGTATTAAAGAAACATTTACTTTTAATAAAAATATTGTTACCTCTGTTTCTTATTTAACTTGTAATTCGCAGGATGACAAAAATGTTGATAACTCCCCTAAGAAGCCTCGTCGTTCTAAGCCTGTTGCACCTCCTATTTCCTTTCCTCCATTCAAGCTCATAACTCCTCCTGTAGTATCTTCGCAGGATATCCCATCTTCTGTTGTGATATCTTCGCAGGATAAATCAATTCCTCCTTCGCAGGATAAACCATCTTCTCCTGCGATATCTTCTCAGGATAAATCAATTCCTTCTCCTATTCTCACTATCTCTGGAAATGTCTCTGCCGATATTCTTGAATTTTCCATCAATGAAGTTCTTCAAGATGAACCCCTTTCCACTTTTACCATCAATGCCTCTGTCTCGCCCCACTTGTTAGTCAAATTTTTTCTTCTGGCATTTCTATGACCAAAGATGACTCAATTCTTCCTTCTCCCTCCATCATTTCCTCTTCATCTGGGTCTATCCCTCTTACCAAAGAAAACCTGGAAGGGATAGATGTAGCTTTCAAAGTTTTATCAGACATCATGAATGATGTCAAGAAGACCTCCATTGATCCCATCAGGTCTAGTGTTTGTGAGTCCTTGAGTAAGTATTTCGGTTCTGACAAAATGTTGCAAATGTCTTTGGAACAAGAAATTAAGACTTTGAAGAGTAATCTTCAAAACACTTCGCTGGATCGTGATAATCTTCGCAAGAAGAATGAAGAATTAAAAGGTATCACTTCTTCCCCCCTTTGCGAGCATTTTTTTTTTTTTTTTTTTTTTTTTTTTTTTTTTTTTTTTTTGAAGACCTTGTTCGCCTTTTAAGCTTTGAATCAGAAGCGTAAAATGGAGATATATTAGTTGGAATCTATTGTGAAAGAAACTCGAATGGAAACAGATGCTTGGACGGAGCAATATAACCGATTAGATAACCTTCATACATATTCTGTTGACCAGATAGATAATCTTACCCAAGAAAATGCTCACTTAGTTCAAAAGCAAGAATCATTAAGTAATGAATTGTCTCATCTCTCATATTCTTTGACTAAATCTAATTTGGAGTTGGAAACCTTATCAGATGAGAATGGAACTCTGTCTCAAGAGAAGCGAGCTTTGTTAAATAAGGTGGCGATATCTTCGCAACAGCTTGATGTTTGTCAAAAAATATGTAATGAATAGGAACAATCTATCTGTTCATTAAGAAGTAAGCTCAAAGAAGTCACTGCCGAGAGGGATAAGCTTATTCAGGGTAGAATAACCCTAAGTGTGAAAACAAGCCAGCTCAAGGATAAATATACCAAGTTAAAAGAATCCCACTCCTCCCTTGCTAAGGAGAATAACTTACTTATTTCTAACGAAAAGAGTTTGCGTTCTCGGTTAAAAGGTCTTGTTGGTGATAATTTTGATAATGCCATGGATCATTTGGAGAATAGTTGCTTGGCTCTGACCCAACATCTTATCTCGCAAAAGGAAGGTAGTCATAAGATTTGACTGCCTCATCCGTCTTTTTCCCTGTCTAATTTTCTTATGATATCCTTTATTTATAACTCTGTTGTTCTTCTTCATTTTCGCAGAGTATGAGAAAGATCTTCGCTCCTCCCTTTCTACTTTGGAATCCAGCCATGCCAAAATTCGCAAGGAGAATGCAACACTTGCCGCTACTCTTGCCCATTCTCGTGATCGGGCCACAAGAAGATTTGATTATCTTATTCATTCCAAAGACATTCAGAGTAGAAATCACCAGAAGGCACTCCTTCGTCAATTTCATCTTAAAGCTGAAGTTATTGTGAATGACATCTTGCTGTCTAAATCTCTTGACCCTGTCTCTATTGAACCTCTGGAAGTAGAAGATGATGAAACTCCTAACTCTCCTGATAGTGATTATGAATACAAAAGTGGCGAGGATTTCACAAATGAAAAGGCGATCCCTTCTAATAATGAAGCTGTCAATAATGATCCAAATGAAGGGGTTTCTGGTGAGAATCATCCAACTGGCGAAAATGAAACTGATAAAATTGTTGAAGAGTGTTTAACATCTCCTGTTGGCGAGAAAAATAATATAAAAAGTTAAATTGCTTTTGTAATTTTATATCTTCTAGTCTCTTTATCTGTATAACTTTTTGCATAGGATGCTTTTCAATTTCTTCTGAAGTACACTTTTTGATAAGAAAGATTGAGTCCCATGTTGAACAATTCTCTTATTACCTCTTTCTATCTTATGAATGACTTTATCTTGTGTGGACTTCTTTGCATTCAAATGATTTAGCAAATCATTCTTAAAGTGATAGCCTGCTTCATTGTTGTAATTATGGTTGTTGAATTAATATTTGCAAATTCATTCTCGCAAGCATGTTCGCTTACTCTTTTTGTGTGGTCTTATTTTGCCTTCCTAGTTAAAGGTCTTATTGCGCCACCCCTCATTATTGCGACAAAATCGCAGGACGTCTGTACACTTTTCATGTAAAGACCCCTTGATCTTGCCTTATCATTTTCTTAGTATTATTGCCTCTACATGATGTTTTCATTGCGACAATATGACAGTCCTGAAAGTTCTTGCGAATTTACAGCCCCATGACATTGCCGTCTTGCGACGGAATCGCAGGACGTCTTTACACTTTCATGTACAGACCCATTGATCTTGTCTTATCCTCGCGTTAGTATTATTGCCTCTTCAGGATCATCGCACAAATATGACAAGCCTAAATTTTCTTGCGAAAATAAAGCCTCATGACATTTGCGTCTTAAGACACTTATCAGCTCCCTAATGGAGGGTGCCGCCTTATCATCTCCCGGTTGCCCCTTCAAGGAGGCGTACATCGGCCATACAAGACTAGCTCCTCCCATCCTGGTCTTAACAACAACCAATTGTTTTCGCAGACCTCTTATCCCTTATACCTATAGGGCTTATGGTTACGAGATCGCACCCTAAGTGGAGTTTTCTTCAAAGCCGAGTGCAAGATGTGCCAAGACTTTCCAAGAATGGCCGAGACACTTCAAATGCCCCAGAACTCTTGGCTCAACCGTGTACCTCGGCGCCTTGGTCATACACTGACTCCTTGGAAGAGACCCTCGGTCGTCCAACCAGGGTATAACCTTATATATATAGTTGGAAATCCAAGGTATCTTCCCCGGATGAGCTTTATTGACCCCGAATTTCCATGACTCAGGTTCCAGGAGCGGTGTAACCTTTTCCCTGAGCCATGTCAAGAGATACCCCCTTATATGACGCACTTTAGGTCTTACATTTGCCTCTTGCGAAATATCATTCGCGAACTAGGGTGTACGCCATAAAGGTTCGTCCCCTTCGTATAAATCATTCATTTTTGATTATTTCTTCTCATTATCTCTGCGAAATTATTGCATAGTTTTGCTTTATCGAAATTATTTCTTCTCATTTTTGCTTTATCGGAATTTCGCTGCAATTCTTTAACCAGATTTCCATACATTCTATCTCGCGAGACTTTCGCGTACTCCTTCTTTGATCGTCATATTCCTTGTACTTTTGAAAGTTTTTTTTTTTTTTTTTTTTTTTTTTTACCTTCACAAGCCTAACATCAATTATTCACTTCTTACATCTCTTACTTCTGCTGCTCTCTGCTTCTTCATTATTCAAGCTACCTAATAGTTCCTTTCCTTTTCCGAAACCATCGCAATTTCCAACTGTTTTGAGGCATTTTCTTCGCAATGTATCTTCACCTCTCACCTCTACGGTATCCACCATCAACCTTTCCCTTCTTTGTTCTTCTTTTATATTTTGCTTCCAGTTCCTCCTTTGTGCAGCTCTTTCCTCGCAACTCTCCACATCAACCTCATAACATTTTTGTCCCTCAATCCAGTCTCCCTTTATAATTCCAACACCACTGAGATGAGGAAACTTAATACACTGGTGATAAGTCGATGCTACACCCAGAATCTCGTGTAACCATGGTCGCCCGATCAATACATTATAAGGGGATTCCACATCGACTATACAGAACAAAATTTCAGTTGATAACCCTTGCAATGGTATTCTCATATGAACTTCTCCTTTAGGTTTGTTAGTTGTACCGTTGAAACCATATATCTTATATGTTGAAGGTATCAAATCTTCATCCTTCCCTCCCATGGTCTTGTAAGTATGGTAAAAAAGGATGTTTACTGAGCTTCCAGTATCGATTAATATTCTATTGATCGCCCAGGAATTTTCTGCCTCATCATCTTCATCATCAACATGTTTTGGGTTAATTTCCAATCTTACAACCAATGGGCTATCATGCATCTCCCTTCCTTCAGGTACCTCTTCTGCGGTGAAAGAGATAACTTGCAATTGCCATTCCTTCAGTGGCGATATCTTCGCGATGTTCATTACTTCTCTATTGTCAGCATCTCTTGCGAAAACCCTACTGAGAACATTATCATGAAAGTCTTCAATTGTCCTGTACGAATGTACAATAGAGTTGCAAAACAAATTTTTGGCCTTCGCTCCCACTTCTATTACAAATGTTTCTTTCCCTTTTGTTGTGTTTACTCTGTGAATTTCTGGCGGTGGTGGTAACGGTTGAGCCTTCTCTTCACCTTTTAGGAAATGATTCAACTTCCCTTGGTCAATCATTCTGAGGATGATTCTTTTTATATTTCTGCAATCATTTGTTAGGTGCCCATGAAAATGGTGATAAGAACAGAATTCATGACTTCTATCACCTGGTGGCGGTTCATTTCCCATGTTCCATGGTGCAGGTATGTTTTCCATCAAGAGTATAGCTTCCTATATTTTTTCCACACTAGCATTTAGTGGGGGCATCTTGATTTCTTCCCATACTACCCTGTGACTTCGCTGTCCTCCATGATAATTCTGCCTTCGACCTCCATAAGTTTCTTGTGGATGATCAAGCCTTTGAATTTTGTTATTTCCGCCACGGTTGTAGAAGTTCCTTTCTCTTTTAAATTCTTCATGATCACGACTTCCCATGGCCACTAAATTTTGCTGACCATCATCTATCATCCTTTCTTGTTGCCCTTGCGAGGTGCTCGCTACTGTATTTATCAATTTGGGTAATAAGCTTGCATTCGCAGCATTCGAGTTTGTATTCGCAACTGGGTATGATTCCATTTCATTTTGCCTTTCCTCTAGAGCTATATACTCCTCCTGAAGTTCTCGCAACTCAGTCATTGCGATTGTATTCTTGACTCTAAAAATTTGAATGTATAACAAATTGGTTGCGAACATAGCATTTATAAATGACAGAATGAGATATCTTTCATCAACGCGACCAGCCATGTCGCTGCACATTGTCTTCCATCTCACAGTTAAATGTTTCAAACTTTCGCCAACCCTTTGTTTTAGCCCGAATACATCTTCAATAACCGGTCGCGGGGAATTATTACTTATATACACCCCTAAAAATATAGCTTGTAAATGGTTGAATGATGTGATTGTGTTTCTTGGTAAACCTTCAAACCATTTCAACGCTTCTCCTGTCAAACTTGATGCAAAATACTTGCACAATATAGCATCATGATTTTCCCATTGTAACATACATCTCACATAAGCTTTGATGTGTTGTATTGCACAAGTTGTTCCATCAAAAATGCTGGTTAACGCTGGTAAATTACACTTTGGGGGTATTCCTCCTAGTTGTACCTCTAGTGTAAATAGGTATAAGGGATAAGAGGCTGCGAAAACAACTGGTTGTTGTTAAGACCGGATGGGAGGAGCTAGCCTTGTATGGCCGATGTACGCCTCCTTGAAGGGGCAACCATGGAGATGATAAGGGCGGCACCCTCCATTAGGGAGCTGATAAGTGTCTTAAGACGCAAATGTCATAAGGCTCTATTTTCGCAAGAAAATTTAGACTTGTCATATTTGTGCAATGATCCTAAAGAGGCAATAATACTAACGCGAGGATAAGACGAGATCAATGGGTCTTTACATGAGAGTGTAAAGACGTCCTGCGATTTCATCACAAGACGGCAATGTCATGGGGCTGTAAATTCGCAAGAACTTACAGGCCTGTCATATTATCGCAACAAAAACATCCTGCAGAGGCAATAGTACTAAGAAAACGATAAGGCAAGATCAATGGGTCTTTACATGAAAGTGTATAGACGTCCTGCGATTTTGCCGCAATGACGAGGGGTGGCACAATAAGACCTTTAACTAGGAAGGCAAAATAAGACCACACAAGAAAATGAGTAAGCAAATGAACTTGCAAAAATGGTTGTATACAAACAAACAAGTTTGTGAATGTATACGTGGAAATAACCAAGAAAAATTTACTTGCGAAGATGTGGCAACAGCAGTTGCGAAACAGAGGCATATTATTACTTAAAGATTACTGATTAAATCTCTCATTTGAAACTAAATAACAGAGGCAAATATGGGAATGAATAGGGTATAGATGTGCTATTTATTTTCATATGAGAGATTTACGCACTCGTAATATCGATTAACTGTATTGCAGGTAAAGGAATTATTCTTTCAATATCAAATGAAAAAGCACAACAAACTCGAACTTGTGTTTGAAAATCCAAAAGATATACAGTAAGAAATTACAAAAATGGAAGACTAAGGATAAGTGTACAGATATTACAGGAAGAAAAAGAAGAAAATAGAGTTGTTTCTTAGTTTATTCTTCTTGTTCATCAGACTCCTCACCAGACTCCTCATCTTCGCTAGCATCGCTATCGGAGACCCCCAAGAAAGGAATATTTTCAGGAATCTCATCAAGAAGATAAGGATATGAAGAAAGAGGAATACTGTGGTCCTCGCAGACTGTCCTAATAGTTTGATTGCGAAAGCGGACAGCGTCATTATTGAAATTCGCTACAGTAGTTTGTAGCTGCTTCTTCAGCTTGGAATACTTGTCATTGCGAAGAGAGAAGTCCTTTGCAAGTTGTGCTTTCTCAAATTCAAGTTCTTTAATTCTTGTCTGAAATCTCTTCTCAGCTTCTGCGAACATGTGACAATGAATTAGTAACTTAATAGCAATATTACAAAAAAGAAGCGGTAAAGTAAAGAAGAACAGTTAACAACCTTCTCTGTCAGAAATCATATCTTTAACAAGGCAGTATGTTCGGCGTGAAGGCTAACGTTAACACCTAAGTTATTTCTGGCATTATCTAGAACCTTCGCAGCCCAAGCGAATTCATCATCACTATTTATGACAAGAAGAGAACGAATTTGATTTTCTCGCTCATTAAGTATGGCATTTTGGCGAAGAGATTCATCCCGTTCAATTTGGACTTCAAGAAGAGTTTTTCGGAATTTCGCTAACGCTTGGGCACCTTGATTAGCAATACGATCTTTGTCATCTATAAGGCTGCTAATTTTCTTCCTTAAAATATTGGTTTTCTCATGGGAATCAAGATACAGACGTTTAAATCGGTTGGCTAAGCCTAAACTAGATCTATGGTCAATTGCTAAAAGATGAAATTTGGATTGAAGTTCGTTCAGTGAGAAAGATTTAATTTTGTTACTTGGAAAATTATTTAAAGATTCATTGAGGTGAGCAAGAAGAGCATCACTATCCATGGGCTCGGGAAATGAGTGAAGAAGAATGGCTTCATCAGAAAGGTTATAAACGTCTGCGAAAATAATAAGTCAGACAAAGAAAAATAAATGACAGAGTAAGAACAAGAAAAGGAGAAGAATCTTATACCATAAAGCTGTTGATTAGCACTTTGAAGGCTAGATATTTTATTTTTCTGAGTGGAAGATTCAGTTTCCAGTTGTTGAGTCTTCCCGCGAAGATCGGCTATTTCATTTTCAAGATCTTCATTTTTCTTGCGAAGAATTGCAGTTTCAGTTTCTAATTCTTCATTCTTTTCGCGAAGTTGAAGATTTTTCTTAAATTGAGTGTTGCATCTTTTCTCAAGATCTGAGGCAACAACAAAAGAAGCTCTCCCAGTCTATAAAGAAAGATAAAAAAATTTGTCAAGATATGATTTAAAATTAAAGTTATGAGGAAAAATAGAAGTTCAGACGTACCAAGGCACCAAGTGCATTTAAGAAGCTAGGAGTTACAGATCTAGAAACCCCTTTAAGAGAATCGTTGCCCTCTAGCAAGGTAGCATCACATATATTTGCGAGAGCCTCGCATGTACTAGAAAGGCGATCATATCCAATTCCTTGCATGGAGTCTGAGAAGATATTAGATAACTGCTCCATAGGGGATTCAGTTGATTGATCCTCCTTTGCGAAAGAAGTGCCCACATTGTTATCATCCTCATCATAAGTCTCACTGGGTAAAGGACTTGAACGAGGAGAAGAATGAATCTTCCGTTTTTTAGAAAGTGGGGCAATGGACTTCCCCTTGCGAAGAGGACCTTTGCCTTTTCCCTTGACCCTCGCAGCTTCAGGAGCTTCTCCTTCTTCGGCAACTTCCACACCAATCTTCACACACGAATGAAGATAAGAAACAGAGGCAACAATATTGTTAAAAATAGCAAAAGCAAGTATTTCTTACTTCGTTCGTGATTGATCGGAGTATCGCCAGAGTACTCGCCTTTGGATGTCTTTCATAACTCTTTATCAATTTGATAATCTGAAAATTTCGCAAGATTAGTAGATACAAGAGGAAAGAAGTATCGCAAAGTGAATCAAAATTAGGAAATATACCTCTTTTGCTTTCCCGGGCCAGTTAAATACCCAAGGCTGATAATCTGCGAGATTTGCAGGGAGAATATTTGAACCTGAAATGTAAGGTCCATTCAAAAGTAGTGGAAGTACACACCACTTGTCGTCTTTGGAGTAGCGAGGAACATTGTTCTTGCCTGAGTGCCAGTCAATATCCTGCATAAGTAGCTTGTCGCTGGGAATATTATCTTTTCTTTTCAACCGTGCACCCCAGCGCGACCTATCGTTCTTCATATTTATTACTTAATAATTTTCAAAAAAGTTTTCTACCGTATATTTTTCAGCAACTATCTCAAGTTTTGCGAATTTAGGATCTCTGACTTTATCAGAATATAGAGATCCCTTACCAGCGCCACGATTGGCAAATTCTATCATTAAACGGATGCAATCTCCACTTAATTGATATACAGCTCGCGAGAACTTCTCATGAGCAAGAATTTCATAGAATAAGGGCAACTCGGGATTGTAGAGAGGAATGGGAAGGCCTGCGAGGAGCTGACCTAGTGAAATTATGATCTTTTGATTATCACAATGATGATCAGAAAATAATTTTGCAGAAAGGACAGATGATGCTTCTTGATTGGGAATGGTGGATAAGGTGAAACCTTTCTCTTGTAAATTCTCTTGAGTCTCACTCAAAAGGACTTCGTATCTACGACCAGGTGGAGCCATTTTTAAAATATGGGAATGAATGTAGAGTTGAAGATCAAGAGAAAAAGGAAAAGAAAGATTTACAGTAGCAGAGACGTAAATTGCGGAGGAGGAGAATGGAAGATAAATTGCTGAGAGAGAGTAAAAAAGAAGAAGAGGAGGGTGAAAAAACTATATATAGAGAAGAGTTCTCAAGAAAATAAATGCATTTAATGCGAGAGGAGACGTGAATGGTCAAGAAAAAAATGGGTGAAAGAGACGTGTCAAGAAAAGAATGGAAGAAGAAACACGTGTAATAAATTTTGTGTAAAAATACGAGGTCATACCACCCTCATATAAAGATGAACAGTTGCGGCATTTCAAAAACGCTAGTTCTCATGACGTTCTCTTCTTCGCAGAGAAGACATGAGAAGAGGCAAGATGTAGGATCAGAATATCGCGACATCAATACCTTGCGAAATTAATAAACGACAGCATTGCGAAGATGTCGCAGAAGAGTAATATAAATGACGCAATGAATGACGACAGCCAAAACACGAGAAAGATGTGAAGACCTAGCGAGGTTTAGGAGTGTCGCGAGATTATATACTTGTACACTTGCGATATTTCGCAAGTCATTCCCGAAAATAAAGGACAGCTTAGCTGTCATCCATTATGTAATACCCTATATAAATAGCCGAGCAGGCCTATTGGAGGAGAGAGTTCTTTTTCTAAGTGTTGGGCAAGTCATTAAGAGAGATAAAGTTATGAGTAATTATAATTCTTGTGCTTGCTTACTGTTTCATTTGGTAAACACTTAAAGATTTAATCAATAAAATTTATGATTGTTCATCCAAAAATGGTTTGATTACATAGATTCTTGTAAGAGGTGTAGTGTAGGATTTCCTGCAACTACATATATAGGCCTATGGGATCACAGAGGTGGGGGATCGAGAGTTGGGAGAGGCTACAGAGAAGAATAAGAAATTGCAGAGCAGGTTTCTCTGCTGCTACAGAGAAGGAGAAGCTGAAGAAAAATAACCTCTAAGAACTGTCGTTCTTGACCGTCACATATTCATCCCATCAACGAAATCTCTTCTGCGACACCATATAACAATAGTTCTCCACAACAGTTGTAACAGTAAGTTGTAACGACCATTAAGCGTTGCAAACTTCTGGTTTATATTATTTTCCTCCCTTTTCTTCTTTGTAAACACGATTTGAGCTATAAAAATATATTTTGAGCGTGTTTTTCACTATGCGGAGCTAAACCTTTCTCTGGGACGACGGAGGAAACCAAAATTCGTCATGTGGTAAATTCATTTAATTATTTATATGACTATTTGCATTAAATTAAAATTAGAAAAAGATTTTCTTAATTAATTGTCATTTCGTTTGATGGTTTATGCTTAGGATTAATTCTTTTGATATGCCATGCTTAAGATTTACAATTAATATTTTAAGAATCTACCTTAGGCTAAGAAATAGAGTCAAAATTCTTATTGAATGAGCTATAATGGTTTAGAATAGATAAGAGAATCACATGAATTTGAATATTTAGTGGAATCCTAGTCCTAGTACCTCTCGAAACATTGTTATTATTTTGTATATATTTGCTAGTTTTCTAATTTAAATCTAAAATTCAATTTCATCAAGTTCGAGTGAACGACAACCTTTCTTACTACAACATCATTGAAAATACCATCAGTGTGTTGAAGGTTTCTGCAATAATTGGTGAACTGTTGAGTTCGAATAAGTTCTGATGGATTGATGAATTCTTGAGAGTAGTTACTCAAGAAATTCTGTGTAGACGATTGTTGATAGCTAGTGATCATTCATTATCCTCAATCATGGATTCAGAAACTTATTTATATTGTCGGAGTTGTGAACACCTTGATGCCTGTAAGTGTGACGGTTTTATGAGTGGAAGAGTGGGAAAATGGAAGATCGTGGTAAAGTCAGTTCCATGTCGTGTGGAGACTTGACGGATCGTGCACCCACTACTTTGCTAACTCCTTCAACCGTTAACACAACTTGCGCACATTTCTCGTCGTGGATGAATCCACGTGCTGTAGGCCGCCAGACCAAAACCCTAGTTGTTATCCCCCAATTTGACGTGATTGATGTCTCACGAATCGTGGAGTCTCGCATGACGATGTGTATTTAGTTTGTCAATTGTTGACTGATTAGGCAATGAGCCTAGGTTTTGTTGAATCGAGCATGTTTGGCAAATGCTCAACGATTCATGAATGTTAATGTTGTTTGTCTGAGCAAATATTATAAATTCAACGAGTTGTTGAATATTGATGAGTTATTGAATATATGTGGATTGTTCGAGCAACTGAGCAAGTATTGCTCGATTCGACGAAATAATAATAAATTACTGAATATTGATAGTTTGGATCAATATTCGAGCAACTGAGCAAGTATTGCTCAATTCGACGAATTACTGAATATTGAGAATTTGACGTGAAATTGAGCAAGTATTGCCCAATTCGACAAATTAACGAATGTTGATAATTTGACGTGCAATTGAGTAAGTTTTGCTCAATTCGACAAATTACTAACAATTTATTAATTATTGATAGCTGAATCAATATTTGAGCGACTGAGCAAATTAAGTTGCTCAATTCGACGAAATATTTATTGGTGACGCAACCCTATAAAATATAAAAATATTGGTAGATTACCATATATTATAATTAATCCCCGTGGATCAACATAAATCCATTTGGTGTTTGAACTTGCTCAGGATAATGATTTGTGGAGCGTTTGTTCGAAAACCCTCATTTTGATGAATTGCTCATTAGTCGACGAATTGCTGAAAATAGGTCATGAGCGAAGTAGGGATCGACCACATGAGACTATGGACGTCCATGTGATGCCCAATTTCTTGAGTGAGCGTGCACCAGGGTTCTCAGTTGGAGACTTGGTGAAAGGAATGATGATTAAATGCCGGTTTCATCATTTACTGAAATATTGCTGGGTTCAGATTAGGTGATGAAACCTAAGTATGAAAGAGGGACCGACCAAGAGAGCATGGGCCACATCTTGGTGGTCACGGAACCTGCTCTTGTCCGTTTGAGCAATCCCCAGGTTGGTTGGAGAGAGTTTGGGTCCAATATGAGCGATTGCGCAAATAAGGTCAAAAGTGTGAAAACGTGTGGGACCGGCTTTGTGCAAGCCCTAGGAATGACCCTGGTCGGTCATTAAGGCATGCACGTGTTTCCGTGGTGTCCGTGTCTCCGTACTGAGAGTTTTAGTATTTTCTGATGTGCGTTCGAGCAACATTGTGAATTTTCAGAAGAGTTTCATCTTTACTGAAACTCTTGATTTTTTTTGGAATGAGCATGTATGCTCAATTGATCAATATTTTGTAAATATTAAAATAGGAGTATTTTTACATTTAAAATTGCCGTGAGAGGCTAGCCGGTCGTGTGACCCTGTTGGATTTTGGTTTTTCATGATTTGAGCAAAATTTGAGAAGTTATGACGAAATCATGATTTTTGCTCAAACCAAGGAGTTTCATGAATTTAGGAAAATAATAATTATAAAATACTTAGGATTGCAAGGTGTGGGACCGGCCACGACTAGGGCATGGCCGGCCGGCTATGTTGCCCGGTCCCACAACACTTTCCTAATTTTATATTATTATTTTTCATGAAACCATGATGTTATGGAGAATCCATGAGTTTTTGTTGAAACGGAGGAGTTTCATGAGTTTAGAGAATAATAATTATAAAAAGCTAGGGATTGTGAGGTGTGGGACCGGCCACGACTAGGGCATGGCCGGCCGGATATGTTTCCCGGTCCCGCACACCTTTCCTTATTTTATAATATTATTATTTTTTCATGAATCCGTGAAGTTATGGGGAATTCATGTATTTTGCAAAAACAAGGAAAGTTGCTAAAATCAAGGAGTTTTTCATGAGTTCATGAAAATTAGTAAGCAAAATAATGAAGAAGCATGGGGACTGCTACGGGGCACCCATTAATTATTAATTTTGAAAATCTATTCATATTTTGGATGCTCTGCTCGCATCCGGGGTGCTCAACCATGCATCATTGCTCTAGCAACACCATTTTTTGTGGGGCTTACTCATAATCCAGATGTCCCTATTGTTGAGTATTTATTGATAATACATGAAATTCAAATAGAATAATTCATGAAATTGAACAATAAAAATGAGTAGTTATTTATTATCAATTCATAGGATCAGTTGTGGATTGATGTGACTCAATAATGTTGTAAAAGTGGGAAGAGGGGTTGTCGCTCACTCCCACTTCTGATGAAATCGATTCTAGGATTTAATAAAGAAAAATAATAAATATAAAGAATATATACAATTTATGTCACAAGATGGAGAGAGTTATCCTTGGATTCCACCACTTATTCATGCTCTCATCTATTAATTCCTGAGCAATTAAGTCTTTAAAGCAACAAACATCGACTTTTAATTCTTTGCCAAGGTAGATTTTATAAAGAATTATATGTAACTCACAAGCATGGCGCATCTAAAGTACCTAAGACTAAGCATGCGACATCTAACGAATCTACAAATAATCAATAAAAATCATAAATCAATTATAATAAAGGTAAATAGTCATAAAAGAATTAAATAGAATTACCACATGGGTTTCGTCAGTCAGTGATGGGAGTCTAGCTCATCATGTTGAAACACGCTGATTTTATTGCTCAAAGGTGCTTACAAATGATGAAATGATGTAAATGTTTGCATTCAGGTGTACCCACAAAACCTTTAAATCTACGTAACCTCGAAGGCACTAAAGAATATACTTAGGATTACCATGATGCGAAATTCCAATTGTCATACTCCAGTTTGCACTCAAGGGACAGAGCTCTACTCATAGTCGCACTATGGACATCAATACCCGGGAGTCAAAACTAATCACATGGATAGATCAAGAAGATGGATAAAGAGAAAAACATAGATGGTTTTGATGTTTACTATGACAGGTGTTTCTTCGAGATACTAGTTCGACTACATCAACACACTGCATATACAAGGGAACCAGCCGTCGATAATCCTAACTTCTAGGTCAACACAACCGCATATACAAGGGTTCCATTTTATTGAATTTATTTTGTCCTCGATGGTCTTCTCAATTTTTTTTTTTTTTTTTTTTTCACTTTTTTTTTTATCTCAATCACTCTAATTCACTCTAGCATCTAGACATCGGGGCCCCACCTAATCACTTAGAGAAACATAGTTTACAAAGAACAAAATAAAAATAGAAGTGAAAAGGACTCAACGAGATATGGTGAAACTATCATGTTATTTCTAACACCCGAGCCAGGTTTTTTATGAATAGACTTTTAGATGTTGCCATCTAATTAGATTGGTTCCTCAACTCCTACAACCAAAATGCCCCATCCACTTAGATTGGTTAGTGCCGACCTTTAATAAACATAAATTTCTAGGCTCGGAGTTTATTTATTGCAACTAAAAACTAACAAGAAGTTTCTTCCCACCCCCAAACTTAAATCTAACATTGTCCTCAATGTTTCTAATGAAAGAGCAATACCAAAAAGTAAAGTAAATATGAGGAATCAAGAAAGAAAGTTAAGCTCTGAAAAGATAGTACCGGGTGAAGAGAGAAATCAAAAAAACTAATATACAATATACAATCGATGGTCAATCAAGGGTAAACAGGTCCTCTGAGGGACCTCCTCAACATCACCCGTAGGAAAGGGCTCTAAACTACTACCATCCTGTCTCGATCTCAATGAAAGGAAATACAAGACCGAGAACGAAATTCCAATGAAAAGATGCATGTATCATACAGAAAACTTGACTTCCGTAAATATTTCTATCATGCACAAGTTTCATTTTGTTCTTATACTCCTTCGCACTATCGTAAGCATCTATACGAATCTCGTTGAGCGTCGAGTTTATGGCCTCGCCTGTCAAGTGAAAATTTAGCTCTAGACGACTGAAATGTGTAATACCATATTTCTTCATCAAAAGCTTAAAAGGTCCATTACAAAAGTGCGAATTCTCCATCACTAATTATAGCACGGTACCAAAACGTAAGTATATTTTTTCAAGAACTCAATCACAACCCTTGGTCATTGGTTTTACATAATCCACTTAGAGACATAGTCTACTACGACAAGGATGTATAGGTTACCAAAGGAATTAGGAAACTAATCCACAAAGTCAATACCCCACACATCAAAGACCAACGATGAAAAATAGGGTTCAAGGGCATCATGTTCCTATTGGAAATGGTTCCTAATTTCTCGCAACGCCTCAAGTAAACACAAAGAACTCGTGGGAGTCTTTAAACAACGAAGGCCAATAGAATCCACACTGCAATATCTTGGACTAAAGTGACCCCCTACAAGCATGATCATGACAAAAGGAAATAATATTGACCACTGTATACATCTCCTAATAACTAACTGGACAATACTTAAATAAATAAGGATCATCCTAAAAGAAGTGCTAACCTCGGCTAAAACCTAGAATGATCTTGTTTACCCCAATGTTGGGGCATTCACTAAAGAATAAGATAATTCACTATATTTGCATACCAAGGTGATTGGGAAACAGAGAACAATTGTTCATCAGAAAGCTATCCCTTATATGAATGGAATCATCGTGAACTAACAACTAGCCTAGACAAGTGGTCTCGCACACATTTTCTCGCACCCTTTGTCTCTAATGTCTGGACAAAATTCTTGTAAAAAGGATCCATCTAATCAATCTAGGTTTGGTATCCTTCTTAGACAAAAGGTATTTCAAAGCATGATACCGATAGATTACGATCTTAGAACCTAAGAGATAGGGTCTAAACTTGTCTAAGGCAAACACAATGGCCAACAATTCCTTCTCTGTAATAGTTCAATGATCATTCATTTGCTAGCATAGTAAATCACATGAAGTAATTTGTTTTCTCGCTGACCTAGCACAACACCAATAAAGATAACTGCAAGCATCGCACATGATTTTCAAAGGGTTAGGTGCACTATGGGGCGTAGTAAGTAAAATCTTTAGCTTCTCAAAAGCCTCTAAACAAGCATCATCAAAGACAAACTTAACATCTTTGCAGGAAGCAAATTCTAGAAATCAAGCTAAAATCCTTAATGAATCGATATAAAAAAACCAAGATGCCCTAAGAATGACCTAATATCTTTTACGGTTTTTGGGACTCGTAAAGTCTTAATAAGGTCAACTTTGGCTTTATCTACCTCTATACCCTTTGAAGATACGATATGCCCTAAAACAATTCCGATTGAACCATGAAATGACATTTCTCCCAATTAAGCACTAGATTCTTTCCTTACATCTAGTCAACACTAATGACAAATGATGCAAGCACTAAAGACGAACCAAACACTGAAAATCATCCATAAAGACCTCCAAGTATTTTGCAAAACAAGGAAAGTTGCTAAAATCAAGGAGTTTTTCATGGAGTTTTCATGAGTTCATGAAAATATCAAAATAGGGCAAAATAATGGAAGAAGCATGGGGACGGTTTAACCCAAATCTTTAAGTGGGCCCGACCTCCGGGCGCTCCTTATTATTTTATTAATATTTGTTATTTTTCTCCTTTGTTTTGCGTAGGATTCCTCATCTATTCATATTTTTGGATGCTCGTTCGTTCGTGCATCAGCGGGTGCTCACTCTTTGACGCTACTTCATGCATCATTGTCGAGTACACTTACACCATTTTTTTGGGGCTTACTCGGTGATAATCCGAGATGCATTGAGTATTTATTGATAATACATGAAATTCAGTGTAGAATAATTCATGAAATTGAACAATAAAAATGAGTAGTTGTTTATTATCAATTCATAGGATCAGTTGTGGATTCGACCATGAATTCGGCATAATAAAACAGGCATTATCATTCCATGGGATCGTGGATTCAACCATAAAATCGGAGTAATAAAATTATCTATTACCATTCCATGAGATTCGTGAAATCGGAGTAATGAGATAATACTGTCGTTTATTGCCATTCCATGGGATCAGACCATGGATTCGACCATGGAATCAGATTAATTTTTATTGCCATTCCATGGGATCAGGCCGTGGATTCGACCATGGAATCAGAGCAATTGTTATTGCCATTCCATGGGATCAGGCCGTGGATTCGACCATGGAATAAGAGTAATTGTTATTGCCATTCCATGGGATCAGGCCTTGGATTCGACCATGGAATAGGAGCAATAATAGATCATTCTGGGAATTCAGTGGTGAATGTCACGGCAGAATTAATCTATGTGCATAGTCAGGAGACGTCTAATATCCCGAAGGTATTCTCAAATCTTACAAGAACGCCCGAGTCTATACACGGTCGCCCTACATAGTCAGGATCAGTGAGTGTCACTGTCCTGAAGGCGTTGTTGCTCTTAATCTTACGGAGAACCGCCCAATCGTTCTTCTATGTAGAGGGGGGTCGCTCTCATGTAGTCAAGGAACAATGATTATCACCGACGTCCTGAAGGCGTTAAGCCCTCTCAACAAACAATTATGTAGGAGGACCGCCCAATTCTATTATTCTTTCAATGGATTATAGATGGCACAATGAAATTGCGAAATTGGAAAGATCGAAAAGATACGAATTCATTAAAAAAAGAAAGATGGCTAGAAGAAGAAACGTACTAGTGGAGGCTTTGAAACGGAGAATCATCAAGGAAAGACATGTTTATGATCATGGCTTCGTAAAATATGAATCGTCACATGCCCATTGAGACAAACAATACACGAAGAGAGACGATTAGAAGCAGGAAGAGCCTTGACAAGACAAAATCATGAACTAAGGATGGAAAATATGAGGTTACAAAATAGGAGATCTAAACATGCAAGAAAGAAGAAGAGTCTATCATGATTTTTCAAAATGAGCGGGGAAAATCAAGAGAACATTTGACCTTTGTTGTTAATCCACCATCAACATTAAGTCCCCTCGCTTAGTGAGGAAGAGCAGTCATGTTCCGCAAAAAGACCAAGTGAAACAAATTACGAGGCATTGGATGGTGATTTTCAGTCGACGCTAGATCGTGGTTGAACTCTTTGATGGAACAACCTGTCAAGGATACTATAAAGGTAGATTTATTATGCAAATATTTCACGTCAAGCTTAATAGGAAAGCACTCCTCGATTTTCTCCAATGGTGTCATGTACGAGCAAATGTTCGGGTGAGGACATTGATAGTGTGATAGAGTTTTATTTTGTGGACATGGAGAGGTGAAGTGTGGGCGAAGGCAAAATAACCGTGGAGTGGAGAAGTCATAGAACAATATGGGAACAAATTAAGATGCCTCCACCTGAATGCTAGCGTTGAAAAGATTTGGGAAGCTATACTTGTGATGGAAAATGTCATGTTGCGAGAGATGCTAATGATAAAGAAATAATGAGTCAGTCGATCAACCGAATTTAATCGACAGGAAGTTCGGTGAATATTCTCTTCTACCATACTTACAAGACGATGGGCGGAAAAAGATGAGGATTTAATTCCCTCGACATACAAGATATATGGCTTTAACGGCACTGCAAACAAACCAAAAAGGAGAGGTTCACATGAGAATACCTCTACAAGGATTATCCACGATATTTTATTGCGTGGGGAGACCATGGCTTCATGAAATCTTGGGAGTCGTAACAATGATTATCACCGACGTCCGCAAGGATATCTAGGCCCATCATATTGTTGAAGGCGTTAAGCCCAATGGGAATGGAAAAGATGAAATATTGCTCATCAATCAACAAACAATTATGTAGAGGACCGCCCAATTCTATTATTGATACTACATCAGATGGCACAATGAAATGTGCTGATTTGGTTGGTCAAAAGTCTAGTTTTTGGTCGACTTAGGATTTATGGGCCCGAGTCCAAAAAGGAAACCCATGTTTTATTAGGTTTTGGAAATAAATTTGATATAAAATTCCATGTGTGCATGTATGCGTAAGTTTCATGAAAATTTTTTTTAGAAGACATATGCTCGTTCGTTCGTTAGTTTAAGAAACGAGCAATAATCCCTAATATGAAAGAGATACATGAATTTTTGAGTAGACATGGTCTAGTTGCAGTAGAGAAAATTTTGTTGATGAGGTTTCATGAAAACCAAAATTTATTTTAAAAGCATGAACTTTCACAAATACTTTTAGGAACGTAGGTTCGTAGTAAAAGTGATAAATAATGATCCTTAGAGTTAAAGAAATTTTTGATAAGACCTGCACCTCATGATAAAATTTATTTGGAATATGTGGGCCTTTACAAAAGTATAAAAGACCCTCGTTTCATAGACGAACGCTCGTTTGAGCATAAGTAGAATTTTTTTTTTTAATTTGTGAGATTTCACAAAATGGAATAAACTCTCGTTTCAAAGATGGATGCTCGCGAGAGGGAGCAAAAATTTACATATATTTTCAAAGTTACGTGAGTTTCACATTAAAATATATATTTTTTGTAAAATCAATGTTTTGATTTTGAACAACTGTTGAAAGTAGACAATTGTATATGGTGAAATAATGTCTGTATGTGAGTTTTCACAATTGTAGAATGGACGTTTGTCCAAATTTTGAAAAAACCATTCACACAGTAAAGATTTACGTGGGTTGTTCACGATTTTATGAAAAATTTTGCAAAATGATTTTAAACAATTGTTAAAAGCAAACAATAATGTTTTCGTGAATTTCGTGATTTCATAGTGTATGCACACACGGTAGAAAATCACTGAATGTTCACGTACCGGTTTGCACACTTATCCAATTACCAAATTCCAGACTCTTATAGAACTTTTTAGTTCACGTACCGGTTTGCAAACTTTGACCCAACTCAAAGTTCCGGAGTCTATAGAAATATTTCAGTTCATCCATCGGTTTGCAAACTCGTAGACCTTTGCCGGTTCCAGAGTTCACATAACATTCAGTTTGCATACCGGTTTGAGTATTAAACTGGTTCTTGAACATAGAACTGTTTTGGTTTGCTTACCGGTTTGATTAGTTTAACCCGGTTCCCTTACCACAGTTCCACAATTGCATGTATATGAATATACATGCCTATCCGGATCACGAAACAAATAGATTCTCCCATGATGTACATACTGTTTATGGGTGAAAACTACTCCTGACGGATTTGGTAATTTGGGGTGTGTGGATGAGGAATGAATCTAAACCCTAAACAAATTCACTGCGCGGTGAGTGCTTGTAGATTCGAGAGATCAATCTGTGCAAGTCCGGCCTAAACCAAGAAATGGCCGTTCCATACTTGTTTCGGTCACAAAGTGAAGGAGATGGGGTTGATCTTAGGGAGGGAAGCGAAGAAGGTGTTGAGATTGTGAAGGTGTAGACTTGCTTATGACTTGCAACAGGAAAGTGAACAAGCTTACGATTGGTGTAAACAGGCTCTGGGTGTTTTCTTGTCGTTTTTCTCTCTGTTGTTTGGAAATAGGAAGGAGAACCTATTTATACAAGTCATTGAGTCTTATTCACGTCTCTCGTGGGAAGTGGAGGAAGTGGAGTGATGGAGTAGTGGAGTTGTGCGTTGGTGACACACGACCAGCCTTGCCCACTTCTCCTGTTCATCTCTAACCATCCATGACTTCCTAACACGTTCTTGTGATGGCGCGTTGCACGCTGCACGCTGTAAACCACCAGACCAATACCCCAGTATGTATCCCCCAGTTTGTGACATGATTGATGTCCGGAATGTGTGGATCGTGGATCCACGAAAGATAGCATGTAATCTTTGAATTGAATAATCGCGTTATTCGGAAGTCGATACTTGTGAAATATCGTGTGTATTTTATGCAGTAGTGCATCATGGTGTGGTAAAGTGATGGGTAATGACGCCACTCCTGGTAATGATGAATAATTGAAACAGTATCACTCTTCGCCTTGGTCGAAACCAAGCATGGGAAGGATTTCTGAGAGGACCTTAATGATCAAATGTCTTCAATTACAAATACCCAATGCTTTTCTCTCCACGGTGTATACAATGCGTGCATGTAGATAGCATGCCCTTGACTAGTTGTACACGTCCATATCTCACTGTCCCATGAAGGTGCTTGAAAACCTTAGCATTTGTCTAGGCCACTCAATTTGACCTAAGAAGAGGAGTGGTTGAGATCGATTTTGGAATAGGAATTTGATGCCGCAAAAGCCGCGCACCATGCTCTTTTCCTTAGTATTGACAAGTGTTCCAAGACCGTCTCCACCATAACTTGGTCGGTCTTGGCCGATTGGTTTGACGTGAAGATGGTAGGCTCAAAAGTTCACACCTACACCGATTATCCCATGAAAACGTGATCTGAACCACTCAAATCGTCATGCCACTTAGAGTGTCTTTGTGTTTCTTTTGAATGAAATTCTTTGTCTCGTCAGGGAGTTCTTGCTTGTATGCATTTGAGCACCAACTTGTCAATTAAGGATGACATGTAGATAGCATTCGCCCATAAACTCTCAATCAAAACCAAAGAATAAACCAAACTAAATTTTGGTTCAATTTGAGTACTAAATCATGATGACCAATTAACTCCTGACCAGGTTGTATAACCAGCCTGGTGAAGTTGGACGGATGGATGATCTTTGAGACACTCATGCGGACCGTGTTAATGAAATTAGGGTTTTGAAGAGGTGCGCAGGCATCACTCTTCGGCTTGGTCGAAACCAAGCATGGGAAGGATTTCGGAGAGGACCGACCCAGGCGTGCATGTAGATAGCATGCCGGTGTACACGTCCATATCTCACTTTGTCCCATGAAGGTGCGATCTAGGCCACTCAATTTGACCGCAAAGAGGAGTGGTTGAGATCGATTTTGGAATAGGAATTTGATGCCGCAAAAAGCCGCGCACCATGCTCTTTTTCGGCGCGTGTTCCAAGACGACCTAACTTGGTCGGTCTTGGCCGATTGGTTTGACGTGAAGATGGTAGGCTGGTGTTCACACCTACACCTGATTATCCCATGAAAACGTGATATGAACCACTCAAATCGTCCGGCGAAGTTGAGCGGTCGAGATTAGTTTGCGGTTTGGGAGGTGTGACCACGCAAGTTTGGACGTGTGTTTTGGGATGGCCAGGCATGATATTCCTTGGCCGATCAAGTGAGGGGATAGACGGGCCCACGATGGTCATGCTGGTATGACCGGACCTGCTTAATCTAATCTGTGACCCTCCATTCGTGCCGGAGAAGATGGACGCTCGTGACGCTTGAAACCCTAATTTTGGCTTTCATAGCCGTGTGACCATGCTCCCTTTAGGCGTACGAATTGGGACGACCAACCATGGTTGGTCCTGACCGATTGGTCAAGTACGTAGGCGAGCCCACGGTGATCGTGTTGACATGCTCTGGGCCCTTTGAGTCTAAATCTACACCCTCCATCTATACCTGCGAAGATGGATGGTTGAGACTGCTTTGCGACACATGTAATATGCCTCAAACCCTAATTTAGGGTTTTCCGTCCATAATGCTTGGTATGAACGTTTTTTGGCAAGCTAGGCCAATGGCCGACCATGCGGGGTCGGCAGTGGGTATCCCATACCTGCTTGGGGGTGATGGAATTGATCTGGGTCATCCAATCATGCTTATGGAGTTGGATGACCATGATCATATCCGACCGATACGGTCAGTCCGGATGCTCAATCGGGCTAGTATAACACACCGAGAGGGGCTCAATCGGGCTAGTATAACACACCGAGAGTCGGCTGTACGGATATTTCGTACATGGTTTCATTATAGTTCTTGGAGGTTCGTGTTACTCAGTAAGAGTAACACTCGGTCGTCATGCCACAGTGATAATGAGTACTGGAAATACAAGGCTGATATGAAATTCATAGGATGGGATTGTTGCCACATGCTCCAACCTGGAGGAATTTCATGTATTCACAGAATGGGATTGTTGCCACATGCTCCATTCTTGGTGAATTAAGTGAGGGAGTATCCAACACTTATAAATGGCTTTATCTTTTACAAGATGTCAGCGCATAATTTTTCTGGTTTTTACAAATTTAACCTTAAAACGAAAATCCACCATCAACATTAAGTCCCCTGCCTAGCACATAATGGTTACACTATTGTGGGGTAGGCATGAGATGGTGACATATTTATATACTGAAATGACCAAGCTAAAGTGAATACATATTTACCGGATAGTTTCACATTGTCAGGCGTTGCCCTGGAACTGGTTGGTTCTGATTAAGGATGCGAAGGAAACGGGACTTGATCAGGTGAGCCGCTTTGGTTCCTCTTGTATATATCTGAGCTCGGCCCCTTCTTCATGTGTACTTCTTTCATCATACACGGCTTCCCTCAGGTATATCTGATAAGCCTTGTTGATTGTTATCCCGAATTAGCAGCCTTCATAGGTGGCAAGTAAAGACTTCTTTTCCTCCTGGGATTCTGTCGACTTGTGAGATTATAAAGAATCATCTCTCACGGTCGTTTATTCTACATCTCAGGTATTGCTCTGATCTTCTGATTAACTGATCGATTGATTTGATTTTTTTTTTTGTGTGCACTCATAACCTCCTCTCCTTTGCAGTTTATCATGGAAGTAGCGGACGATCATTCTGTTGCTTCCCCATAAAGAAGTTTCGAAGTCAACAAGCCCGAAAACCATGCACACGAAGAAGTAATGGCTAAGATCGATCTTCCACTTCGCGAAGTCGGCCATGCTATACAGGGGATGTCTATCTCACACCTTCGTATTGCCAGAGGACGTATCTGTGCACTTTCAGCTGCAATTGACATGGAGGAGCGGTGGAGGCGCGAGGAAACGCTGCAGACACTAGTAAGCGCAAGGGCAGAGAGATTTGCAGCGTGGTTGAAGAGGCGGAGAGTTGAGCATAAACGACCTCCGAATGAAGACAAGTGTGATTATCCGATCCAGGACGGCGTGATAATTCTTGATTCCGATACAGATGAACCTGAACACTTGAAAGCAATCTGCGTGGCCCCTAATATTGATGTGCCTTTTGATACTCCCGCTGATGATGTTGGGATGGAGCGCGATGCTGCGGAGATGCCTGATGCATAAGTTGAGGGAGATCCGGAGAGGGGAGCGTCAACAGGTGATGGAGAAGAACCCAACGGTGGTGCAGGCGAGGCCGACCCTCTTGGCGACTAAAACCTCTTTTCTTTTTTCTTCTTTCCAAGTATATTTTGTACACTCGAACATCTTCCTTGTACTCAGTGGAGGCCGGGTTCAAGGTTTTCTTCCATTTGATTGTTTGAATAAATTTTTTTTTTTATAATCCTTTGCCAAGACTGCAACTGAATCTTCTCAGGCGCAAGGGTGTGCCTTCACACGTAATTCTTTGTGATAAAATAAGTAATGCCATAATGGAATACTTACGGACCTGTGTTCCTGATGCAAGATCTTCCTGGCCTTGCTGGGGCAGATGGCTCAAATCATTTTCCTTTTGTGCACGCGTTCTATTTTCTTCTTCCCATGAGATGTTTGCTTAGGGTTTCCTTTCTTGCTCCAGTGGGTTGATTTAGGCTGACTCGGGACTTTGTGTTTTTGGGGGTAGAGAGGTTCTCAGATGGAAATAATGCTTCAACTAAATTGAAAATTGAATATTGAAACCCTAACTATGAATGCAAGTATTGCAATCATTTTCTGGGGGAATTACAAATATGACATGAAATTGTAAAAGGAAACACGCTGGAAAAAATAGCACAGCGTTTTAAAGGGTAGAGGACGCTGGAAAGTGGTAGCACAGCGTCTTAAGTTCGGTAGGGTTTGAGCCATTGTGAGTGAATCGTTATGCCTTCTAGTTTATCAGCGTTGATGAGCTTGCAGTAGCCGCCTAGGATAACATCTGCTACCAGGTATGGTTCATCTTCTCTTTCGGTGGGTGAGTCAGGTGTAGTGGTCATTTTCACCGTCATGCTCCCGACTTCGAATGTAGTCGTCTTCGTCACCAGGTCTCCAATTCCAAACGGGTTTGGGCGTGCAAATACTTGGACCTTCGTCTTATCGTCTTTGACCAAGACAGCCTCTACACTCTTGATAAAACGTTTGAAAGGGCCGGCTTCCCATTCACATCTCTTAGTCGGGGTTGGTTGGTTGGTTGGAATTAGTCCCCAGGACTTGTCAGAATGAGGGGCGGTAGGTTGTAAATAAGGTTGCGTGACGAGACTTACTTGAGATCGGAACTTTTCTGACGGGCTCTCTCCGGGAAGTTGTGTCACATTGGTAAGTTGCTGGTGCGGCAACAGGCAGCCATCAGGAGGTCCAGAAGGCGTGTTGGAGATTCTTTCAGCTATCGAAACCGGTAGAGGACAGACTCCTAGTATTGCTTTGTTGTCATGCATCCAAGAGCGTCCTAGGATCATGTCGTAGTTGGGATGATCTTTGACTATGTAGAACTTTGCTTGCGTCGAGGCATCACCCAATTTGACTTCAAGATCGATGTATCCATATGCATCTCTGAGCTCTCCTACTGAGTCTTTAACCACGGTTGGGTGACGAGTAGCTTCCTACTTCGAAATCTTTGTCGCTATCAAGGTCTTGACAGTAATGATGTTAAATTCGGAAGCCATATCAATCAATGCGCTATCGAACTCAACGTCTCTCAAACGAGTGACAGTTAGGAGTCCCCAGTTTCCATTGCTCACGTCCTTCAGGAAAGACTGGGGTTCCTGGACTGCTACTGGATACAAACGCCTACCTGACACAACGTGGTTGAGGGCCGTAAATATGTCTTGACGCTGTCCTTTGGAGAAGTATAAGATTTCACATATGTGCTCCACCATAGATTGTACGGTCTTGCGAACAGAATCCCCAGAAATCATGCAGTTCCTGATAGGTAGAGGGTCTCTATGAACACCTTCGTTCCCAAGCTGGAGTTCCCCTGTCTCTACCTTTTCCCTGAATATTTGTTTCAACCTGTTACAATCTTTGGTTGGATGATGGACGAACCTGTGGTAGCAACAATATCTGGGATCTGCCATTTCTTCCTCGGTTGGAAGACGTCTGATAGGGGGCAGCTTTACGGCGTCATCTTGGATCCACGCTTCCAAGAGCTCTATCACTTCATTCATGGGAAAAGGAAAACCCGTGTCTTTGGTGTTTTGTGCAGGAGTTTTGTCTGTTCCTTTTCGAGACGAAGTCTTGTGTGCGGGATGCTCGCTTGGTTTGTTGTTTCGTTATCGAAGCTTTCCTTTTTTCTCCTCCGCCTACTACACTCACAGAAGGACCAGTGTTGTATTGTTTATTTGTGAGACGCCTGCTTCCTCGACTTTCACGCAAATCTTCACTTCAAACAACTCTGGTTCTTTCTAGTAGTGCTTGGTGCGATTGTTCTTTGACGTTTTGCGGCTTCGTGGGAGTTCGTGAGAACATTTGAAAGCCCGATTCTCTAACGAGCGCGGTATATGGGTATCATCCCATTGATGCACAATTCCACCAATTGTCGTTCGGTGACGTTCGGGTCGTGACAATCTAGCGCTTGGGTTCAACCTTTAACGAAATCGTTGGGATGTTCGTTGTTCCCATCAAGAATTCTCCCAGTGTCCGAAAAGGTGATCTGTTCGGACACGAAGAAATACTTTCTGTAGAAAGCACCAACCATTTCATTCCAATTGGATATGCTTTGTTAGGCGCGATGTTGTTGTATCGGTGTACGCCCTCCCCGTAAGTGACTTCGAGAATTCTTTGAGGCGTAGAATATGATTGTATTCATGTTCCCCCAAGGATTCCAAGAATCGAGAAACATGTTCACGAGCATTACCAGTACCGTCATAGAGGGAAAAATGGGGAGAGGTGTATCCTCTTGGAAGAGGGATTCGTTGCATATCTTGATGGTATGGAGGTTGGTGTTGGTGTGCATCCGTCAGATTTCCTTTGCCTCGGCTTTGAAGGAGTCGTTCCAGATCCTCACGTGTGATGAAGTTGGGTGGCTGGTCCCTTTCTCTTGAACATTCAGGAGCAACACGAGCTTCTTCACTCATGTAGGTCTGAGTGGAAACGCCTGCTCCGGGTGAATTGAAGGCATTTCTTGTTGGCTCCAAAGATTGACGTGAATCTTGCGGCAGTCGTTCAGTCAAGGTCTTGAGGAAAGTGAGTACCTCCTTCTGATTTGCGGCCATATCTGTTTGAGTCTTAGCAAGAACTTCTTGTTTCTCCATCAAGTCTACAATGGTAATAGACGGTGGTCCTCCTCTTGTGCCTCCTGCTCCTCGTCCTGATGAGGGAGTGAAAGTTGTTGCTCTGGTGACCATTGGAGTTGTTACACTTGAGGAGATGCCGGGATTTGCGCGCTGCTCGCTCACAGTGATGGGAGGCGTTACACCTACTGGGATGTCTCCTGCTCCGCTAGTGTTGGTGATAGAGGTAACGGTTCCTCGAGATGTGTTGGCTACGGTGGCTCCACTGACAGGTACATCAATACCGGGAGTGTTATCCACACTAGCTCCATCCGAATTGATTGCTGATCCATACCTGAGTTCCACCATCTTGAAATGAATTGTTGATCGAATTGGTTCTAAGATCTACCCTTTTTGAAACTGATAAAATTGAATCAGATTCCGGAGAAATTGACTTTACAACCGAGAGATTAACCTCCCACTGTGGTCGCCAATTGTTTATGGGTGAAAACTACTCCTGCCGGATTTGGTAATTTGGGGTGTGTGGATGAGGAATGAATCTAAACCCTAAACAAATGCACTGCGCGATGAGTGCTTGTAGATTCGAGAGATCAATCTGTGCAAGTCCGGCCTAAACCAAGAAATGGCCGTTCCAAACTTGTTTCGGTCACAAAGTGAAGGAGATGGGGTTGATCTTAGGGAGGGAAGCGAAGAAGGTGTTGAGATTGTGAAGGTGTAGACTTGCTTATGACTTGCAACAGGAAAGTGAACAAGCTTACGATTGGTGTAAACAGGCTCTGGGTGTTTTCTTGTCGTTTTTATCTATGTTGTTTGGAAATAGGGCGGAGAACCTATTTATACAAGTCATTGAGTCTTATTCACGTCTCTCGTGGGAAGTGGAGGAAGTGGAGTGATGGAGTAGTGGAGTTGTGCGTTGGTGACACACGACCAGCCTTGCCCACTTCTCCTGTTCATCTCTAACCATCCATGACTTCCTAACACGTTCTTGTGATGGCGCGTTGCACGCTGCACGCTGTAAACCACCAGACCAATACCCCAGTATGTATCCCCCCAGTTTGTGACATGATTGATGTCTGGAATGTGTGGATCGTGGATCCACGAAAGATAGCATGTAATGCTGAATTGAATAACTGCGTTATTCAAGAAGTCGATACTTGTGAAGTATCGTGTGTATTTTATGCAGGTACTGCATCATGGTGTGGTAAAGTGATGGGTAATGACGCCTCACTGACCAATTAACTCCTGACCAGGGTTGTATAACCAAGCTGGTGAAGTTGGACGGATGAGATGATCTTTGAGACACTCATCTGCGACCGTTAATGAAATTAGGGTTTTGAAGAGGTGCGCATGCATCACTCTTCAGCTTGGTCGAAACCAAGCATGGGAAGGATTTCGGAGAGGACCGACCGGGCGTGCGTGTAGATAGCATGCCGGTGTACACGTCCATATCTCACTGTCCCATGAAGGTGCGATGAAGGTGCGATCTAGGCCACTCAATTTGACCGGCAAAGAGGAGTGGTTGAGATCGATTTTGCAATAGGAATTTGATGCCGCAAAAAGCCGCGCACCATGCTCTTTTCCGGCGCGTGTTCCAAGACGACCTAACTTGGTCGGTCTTGGCCGATTGGTTTGACGTGAAGATGGTAGGCTGGTGTTCACGCCTACACCTGATTATCCCATGAAAACGTGATCTGAACCACTCAAATCGTCCGGCGAAGTTGAGCGGTCGAGATTAGTTTGCGGTTTGGGAGGTGTGACCACGCAAGTTTGGACGTGCGTTTTGGGATGGCCAGGCATGATATGCCTTGGCCGATCAAGTGAGGGGATAGACGGGCCCACGGTGGTCATGCTGGTATAACCGGACCTGCTTAATCTAATATGTGACCCTCCATTCGTGCCGGAGAAGATGGACGCTCGTGACGCTTGAAACCCTAATTTTGGCTTTCATAGCCATGTGACCATGCTCCCTTTGGGCGTACGAATTGGGACGACCAACCATGGTTGGTCCTTACCGATTGGTCAAGTATGTAGGCGGGCCCACGGTGATCGTGTTGACATGCTCTGGGCCCTTTGAGTCTACATCTACACCCTCCATCTATACCTGCGAAGATGGATGGTTGAGACTGCTTTCATGACACATGTAATATGCCGCAAACCCTAATTTAGGGTTTTCCGTCCATAATGCTTGGCATGAACGTTTTTTGGCAAGCTTAGGCCAATGGCCGACCATGCGGGGTCGGCGGTGGGTATCCCATACCGCTTGGCGGTGATGGAATTGATCCGGGTCATCCAATCATGCTTATGGAGTTGGATGATCATGATCATATCCTGACTGATACGGTCAGTCCGGATGCTCAATCGGGCTAGTATAACACACCGAGAGGGGCTCAATCGGGCTAGTATAACACACCGAGAGTCAGCCTTTACGGGTATTTCGTACATGGTTTCATTATAGTGCTTGGAGGTTCGTGTTACTCTGTAAGAGTAACACTCCGTCGTCATGCCACACTGATAATGAGTACTGGAAATACAAGGCTGATATGAAATTCACAGGATGGGATTGTTGCCACATGCTCCAACCTGGAGGAATTTCATGTATTCACAGAATGGGATTGTTGCCACATGCTCCATTCTTGGTGAATTAAGTGAGGGAGTATCCAACACTTATTAATGGCTTTATCTTTTACAAGATGTCAGCGCATAATTTTTCCGGTTTTTTACAAATTTAACCTTAAACGAAAATCCACCATCAACACATACGAATATGAAAATCACACAAATCTGAAAGTCGATATATAGCTACTCAGCTACGTGTACGGATACATGTAATACGACTTCAGACATATAACAATTTTCATAGTTTGTAAGACTGATAACATTGTCTTGTATTCCGAATATAGTAGTTCTATATTTTTCTAAATCAATTTCGAAACATTCCTGAATATATAACAATGACACTTATCACTTTTCCAGGTTATTTTCGAATGATGGACTTGAATCATGATTTGGTTCCAAACAATAAATTGTCCTCCACCGAATTTGATCATGTATTAACAAATGTTCATTAAGCTTATTCATTATATTTTGAGAAATTCGTAAACTAAGTGATTAGTTCTCGACTCGAAATTCATGTCTATGCAAGCTATTCTAATTAGTTATGCGACAATCGTCTCAAGATAGAAATGTAACTTGTGAAATAGGTGGTTTAGTTTTCACTTACCTTTTGTTGATGAAGTACTCCAAAAGCTTCGGCTGATCTTCGCCTTCAAACGGTAGAATGCAAATGATGACTGGTTCATTTCTCAACTCCACTATCCTAGACCGAGACTTAACTAATTGTAGACTAGAAATCAAGATATAGTCTTGATAACTAAATTTGACAACAAGCTTGATATAGCAACACTTATGAGTTCGACCAAGAAATGCTCTAACAATCTCCCTCTTTGTCAATTTTAGTAGCAAAACTATTTAATACATATGGATAACAAAAATAAAGTTTTGAAAAAGCTCCTTGATCCACCATGTCTTCTTGATTTCCTTGGTTTCTCCAACTCTCCTTGAACTCTTCGTATTTCAAGTTGCAATGATTCTGAACATGTTCAACTCAACATCGTTGTTGTTGAAGAACCGATTCCATAGCGATAACAACTCATTGAAAACAAAATATTCTCAATCGTTGTTATGCAGACACATAGTATTATTATATTCTCTCCAAAGTTCATTTGTATCTCAACTCTGAAGTAATACCATGGTGATATGTCCCCCCCCCCCCCCAATCAATACTTACATCTTTATTTTGTTTAATAGGAAAACCTATTGCTTAAATGATCCACTCCCCCTTACATAATAATCCATAAACCATATGTATGTAGTATAAAACTACTAAATAATTCTCTACTTTTTTGTTAATAAAATTAACAAAGGTATGAAAATCGCGGGATCGTAATGAATCCAAAAGATATCTCAAGCTTAAGGAAGATGGAGATACTACATAATAACATAGTTAAAACGCAACTCCTCATATCAACTTGTTTTAGATGATATCACATAGTAATAAATACTTAGCGCTCATCCTAGGAGATTAAAAAGATACAAGCACCCCTTTTATAATTCCACAGCCACACTCCCCACAAAGATATATCAATTAAGCACAAGTTCATTCAAGAATTCTCCACCATAAAATGTCATTCCCGAGAGAACAATATGAGTGACCTTACTTTCATGAAAAAGAAGGATTTGTGGACATTAACAAATCACAAGGATTTGTATCCAAATTATCGACATAAATTAGTCCCAAAGCCATTTACGAACAACAAGACAATTTTACTTGATTATACTCAACATAAGAGAATCTTACTGAAAAGATGAGGGTACCCAAATACACCACAATATTTTATTTATCCACCCATAAGTCTTCTTATCGAAAGTGATCGTCTATGGACAAAGTCGATACAATACAACAAATCGGTATTCACACTTTGTGTGATTGTATATGGATACGAGATCGAGACAATACGACTACCGAAGTGTGATACTTGATAATAGGTTCGGACTTAACCAAACTTTATAGGATTACTATCAAGTATGACAGACTTAATGTTTGTGTAATTTACTTCAAATTATATAAACAAATATAATTGCGGAAAATAAAAGTAAATGACACAGCAAGATTTTGTTAACGAGGAAAACTGCAAATGCATAAAAACCTTGGGACCAAGTCCAGAATTGTGTACTCTCAGAATTAAGCCGCTATACAAAATCTAAACCAAATTTGTATAGTTAAGACCAAGCAACTACCCCTCTTTCTCTCATTTTCTTCAGTATCCCTGCGCTTCCGACTTCGATGAGTGCACGCACTGGAAAAATTTCTTTGGACCGTATTCCAAACAGTAAAGGAAAAACAAATCTGTTTGGTAACAACTCTATTGATTCTTTAAGATAAGATATCTCAAGTCATACGAAAAGGCTCTTCCGTTTAATCTAATAAACTCCTTTGCCTGGTTAGACCAATCCAATCTCTATTACCGAAGTAATAAGATTTGGATTTGTAACAATCAAAATAGAACTCGAGAGAACTATTAGGCGTTACCAATCTCACGCAACTATCAATTGGATAAATCCGATTCTAGTTGGATCCCATCCGATCAAGGTTTTTGCTACACAAAGATATGAGAAACAATATGAAATGTTCTTTAATCTTCAATAATAACCTGTACAATACCACTTAAATATCTTGTAATCAATCACACACAAAATGGATTTTGTTAACAACGGATTATCACAAGATATCTTTAGATCTAGGAATATGTTTAGACTAGTAATTCTCTTAAACATATCAAATCTATTGGATTGAAACGTAGTTTAAAACACACTTCAAAATATATTTTAGAAAATTCCGCACTTAGTTTTTACTGGTTTAAAACTTTCTTAAACATGTTACATATTATTTCTATTGGATTGATATTCAAGTTAAAACATATTATTTATATTAACTTCATGAAGATAAGAAGCAGCGCACTGTGGAGTGTGAAACTTATTTTTCCTTAAAATTTGCTTGAGAAACTATGTTTATTTTCTTTTGTTTGAGCCTTCTCTTAGCGTGTACGGAAGCCAACATATCTTGTATACTCAAACTTACAAGAAACACGATACATGCCAGGAGTGTGTGTCGCGTTTGAGTTAAATCAAGGATATCTCGGACTTTTAAGTATTTTTGATAAGGTTTTACTGTACAATTTCAATTAGAAACTAACACTTTCTTTCGCTCTTAATATCTCTTACTTCCTACGGCAAAAAAATTAATAAAAATAATTGTCATAAAACTTGAAATTTAAAGCTTGTATTACATCGTTTGGTTGTTTGATTCATCTATAGCTGCATCCGTCCAAATAAAAGCATTTTGTTTCAGTAATTTAGTTAGTGGTGCACTTATCTTACCGTAATTTTTTAAAAATTTACGATAGTATCCTGTAAGACCCAAAAACCCTCGAAGATCTTTAATTGAAGATGGAATATGCTAGTTAATAATACTTGAAATCTATTTATCCTCAACCAAAACACCATCAACTACAACTATATACCCAAGATAGCCTATGGAAGACTTAAGCAAAACCACAAGTTTGACCATTTTAAGAATAACTAGTCATAACGTAATATTTCGAATACAAGTGCCAAATGGTGCATATGTTCCGAAATAGAGTTAATGTAAACCAATATGCCGTAAAGAAACAAGGACAAATTTGCGAACCGAATGTCGAAAAATACCATTCATCAAAATTTTGAAAAGTTTTTGGAGTGTAAGAGAGACTGAACAACATTACCAGAATTTCATAGTGGCCATAGTGTGTTTGAAAAGTTGTTTTACGTACATCAGAACCATGTAAAAGAATCTGGTGATAACTCGAACGCATATCCACTTTAGAAAATATTTTTTTACCATGCAACGCATCGAGTAATTTATCCATCACCAAAATAGGATATCTTTCTTTTACTGTAAGTTTGTTTAATGACCGATAATCTTCACACATACACCAAGAACCATCTTTCTTATGAATTAATAAAACTGATGAAGAATAAGGACCAGAGCTTGGACGTATCAGCCCTGCATCTCTTAGTTCTGAAACAATCTTCTCAATATTTGCTCTTTTTGGAAATATGGGCACCTGTAAGGTCTAACATTCACTGGGGCGGAATTTGGAACTAAAGGAATATGATGATCAAAAGGGTCTGGTTTTCCGTTTGATCCTGTGTCTTACTCAAGATTGTAATGTTTAATTATTTTATTGTGTCAAATGATATTGGATTTTAGGGAACAAGGAATACTTGGATTACAGATAGGCGTCATAATGGAAGTCAAGTTCGTTCCCACGAGGAGCTAGAGATCTAAGTTGTAAAAGTTGTCACGAAAGGGGGGTGTAAAAAGCAAAAGAAAATAAACAAAGCAATTAAAAAGGTAAAGTTGAAAGCAATAAGAGAGACAAGACCAAGGAATCCTTCTTCGTTACTTCTAAAACAATGAATCAAGTTATGTTCTATTCTACTTGTTATTAGTCACAAATTATCACCAACCGTAGGTAAAGCAGCCTAGCTCAGGTGCTAAACCCCTAAATCCCTTGTATCACCGGACACGGAAGTTCTCGCCTACTGCATTCTAATCACCAAGCCACCTAGAATTAGCTCAACCTAGATGTAACTTGTCTCATGCATTAAGTTTTGTGAATTTCTTAGGTTGATATTAGTAGTTAGACTCTTAGCTCAAGGTCTACTTGCTAACGTTGTTTCTACACACAATTGCTCCACGGAATCCCTCCGCAAGGTCTCGTGTTTGCTACTTATGTAAAGAGTCAAGAAACGATTACTTATCTCCTAACTTTCACTAGCTTTAGATCAAATTAACAAATCAATTTAGCGTGCACTCCAAACAATCTATCAATCAATCATGAATGTCTTTAAGATCATTCCTATTAGTAAAAACAAACGATAATTATGTGAAAAACTTCAAGATAGAATTTGAAAACAAAAACTTAAATCATATGTTAAGAACTAGGAATTCATCCTCAATCAATAAAATTAACTACTCATGTTAAAGAGTTCACACAAAGAATAAGAAAAGAAAAGTGTTGTGTGTAGAGATATGTGTAGAAGTTGTAGAAAACTTCTCTATTTATAGGCTTCAATATTCTCCAAATCTTCTAAGGAATAGAATCCTTTTCCTTTAGCAATTCAATTTCCAATTCCAAGCTTTTCTCAACTCTTCCACCTTCTCTTTCCAAATTTGAGTCCAATTCTCCATCCAATTCCTAGCCCAAGTCTTCACACCCATGAGAGAAGTCCATAGAAAATTCTGGAATTTTGGCTCACGAAAACTGGGATTATGGCCGGAATTATTGCCGCCGCTGAAAATTTCTGTCCGTCGAGAGAATATTCGACGGAATATTCCGTCAGTCCTCCGTTAGGACTAACGGTCAAACTAGTCAACTGTTAGTCAGCGGGTCAAGGTCTAGGTCATGAGTCAGAACCGAGTCAGCATCTGAGTCCAAACTAACTGGCCGACTCTGGCTAAGTTGCCATGGCATAAGCCTTTGCTCGGCCAGAGCCGCGTGTTGCACCAGGATAGTGCTTCCACCATCTTGGTCGAGTATCTTGCAGCCATCTTGGCTGTGCATTTTCTCGTGTTTCAGAAGCTCGACCACGGCCAAGATGGCCATCAATCTCTTCCAAAACCATTTCACTCCCCCGCAACACTTCTTAATGCCATGAGGGCTATTCCACCTCCAACCGCATCTTTAACACCACCCGACTTCACTTCAACCTCGCTTCTTGCACATCATAGCCATTGCACCACCAAGCACAAATCTTCATCATGTCTTGCTGCCATAAACCATTCAATCCACTAGCCCATGTTCACTCAAATAAACTTCAAACCAACTTCCAAAGCAGAGTTGATCATCTCTCGCCATACCCAACTTCATATTCTCGCGTCATTCCCCGGCAAGACATTCATGTCACCAAGACAAGTCACTTGGCCTCGCAAACTCATGGCAACACTCTTTCAATCCAAAGACTCAACTAACAACTCACTCCACCAATCCAAGAGAAGCAACATACACAAAGCCTTTGCTTGCAATCACTAGCACTTCCATTACCAGCCCACTTGAATCCCGCCGCTCCACCATTCGCCTCAACTCAACATCTCCCCGGAATTTCGGTAGCACCATAATTCCACAAATCATATTGCACCGCACCGCACCGCAACTTATTCCTTGCATTGCATCTCATTAGCTGCTCCAATCCCACCGCAAATCAACCATCGTGCTTCACTACTCCGTTCTTGTGCTCCATTCAACCCCACACCTGCTTCACCTTATCATCAAGCAACAATGCTTCTTGCAACTCCAACAACTCCATCACTCGCTATTTCACCTTTTGAGCACAACCCATCTCACATTACCCTAAATTTGCACAAAAATCTCCACCATCTAAACTCAATTTCACTCATCTTCTTCCCGTTCCTCCGAGTCGAATTCACAAAACCTTATTTCAACTTTCGATCCCCTTTCGCTTCTAGGCAATTTCTGTGCCAACTCATTTGAACATCGTATCATCTTCTTCATCCGTCGAAACCCATTAACTCATCTACCAAATCCCCTTTTCTCACCACATCGAATCACAAATAAACCCTATAATCATCACATCATATTCCCATCTTTCCTTCATCAAACTTCTATTGATTTCAACTTCCAATTGATCAACAAGAAACCCTTGATTTCAATCGATCCCCGAGACCCATCAATTCCTTCATCATCAGTGTTCTTCTTGATCGAAACAATCTTCTCGCATCGATATAAAGCTCGATTCGACAATGAGCCGTTGTCCGCTTTTCTTAATTTCCAGGTGAGAATGAGTAACTAACAATGATTGAAGAGAAAGAAAAACCCTTTCTCGATTTAGGGTGAAGGTGAAGTAGGTTTGGATCCGGTTTCGGACCATGGGTCCGGGTACAGGTGTGGAGCAGGGTGTGGATAGGGTATGGATGGATCAGACATGTGGGCTTGGGTTAGGGTATGGAGCAGGGTGTAAATGGATGGGCTTAGGTTAGGGTATGGGTCAGAGTTTTGACCTCCCCTTATCTATTATTGTCCTTCCTTCAGTAATTTGAGTCACCCCTTATCTATTATTGTCCTTCCTTCAGCAATTTGAGTCACCCCTTATCCTTGGCTGGGCTCCATATAGTATTCCCTCCTTGGTGGAATGACAATTTTACCCTTTTGGCTCAAATAGGGTGATTTCTTCTTCTTTTCCTCCGTGCGACTCCAAAGTAACTATAAAACTCAAAACAAGCGTAAAATACATAATTTACAAGAAAAATAGCAAAGAAAGCATAAACTACTAGATAGTAAATTAGGTGTATTCTACACCTATCAAATTCCCCCACACTTAGACTTTGCTAGTCCTCGAGCAAATCAAACTAAAAACTCACAACTTCAAAGTGTTCAAGCGTCCCAAGCATCCAAAGAGTTATGAGGACATAGAGTTTCTGCATTCTAGTAATAAGAAGTTAGAAATACTAAAGAACATTTTATCATTCTTAAATGTTAAGTGAGAAATAACCACACCATACTGAGAGAACGCGTGTTTGAGAAACGATCAATAAGCATTTCGCCTCGACTTCTGCCTCACCAAAAAGGATTTTATGATAATTGCACTTAAAAAGACGGCTTTTTATGGTTCTCACATGTGTGCAGGTAGGAATGAAGAGAGAATTCTGCGACACGTTGAATGGTGGGAAGGACAACTTCCGAAATATTTTTAAAAACCCACATCTTTTAATATTTTGAAAAAAACCATTTTTCCGACGATCTCTAAGAAAGGAAATCAACCATTATTATTGAGGATGAGATTACTTACCCACCTTCACATCCGATCGCCAATTATGATAACACCACTCTCACTAATCCAATAGAAACGTCTTCCGCTTCGTCTTTATCTTCTTCGTCTTCGGTTTCAACTATTGATGATAAACCTTTGAATTTCATAAATCCTTAACAATTTGTAACTCTTTTACCTTAAAATCCTTGTCGCTTGAAACTACCTTATAGATTTTCCTTCTGTAGGATCATAATATCGCAACGTACAAGGCTCGCGGGATTAATAAGCAACGATGTCGCGAGGCAGTCGCAGATAGATAAAATAAATGACGCAATGAATAACGACAGGCAAAACATAAAGAAGACATGATACCTGGCGAGGGTTAAGAAGTGTCGCGAGAGAAAATGTTTGTGCATCTGCGACACTTCGCGAGACATTCCCGAAAATAAAGGGTAGCTTAGCTTTGTCATCCACTATGTATTACCCTATATAAAGGGCTAAATGGATCTCATTAAAGGGAGAGATCTCTTTGGAGTAGTTGGGCAAGTCATTAGGAGAGAGAAAGTTTAAGAGTGTATTAATTTCTAAGTGTAATTCTATTTCCTTGTGTAAACAGTTCATGGATTCAATCAATAAATATTCTTGATCTTACATCTTTCAATGGGTTAATTAAGTAAAATCGAGTAAGGGGTGTAGTGTGGGAAATCCCGCTACTACATATGCGCTAGAAACAGGGATCGATCGTTGGTAAAAGAGAGAAGATTGCAATTAAAATTGTTTGAATCAGAAAAATGAGAAAGGAAAACTTTAGATCGGATGAAAAAAAATATGGCATACAGCACAGGTACAAGAGTAATGATTAGCGAATTTCATGAAAATATCAAATGAAGAATACACAAACGAGATTTTGAAGGAAAGAAGATTACGGATAGAGAAATAACATCACCTTTGAAGGATTGGGAAAAGCAAGAGATAACATTCACGCGGGGAAATATCCAAAGAAAATTTGGATCACACATCTCCATTGGTGATTGCAATTAACGCGTATAAGGAAGGAGAGGAATCGAGAACACGGAAAACATGGGTGGTGAACGGAGTTTTAATTGATACAGGAGTCCGGTGAACATCATGTTCTATCGCGCTTACAAAAAGATGGGATATAAAGACGAAGATATGACCTTTCATGCATACAATATTCAAGGTTTTGGTAAATCCATAACAAAATTTAAAGGGGAGATAAAAATACGTATTCCATTAGGAAGAATTGAAACACAAAGTTACATTGAGCGTAGTAGATATGGAATCACCGTATAACTTATTACTAGGAAGACCATGGGTACATGCAATAAAAGCCGTGGCGTCGACGCTTCATCAATGTATCAAGTTTCCTACACCAACTGGAATAGGCGAGATCAAAGGGGATACTCGCTAAAGGAAGAATATATTATCAAAATGAAGTAAAATGTCACGAAGAACAAGTGAACAAACGAAAGAATATATCAAAGTATCGCAAAAGATGGCGAGGGCGGCTAAGAAAGATGAAGAATTCAGAGTTTACATGATCAGAGCGAAGGAAGGAAAAGGCATACCTAGCGAGATCTCGGGAGAAGAAAATGATCCCACGAAAGAACCGAAAGGACCAACCCCTATGGGAGAACCGAAGGCCATTATGTCGCAGAGAGCAAACCAAAGAAGTAAATATTGGAACTAAGGAAAAACCCAAGATGCTGAAGATTGGAACTAACATGGGAGCGGAAGAAGAGAAAAGAACTGTCGATCTATTGCGGAATTATAAAGATATCTTCGCGTGGGATATGGATGAAGTGCCTGGTATAGATCCATCAAGAGCTGTCACAAGTTGGAAATTGATAAAAATGTGAAGCCATTCAAACAAAGAATTAGAAAGATAGCAATAAGCGTATCACCCTCGAGATAGAGGAAGAATTGCGAGAAGATGCTGGATGCGAGAATTATTAGACAAGCAAAATATCCTAATGGATAGCGAATATGGTTATAGTTCCAAAGAAGAACAAGGGAATAAGGATTTGCATTGATTTCACTGATCTAAATAAAGCTTGCCCTAAAGACAGCTTTTCCATTACCGTGACATTCCACAATTGGTCGAATCAAGAATGGGAACGAAAGAGTATCATCGCCGGACGGATACAAAGGTTACAATCAAATTCCTCTCGCCGAGGAAGACCAAGAGCACACTCGCTTTCTTCGCTCCAAGAGGATTATACTTTGTTATACTAAAATGCCGTTTGGTTTGCGAAATGCTTTGAGCAACGTATCAAAGGATGGTAGAAAATGTATTCGAGAATGGATACATAAAACACTAGAGGTATACGTAGATGACATGCTAGTGAAAAGTAAAAAGGCATAAGATCACGTGCAAGACTTGAAAGAAATTTTTGAACAAATGAGGCGTTTCAACATCAAAGTCAATCCAGAAAAATGTACCTTCGGAGTTGCGTCGGGAAGTTCTTGGGTTACATTATATCAAAGGAAGGAATACATGTTGACCGGAGAAAGTAAAAGCAGTTCGCGATATGCCGACACTGCGATAAAGAAAGGATGTTCAAAAGTCAATGGGTTACTAGCATCGCTAGGAAGGTTCATCTCGCGGTCATCTCGATAAATGTAAACACTTTTTCAAGTGTTCGAAAAAGGGTCGAAATTTAAATGGACTGGACGAATGTGAAAAGGCTTTACAAGGGATCAAAGAGCATTTAATGGATATATCCATTATGCGATAAGCGAGAACCCGGAGAGGAATTATTAATATACCTCGCGACAACATCGCATGCCTTAAGTGCGCTTTTACCGCGAATGGACGCAGGAGTAGAAAAACCAATCTATTATATCAAGAAAACTTTTAATGTTTAGCGGAAAGAAATTATTCAAAGATTGAAAAACTAATCCTCGGCGTTAGTCTATGCGCCGCTTAAACTTCGATATATTTTTAGGCACATACCGTTAGAGTGGTAACGAAGGTACCAATCGAGTCAAGAATGAAAAATTCAAAAAGATCGGGAAGAGTCGAAAGATGGAATGCTCAAATAAGCCATTACAAACTCAAATATGAAATATTATCTTCAACCAAGTCACGGGTTGTCGCAGAGACTTTTCATGGAATTTCCTTTGGAGGAAGATGAAGCGGTGGATGAAATGATGGATGTAGAAGAAGAGCATGGAGATCCAAAAGATTTGTTAACCGAGCCAGATCGGTGGAAATATTAGTGGATGGATCATCCAACGGAGAAGGTAAAGGAGTGGGAATTGTTGTGATTTCGCCAAGGCAATAAGTTAGCTTTTGCTTTTAGATTGGAATTTGAGTCTACCAATAATGAAACGGAGTATGAAGCTATAATACATGCTCTAAGATTTGCAATAGAAATGAAATTGGAGAATGTGAGGATTACTAGTGACTCGCAATTGGCAATCTGGCGGATAACGTAGAAGTATGCTACAAATGATCCATCCCTACGAAATACAGAAGCTTGTAGAAGTGTTGTCATGACAGAGACCTGAAAATAAAATGGAGGCACATATCAAGGAGAGATAATAGACTCGCAGACGCTTTTGCCTTTATATCAAGTATGATGACAGACTCCAATCACGAGGAATATCAAAATACGACGCTACTAGCGCCATCAATTAATAAAGAGGAGGGACAAGAAGCGAGATATAATGATGGTGGTAGATGAAATGCAATGTCGCGAGGAAGATTGGAGAGTAGAACTTCACGCGTACTTAATGAAAGGCGAGGTACCAAGAAATAGATTGGAAGCACACAAGTTAAAGAGCCGGGCAACAAATTATGAATTGCGAGATGGCGTGCTTTATCGGCGTTCTTTGATGGACCTTCGCTTCGATGTCTAACAAGGAAAGAAGGAGAAACCATATTGAAGATGTTTGCATAGTGGGGATGCCTAAATCATAGCGGCGGAAGATCTTTGGCATATAAGGCAAAGACGCAAGGATATTATTGGCCATATATGCATGAGGACGCGAGAGCAATAGCCGACGCCGCGAAGATTGTCAAAGACACGGGAAGAAGATACATGCACCGGAGCACCGTTAAATTCTTCAAGAAGTGTGTGGCCTTTTGGAAAATGGGGTTTAGATATTGTGGGACCATTTTTACCGGAATGGACAAAGAAGATACTTAATTGTCGCAACGGACTATTTCACAAAATGGGCGAGAGGTGAAAGCGGTCCAAAGACATTCGCGATAAGGATGTTTTTACTTTCATATTTGAAAATATTATATGCATTTGGGATCCCCGCACAATTGGTATCTGATAATGGGAAGCAGTTTGAAGGGCAAAATATAGAGTTGCTCCTCAATGCATTTCAGATAAGATGTGGAAAATCAACTCCATTATATCCACAAGCTAATGGCCAAGCGGAGGCAACAAACAAAACAATTGCCGATATATTGAAGAAAAAGTTGGAAGGACACAACAGGATGGTGCGAACAAGTACCCAATGCAAAGATGGGCCTATAATACAACTAGAAGAGAAGCCACAGAATGTCCCCTTTTGCTTAACTTACGGAGTTGAAGCAAGATTTCCCAACAGAGGTCGTGATTCGACAACCAAAAAAGAGGTCTCGGAGAAAAATCTTAGCGCAGCAACATTCTAATCAAGTTGGATGAATTGGAAGAAAAACGAGAAAAGGCCTTGCGACACATGGAGAATTATCGGCGAAGACCGGCTAGAGAATATAAAAAGCGTGTAAAAATACGTGAGTTCCAACCAGAGACTTGGTGTTGCGAGAAACCCCAATATATCAACGTGAAAGCGGAGGCAAGTCAAGCGAGAAAATGGGATGGACCTTATATCATCAAAGAGGTAGTTGAGTACAGGGGCATATAGATTGATGGACCCCGAAGGAAGAGATGTGGGACAAAAATTGGATAGACCATGGAATAGGTTATATCTAAAGAAATATTACCCGTAATAATGAGAGAGGAAAAAGGAATCAAGATGAAGTACTTCTTCGCAAGATATTTGCGACATTTAGTAAAATGCAGAGAAAATCCGCGAAGATCTCGCGACAAGAATAACAAAAAAGTCATGAATGGCTTAACAAAACAACAAGAGATAATGAATGATTAAATGAATAAATCGGGCGAATATCTCGCAAACAAAATAGCAAATGATGAAGAATGATTGAATAAAAAGAATGAGTGAATGGGACGAACCTTTATGGCGTACACCCTAGTTCGCGAATAACATTTCGTAAGAGGCAAATGTAAGACCTAAAGTGCGTCATATAAGGGGGTATCTCTCGACATGGCTCGGGGGAAGGTTACACCGCTCCCGAAGCCCGAGTCATGAAAATTTAGGGCCCATGAAAGCCTATCCTGGAGAGATACCTTGGATTCCCAACTATATAAGGTTATACCGGTTGGGCGACCGAGGGTCTCTTCCAAGGAGTCGGTGTATGCTCAAGGCGCCGAGGTACACGGTTGAGCCGCAGTGCCCGGGATGGATGAACCTACCCTGGCCATTCTTGGCAAGTCTTGGCATATGTTGCACTCGCCGAAGAAAACTCCACTTAGGGTGCGCCTTGTAACCATAAACCATATAGGTATAAGGGATAAGAGGTCATGCGAAAACAACTGGTTGTTGTTAAGACCGGATGGGAGGAGCTAGTCTTGTATGGCCGATGTTTCGCCTCCTTGAAGGGGCAACCGGGAGATGATAAGGGCGACGCTTTCCATTAGGGAAGTGTCAAACAGACGCAAATGTCATAAGGCTATGTTTTCGCAAGAGAATTTAGGCTCGTCATATTTGTGCAATGATCCTGAAGAGGCAATAATACTAACGCGAGGGTAAGGCGAGATCAATGGGTCTTTACACGAAAGTGTACGGACGTCCTGCGATTTCGTCGCACGACGGCAATGTCATGGGGCTTTATGTTCGCAAGGATATCTAGACCCGTCATATTGTCGCAGCTAAAACATCCTGCAGAGGCAAAAATACTTGGGAAATGATAAGGCAAGATCAATGGGTCTTTACATGCAAGTGTAAAGACGTCCTGCGATCTTGTCGCGATGAAAGGTGGCAGGGGAAGACCTCTAATTAGGGAGGTCTAACTTGGAAGACCACACAAAAATGATAAGGCAAGGTCAATGGGCCTCTCGCATGAAAATGTAAGGCGGCTGCGACTTTGTCGCAAGCGAAGAATTAAAATCAAATCCCTGATTGGGATGGATTTACTTAATAAAAAATTCAATGAGCGAACATGCTCGCAAGACGGTCTTAACTAAGAAAGGAAGAAAGAAATATGGGAATTGCTCAATCAAAGAGTTAAATCATTCACACAAAAAGGAATTCTGGCAAATTACAAAGAGAATTTAACTCTCTACATCAGCATTATCAAATACGGAGGATGGTTGAGACTTTTCTGCGCCCTTATCAGCTTCGCCTCCTTCAATGGGTGGATTTTCATCAGAAATGTTTTCATCACCTTCGTTCTCGCCAGTTACTGGATTTTCATCAGGAGTCTTTCTATTTGGATCTTCATCGACAACTTCCTTATCAGGGAGATCTTCGCTACTTTCATATTCATAATCACTATCTGGAGCATTAGGAACTTCATCATCACTTACTTCCAAAGGATCGACGTGAATAGGATCAAGAGACTTCGACAAAGAAAATATTATTCACAAGAACTTCCGCTTTAAGAGGGAATTGGCGAAGCAATGCCTTTTGACGATTCTTACTATCAATGTCCTTACAATGAGACATATAATCAAATCTTCGCTCTGCACGGTCGCGAGAACGAGCAAAAGACGCGGCGAGTAGTCTATTTTGCTTGCGAATTTTAGAATAATCAGACCTGAGGGTGGAGATAGTGGAGCGAAGCTTTCTCTCAGAGTCTACATAATAAATACAAAAGATCAGAGAAAATTCTTATCGAACATTATCGGCATTTTCAGGGTAATAAAGCATTCATGGAATAAATACATAAATTAAGATAGTCAAATAATTTGACTACCTTCCTTCGAGAAGTAAAATGTTGAATTAAAGTCTGGGTTATTCCCCAAACGGTCCATGACATCATCAAATGAATCTCCAACTAAGCCTTTCAATCGAGATCGCAGATTCTTTTCATTAGAAACAAGTATGGAATTTTCGGTCGCAAGAGTAGAGTTGGATTCTTCTAATTTGACACATTGTTCTTGGAATTGCTTCGCTTTTACACTCAAAGTTATTCTACCTTGAATAAGTTTATCTCTCTGAGAATTTCTTCAAGTTGGTTTTTCAAAGTATGTTTAGCTTGTTCGTGTTCTTCGCATAACTTTTGACAAGCATTATACTCACTGGAGTAGCTCGCCATCTTATTCAACAGAGATCGTTTCTCTTGAGAAAGAGTTCGATTCTCATCTCGATAAAGTTTCCAACTCCAAATTAGTTTTAGTCAAAGAATAAGAGAGGCGAGATAAGTCATTACTTAATGAGACTTGCTTTTGCGATAAATCAAAATTCTCTTTAGACAAGTTATTTATTTGATCAGCCGCATAGGTATGAAGATTATCTAAGAGATTATATTGCTCCATCCAAGCATCTCTTTCACCTCGAACCTCTTCAACGATAGACTCACCGATATATCTCCATTATTCGTTTACGGTTTAATACTTGGAGGACGAGCAAGGGTTTGAGTTGTAAAAAAAAAAAAAAAAAAAAAAAAAAAAAAAAGAGAAGGGGGTGGCGAGAGCATACCTTTTAATTCTTCATTCTTCTTGCGAAGATTATCACGATCTAGTGAAATATTGAGAAATTTTTGATTTTCAAGGTGGAGATTATTACACTTTACAAACCATAAGTTGGAGATCATCCTTCAAACTTATTAATCTCTTGAACTAAAGATGCTTGCGAGATCCTATCGGGACCAAGGTGCTTACTTAAAATCTCATTGAGACATTGGATTTGATAGGATCGAAGAAGTCTTTTTGGCATCATTCACGAGGTCGAAAAGAACCTTAAAGGCCACATCTATCCCCTCCAAATTTTCTCGCAGTCGAGGAATTTGTTCAAACAAAGAAGACGAGTCGTCCTTCAAAAGGAACCTCATGAGAAGAGGAGGTTCCAGGAGAGAGGTGATTGGAGAAATAGCGGGGACATTGATAACAGGAGGAGGTATAAGATCGTTTGTAGTAGGACAAAGTTATAAGGAACTTGGTCTATGAGAAGTTGAGGTATAGAAATATTATCGCCGGTAATGTTATCGAAGAAAGAGGCACAAAATTATCTTGCGAAGATTTCGCAGACGGAGACGAAGGCGTGAATGAAGGAAATGGAACGTCGGGTAGTAACATTTAGAGTAGCGAAGCCTTTTGGGAATGTGACCGTAGTTTTATCATCCTCGCGAATGACAAATTAAATAAGAAACAGAGGCAACAACGCATTGTTAATAAAGACAAATGTCCCTTAAATACCTTGTCACTCGCAGACTGTCTTTTTGTAACCGTAGATTTTGCTCGCGAAGTGGGCTTTGGTTGCGTGAGGGATTCTTGTTGTGAAGTAGATTTCATGGCGAGCCCAAAGAAAGAAGAGGGTCCTTCACGGTAAATTTAGTTCGGGTTGGTTCTTGCTAAACAACAATGGCGAGAAAAGAACCACAAAGTTAATCATACCAGCGTGATTTCAACAAGAAAAGCCAATCTCAAATTTAATGAACCACAAAATCAGTCAGATATGGCAAAATTAACAAACCTGGACGCCATGAGAGTAACAACTGGAAGAGAATATCTAAAGTGATGAAGAAGAAGAGCACTTGCGTAACGATGAAGAAGAAGAACACTTGCAGACGATGAAGAAGATGAAAAGGAAAAGGAAAATTCTTCACAGGGATGCTCCTATAAATAGATGAGAAAAATGTTATGACCGGATAACATTAAATGCACCCAGTAAAAGAGGTAAATATAGACACGTGTAAACTCGGTCACTACCAAATCCAAGGAAACCCGACGAAAAGAACTTTAGTAGAATCCAAATATACTACAGATATTTCTAATAGGCGAGAAGAGATTGCGAAATTGATTATTCTCTCGTAACACATGAGGCAAGAAATGACACTTCGTATATAGGAGCTTCTAACTTCGCAAAAAGAATAGAGGCAAGTACGTACTTTTCAAGTACAGTATTCTTCCGCTCATTCCCTCATCAAAGAAAGACCAAAGATTACTACAACAATGATTTTTCCTTAAAGATCGCTCTTCAAGCAATATTCAAGGAAAAAGAGGCAAGATGTAGGATCATAATATCGCAACGTACAAGGCTCGCAGGATTAATAAGCAACGATGTCGCGAGGCAGTCGCAGATAGATAAAATAAATGACGCAATGAATAACGACAGGCAAAACATAAAGAAGACATGAGACCTGGCGAGGGTTAAGAAGTGTCGCGAGAGCAAATGTTTGTGCATCTGCGACACTTCGCGAGACATTCCCGAAAATAAAGGGTAGCTTAGTCATCATCCACTATGTATTACCCTATATAAAGGGCTAAATGGATCTGTTAAAGGGAGAGATCTCTTTGGAGTAGTTGGGCAAGTCATTAGGAGAGAGAAAGTTTAAGAGTGTATTAATTTCTAAGTGTAATTCTATTTCCTTGTGTAAACAGTTCATGGATTCAATCAATAAATATTCTTGATCTTACATCTTTCAATGGGTTAATTAAGTAAAATCGAGTAAGGGGTGTAGTGTGGGAAATCCCGCTACTACACCTTCCCCACGGCTTATTAACAAAACAAATATTTCTCTTGTTGTTTTTTTTTTTTTTGAAACAAGAGAAATTAAATACAAAAAATAAACCATGGCCGTGGGAGAAGTATTTTATCGCTTGATTCTTCACAACTTGTATCGTCTTGAAATCATAAACTTCAAAAATTCTCACCTTTTAATTTTCTTCGCTCTCATGAATAAGTCTTCATACTTGAATATAAAATTACCTCATTGTAGTGTAAGTCCTCAACATATATGTAAAATTCTGCTCTTTGTATGTTGCTTTACTTATATTTGAAATTTGCTCTTTTTCTCGTTCCGTTGCTTGTAAACCTTAAACTTTTCCCAACTTTCCTTGTAGATTTTGATGTCGCTCCTTGTTGATGATGAATGTGTTTCTATGGATCCGTTGTTGTCGCGAGAGAGAATGGTGCTAACTCGCAAATCGAACTACAAGAAGGAAGCTTTCATCCATGGACGTCACCCTCATGATTGACAAAATTAGCACTCAAGAGATCAAAGAGTAGTGCTTTTATTGGTGGGAGGTTGGGTAGCTCACCATTCTACCCGGAATTTACTTACGGTGACACACACTCAAAAGAAGCTCTTTAGTAGATGGAAAATATCCGGTCTGTGCCTCACATGATATGAATACGGGTAGTCTCCACTAATGATTGATCAAAGAACTCTAATAACGCACTTCTCCCTGCACCAAATTCGCATCACCGGCATGATTAAATCCATTATTTAACACTCTAACAAACAAGAAATCCGAATGTAGTTCTCTAACATTTCCAAGTTCAATTATGTCGGTCAAAATCTCTATGTAAACATACCTAGAAGTATGCTAGTGACTCTAAAATCTTTAAAAGTTGGAATTTTTAAGTAAAACTCTTTTTTTTTTTCAAAATTTTTTAATTTTTTTGTAATTTTTTAATAAACATGCTTAACCACTCCCCCACACTTAAACCTTACATTGTCCTCAATGTAATTGAATCCTCCTAGTAAAGTCAAGGTGGGAAATTTTAACATGATAAGAAACAAGAAAAAGAAATAACAAAAAGCAAAAAGATAAGAAATACAAAACCGATGGGTTGCCTCCCATTAAGCGCTTGTTTTAAAGTCGACTACCCGACTTGGCTCTTGTAAGATTCATTCCCCATATACTAACAATCGAAAATTTGAGGATCCACCCATAATACCTGTTTTGAAAACAATAACTCCATACAAATATTAGCACAAGAAAACAATAGTGAAATTATCACTGATAGAAATTTCCCCCACACTTATTCTCGTCCACACTCGGAAGTGTATAAAGAACATAGAATTCGGGAACTTCCATGTATTCCTCTTGGCAAACTGCATGGTGTTAGCATCAAGTGTTTCCAATGGTGGATATTTAGAAACAAAATCATCCAAAAATACTTTCGAAGCACATACATTCAAACCAATAAGAGGTAAAGGAGAAGAATCAATATGCAAAGGGTTAGACAAACCTTGCACAATTTCTTGTATTATAGAATCCTCGTCATCCTTAAAAAATTCAAGTGAATTACTTACCTCTTGTATATCGTGGTCCTCTATTAAGCCTTGCAACCATTCTTCGTCGTTTTCTACCTTAACCAAAGTCTCGGTATCATCAAAATCATTCGCAAGTTCAATTGGGTCTTCCACAAAATCAATGAATGTGGTTTCATCCTCTAGTATCATCTCTTCAACATTCTCATCATCGGAATCGGGTCATTCACTAAAATGATTTTCATCGGTATAGATTGTAAGATCTTCATGTGCGGGTGTTACACCGTTTACAACAATAGGTAAGTCACACCCAATCTCCTCCTTTTGAATAGGTGAAGGATCATTATTATGATCCTGAGTTGGAATAACTTCCTCATTGTCGGAACACTCATACACTTCCGCGGACTCCCATCTTTCCCTAAGAAATTTTTGCCAAGCAATAAATGCATCTTCCTCAAGCTCTTCCTTTTGAATAGGTGATTGATCATTATTAAGATCAAGGCTCGAGTAATCTACACTAGCGTCATCAAAAGTATCCAAAGGTTTGTTAATTTGTTCGTATATTTTCTCCGAATTCCTTTGAATTTCTCGATGTGATTCTTGCATCTTTTGTTGAAGATCCCCAATCATGGCCAACATCTTATCTCGCAAAACTAGAGAATTTCGATCATAAACAAAACTATCCTCCCATCCTTGTGATTGTCCAATTACATACCCGTCATAAGGTTGTTGATATGTATGAGAATATCCATAAGGTTCTGTAGGAATTTGATCATAGCCAAAAGATTGGTTTTGATTGTATCCTAAGGATGGTTGGAAGTTGTCATAATGTTGAGGTTGAAAACCGTATTGATTGTTGTAATATGCTTGCTCTCGTCCACCATACATGGAAAACCGGCACCTGAAATAAGATTCAAAAACCAAGTTAGATACGGAATAGAATCCAACAAAACAAGAATAAAGCAAAAAGAATAATAAAAACAACTAAAATCATCCGTCGCTCCCTAGAATGGCGCCAAAATTTGATGCGTGTCGTAGGTGCAATCAAATTAATTCAATATTTCCACTCAATTAAAAAAATAATATAATGGAAGTCAAGTTCGTTCCCACGAGGAGCAAGAGATCTTAGTTGTAAAAGTTGTCACGAAAGGGGGGTGTAAAAAGCAAAAGAAAATAAACAAAGCAATTAAAAAGGTAAAGTTGAAAGCAATAAGAGAGACAAGACCAAGGAATCCTTCTTCGTTACGAAACAATGAATCAAGTTATGTTCTATTCTACTTGTTATTAGTCACAAATTATCACCAACCGTAGGTAAAGCAAATAGCTCAGTGCTAAACCCCTAAATCCCTTGTATCACCTGGGACACCTAAGTTCTCGCCTACAGATTCTAATCACCAAGCCACCTAGAATTAGCTCAACCTAGATGTAACTTGTCTCATGCATTAAGTTTTGTGAATTTCTTAGGTTGATATTAGTAGTTAGACTCTTAGCTCAAGGTCTACTTGCTAACGTTGTTTCTACACACAATTGCTCCACGGAATCCCTCCGCAAGGTCTCGTGTTTGCTACTTATGTAAAGAGTCAAGAAACGATTACTTATCTCCTAACTTTCACTAGCTTTAGATCAAATTAACAAATCAATTTAGCGTGCACTCCAAACAATCTATCAATCAATCATGAATGTCTTTAAGATCATTCCTATTAGTAAAAACAAACGATAATTATGTGAAAAACTTCAAGATAGAATTTGAAAACAAAAACTTAAATCATATGTTAAGAACTAGGAATTCATCCTCAATCAATAAAATTAACTACTCATGTTAAAGAGTTCACACAAAGAATAAGAAAAGAAAAGTGTTGTGTGTAGAGATATGTGTAGAAGTTGTAGAAAACTTCTCTATTTATAGGCTTCAATATTCTCCAAATCTTCTAAGGAATAGAATCCTTTTCCTTTAGCAATTCAATTTCCAATTCCAAGCTTTTCTCAACTCTTCCACCTTCTCTTTCCAAATTTGAGTCCAATTCTCCATCCAATTCCTAGCCCAAGTCTTCACACCCATGAGAGAAGTCCATAGAAAATTCTGGAATTTTTGGCTCACGGAAAACCGGGATTATAGCCGAATGCGGCCGGAATTGTTGCCACCGTCGCCTGAAAATTTCTCAACCGTCGAGAGAATATTCGACGAATATTCCGTCGATCCTCCGTTAGGACTAACGGTCAAACTAGTCAACTCGTTAGTCAGCGGGTCAAGGTCTAGGTCATGAGTCGAACCGAAGTCAAAGATCTCGAGTCCGCCTAATCGGGCGACTCGGCTAAGTTGCCATGGCATAAGCCTTTGCTCGGCCGAGCCGCGTGTTGCACCAGATAGTGCTTCCGGCCATCTTGGTCGAGTATCTTGCAACCATCTTGGTCATGCATTTTCGTGTTTTCAGTAGCTCGACCACGGCCAAGATGGCCATCAATCTCTTCCAAAACCATTTCGCCTCCCTGCAACACTTCTTAACAGCCATGAGGGCTATTCCACCTCCAACCGCATCTTTAACACCACCCGACAGCCTTCACTTCAACCTCGCTTCTTGCACATCATAGCCGCTTGCACCACCAAGCACAAATCTTCATCATGTCTTGCTGCCATAAACCATTCAATCCACTAGCCCATGTTCACTCAGCTTCAAACCAACTTCCAGCAGAGTTGATCATCTCTGCCATACCCAACTTCATATTCTCAGCGTCATTCCCTGGCAAGACATTCATGTCACCAGCACAAGTCACTTGGCCTGCAGCTCATGGCAACACTCTTTCGAATCCAGCACTCAACTAACAGCTCACTCCAGCTCAATCCAGTAGAAGCAACATACACAAAGCCTTTGCTTGCAGTCACTAGCACTTCCATTACCAGTTCCACTTGAATCCTGTCGCTCCACCATTCGGTTGAACTCAACATCTCCCCGGAATTTCGGTAGCACCATAATTCCACAAATCATATTGCACCGCATCGCACCGCAACTTATTCCTTGCATTGCATCTCATTAGCTGCTCCAATCCCAGCTGCAAATCAACCATCGTGCTTCACTACTCCGTTCTTGTGCTCCATTCAACCCTGTCAATTCCGTTCACCTTATCATCAAGCAACAGCGGCAGCTTCTTGCAACTCCAACAACTCCATCACTGCTATTTCAGCTTGAGCACAACCCATCTCACATTACCCTAAATTTGCACAGTCAAATCTCCACCATCTAAACTCAATTTCACTCATCTTCTTCCTGTTCCTCTGAGAGTCGAATTCACAAAACCTTATTTCAACTTTCAGATCCCCTTTCAGTTCTAGGCAATTTCCAGGCCAACTCATTTGAACATCGTATCATCTTCTTCATCCGTCGAAACCCATTAACTCATCTACCAAATCCCCTTTTCTCAGTCCACATCGAATCACAGCGAAACCCTATAATCATCACATCATATTCCCATCTTTCCTTCATCAAACTTCGGCTTGATTTCAACTTCCAATTGATCAACAGTAAACCCTTGATTTCAATCGATCCCCTGAGACCCATCAATTCCTTCATCACTGTGTTCTTCTTGATCGAAACAATCTTCTCTGCATCAGCGATAAAGCTCGATTCGACAGCAGCCGTTGTCTGCCTTCTTCTTAATTTCCAGGTGAGAATGAGTAACTAACAATGATTGAAGAGAAAGAAAAACCCTTTCTCGATTTAGGGTGAAGGTGAAGTAGGTTTGGATCCGGTTTCGGACCATGGGTCCGGGTACAGTGTGGAGCGGGGGTGTGGATAGGGTATGGATGGATCAGACATGTGGGCTTGGGTTAGGGTATGGAGCAGGGTGTAAATGGATGGGCTTAGGTTAGGGTATGGGTCAGAGTTTTGACCTCCCCTTATCTATTATTGTCCTTCCTTCAGTAATTTGAGTCACCCCTTATCTATTATTGTCCTTCCTTCAGTAATTTGAGTCACCCCTTATCCTTGGCTGGGCTCCATATAGTATTCCCTCCTTGGTGGAATGACAATTTTACCCTTTTGGCTCAAATAGGGTGATTTCTTCTTCTTTTCCTCCGTGCGACTCCAAAGTAACTATAAAACTCAAAACAAGCGTAAAATACATAATTTACAAGAAAAATAGCAAAGAAAGCATAAACTACTAGATAGTAAATTAGGTGTATTCTACACCTATCAGCGTCTACAAGTTCCCTTCTCACACTGGCTTCCGTTTTCCATGTCTCATTCCTTATATATCCCTTATGGTGGGTTTGGATGTAGAATTTAAAGGTGGAATTTATGGGTCCAGGGGATTTAGTAGAATTACGTTTCCTTATGTATGTTTGGTTGCTCGAATCCTTGGAATCGTTTTTCCTACAGGATTCAGTTTTCCAGCAAATCCTCTATATGGAGTCCGACCCCTCCCCCCTAAGATTTGCTGGGAAACTTATCAAGGGATTTATGGACCCACTTTTTTTAAACTCTAAATCCCATATATATGCAATTTTAAGATTTGGGGGTAATGCCAAGCGGTACAAAGACGTTAAAACAATAAAACTCCATATATCCTAGGAATTTTTATTGAGTTACCAAACACACAAGGAATTTACATGAATCCCAGAATTTATAATCCCATGGGATTATAAATTCTGGAAACTGTGAATTCTGCAAACAAACCCACCATTAACTTAAAGTATTTGGAAAAATAATATAGTTCACTCAGACCTGTGATTTTCAGAGCGCAGTTATTTGCGACCCACTAGGTATAGTACCTAATAAGTTTCACACTTGATTTATTGAATAAAATATACTCCCTATGTCCTAAAATTTTTGTCCTCTATTCTATTTTCGTCTGTCCTAAAATGCTGTCCAGCTTCTGTTTATAGTCATATTTTTTGGTCAAATTCTCGGATATATCCTTCAAACTTTTACAATCATAAAATTATTTTAAATATCACCAATCTAAATATTAAATACTCCCTCTGTCCATAATTAGATGAGCTACTTGTAGTTTGCACAAATTTTAAGGGAAGGATGAAAGTGAAGTATATTTAAGTATTTTTTACAATTATACCCTTATGGGCAATAATTAGTAAAATTTAGAAACGATTTATCTCTTAAACTATACCACGGTTTTTTATAAACTTTATACCGTTTAAAAGCATTTTAAAACACCTACGCAACGAATATAAACATGACTATCAAATTATACATATTTCTTATAGAAAAAATAATCAATTAAAAGGGTAATTTTAGAAATATCCTCTTGGTTAGTGAAATAGCTCATCTATTTGTGGACAAAACTAAAAACCAAATAGCTCATCTAATTAGGGACGGAGGGAGTAATATCTTCCTCGATAAGAAAAAAATCTACCAAATCAATCCATAAAGATTTTTATTTTTATCTTTTATTTAAATATTTCTATAAATATTATAATTACCAATGTATTTTTTTACGCTCCTTTTAATTTTAGTAATAATATATCATTTAATAGGGGTAGTTTTGTACACTCTTCCGGTCTCCTTAATATCTTGACTTAGTCAAATCGGACTAATAATTTAGGATGGAGGGAGTATATAACAGAAGATTGGGAAGGTAAGAATTAATTAACTTACATTTTGATACAGAGCCTTCACTGTTGTTGATGTTGGTTTGTAGTTCAGGGCTAAAATTGTGAAACCCTGTATTTAATGTGTTGTTATTCTGCAAAGAAACAGAGCTATTTAAAAGCGACGAGAGCTTAAGCCTCTCTACTTACACATGTATTGAGCAATTCAGTATAGTTATATATAAAATTTATTCAGAATGGTGCATGCAGCAACAATCCCAAATATTCTATAAATTTTAATAATCTCTTTCCTGCATTATTTATTAATGTATGGTTTATTGAGTATGTTTCCTATGTTATGTTCCCCGACTGAACTCTTAATATTGGTATGACATGACAATTAATGTTCACTAGCAGCTGAGTAGCATGAATTTTCCGAAGTATCAAGATTAAGGTCTGCATGAAAGTACTCAGTCAGAAGACGCGCTAATTGCTCTCTGAGAATAAAATTAAAGAATTCTGTGTCAACACACAAAATTTATCAAATTTGATCAATTCTGTGATAGCTCACAAGATTCAAATTTTCACCTAATTAATTTGCAAAAATTAGGATTTTTGCGCCCTGCGCAATATCTCGAACCCTATTGGTCGAGACAAAATCTAGGTAAGCTAGGAAATTAATCCATCATGGAGCTAGTAGGAGCAAGGTCTCACCAAAAATCAGAAAACAAGAAATAAAGATGAGCTGTGGCAAATAGAAGCAACAATAAAAGGAGGCACAGCCACGCCACTTGGCCGGCCAGTTCGCCCTAGCAGGCACTGCCCGTGGCTGGCCGGCCACGTCCCATAATATTTCTTGCTGGTCTTTCTTTCTTATCGACCAATCAGATTGCTTTAAATGCGCCACACTCACCTTTAAATAAAGTTGGAAGTTGGTTGGTCGACGCGCCTAATTCCTTAAGGAATCTAATATAGGCTGCCCATGTCAGTCTTAAAACGATCACGGCCGTACTTTTTGGCCAGTCGATTTATCAAGTCTAGCCACTTCTTGGCACGACCGTACAAGCACCATCATGCACACCGACATGACCATTAACGCTTAGGCCAATCGAAATCCTTCCCACTCATAAGCGGAGCCACCAAGCGATTACCCAAAGTGGTTTGGCCGCGTGAGTTATAAAACCCTAATTTATGTTAGCAGCAACATATTGCTGCCGGAAAACGATCTTAGCCGCCCAACTTCGCCAGCCGAATTGACCGACCTAGATTCAATCTCAATCAACGCGCAAGGTGCGGATACGCTCACAAGCGGCCCAGCTATTGTGTTGGCCGGACGAACAACTCCCAGCACGTTCCAACACCAAAAAATGTTGGCCCAAAATATATAGGTTGACCACACGGTTTTTTAAATCTAAATTGAATCAACGACAACCATTAACTACCGCAAATCATCTCGGCCGCCCAACTTCGGCAGACAAATCGGTAGGACTAACTCCTATTTTAGGCAGACAACAAGGTGTGGCCACGCCCCTTCCATAAGCTGCAATCGGCCAAGCCGCAGCCTGCCCATATGGCTTCTAAACTATCGCCCAAAGATAGCTGGCCGCCCTTCTTATGAGAGTCTTAAATAAATTAGCGGCAACCAATAACTGCCGCAAATCATCTTAGCCATCCAATTTGGCTAGCCAATTTAACCGGTCTAGATGTAACTTGTACAGACCAATAGGATGTCAAAATGGCTACTATCCATCATTCTCCTATAGGGACCGACCAACCTACCTTTGGCATGCATAAATAGCTCCCAGCAGCTTCCTGAAAATGATCAGTCATGCTCCTTTTAAGACACTAGGTTCAAGATGGTGGATCTCAGGTCTGGATCAGCAACAAATCCCGATATTACTTGCGCCGACAACACCCCTGGCGTCAACATTCCTGCCAGTGACACCAATGTACCGCCTACCAGCACGATCAACGCATCTCGTGGCACTATATCCTCTACCACCAACACCAGCAGCAGGAAACATTCCCTCCAGCGTGACACCTCCTATTACCAGATCCAGAGCCGCTGCGCCATTCCCAATGTTTCTTCGAGCGTAACACCCCCAATTATTACCAGAGTTACTTCCAATCCTCCATCAGGACGAGAGGCTGGAGGAGCCAGAGGAAGCCAACCCCTATTACCATTGTTGATTTAATGGAAAGACAAGAAGTTCTCGGTAACGCTCAGATAAACATGGATACAACTCATAAAGAGGTACTTACTTTCCTCAAGACACTGAAGAAGCGGCTACCACAAGAACCACGTCAACCCCAAATGGAGCTAATAAGGAGTACTTTTAATACTCCCGGTGCAGGCACCTCAGCAGGGCGCGCCTTTATAGATAAAGAGGCTCGTTTTGCTCTTGAACGTTCATTGGAAAGGAATCAGCCATCCAATTTCATCACGCGTGAGGATCTGGAACGACTTTTCCAAAATCGAAGCAAAGAAAACCTGATAGACCTGCACCAGCATCAACCTCCTTATCCTCCTGATGTGCAAAGAGTTCATTTCCCGGGAGGATACTCTTCTCCTCAATTTTCTCTTTATGATGGTACTAGTAATGCTCGTGAACACATCTCTTGTTTTCTGGAATCCTTAGAAGAGCACGAATACAATCATGTCCTCCGCCTGAAAGAATTTTCAAAGTCACTTACCGGAAGAGCGTACACCTGGTACAAAAACATTGCACCAAACAACATATCCAACTGGTGTGAGATGGTTACCGCTTTCTACAAGAAATATTTCTTCGTGTTTGAGCAAATCACCTTTTCAGACTTGGGAACAATGTTTCAACGAAACAATGAGCATCCAAATGATTATGTCAAGAGATTCAGGATTCAGGCGCTGGATTGTCACAATCCAAATGTGACTGAACAACAGTTGGTGGAGTCATGCATTAATGGTATGGTTCCCATATATCGCGCTTTACTATAGAACCTGCGCTTCCATACATTATCTGAACTCCATGAAGCTGCTAAGCGGTCGGCTATAGCGGTACCAGCACTGTTGGAAAGAACCAGACTATCCAGGAGTGAAGATGCAATGAGACTCGAGGAAATAGGCGTCTCATCAACAAGCAGTATAATATTGTCCCCTCTGTAAGCGTAGTGGGTGAAGGAGGAAAGAGGAAAACTCCAGCAGCGCAACAACACCAAACGTGCGACACCAGCGTATCAGACAGATCCACTCCGGAAGTCCGCGACTAAGACTCTTGCATAACAACAAGAAACTGGAGATGTTGCTCCAAACTTACCATTTCCGATTGAAAAAGTAATTGAATTCCTGGAAGCGTGGATTCCAAGATGATGCCATCAAACTACCTCCCATCAGACGCCCGCCAACTGAGGAAGAAATGGCAAATCCCAAATATTGCCGTTACCACAGATTCGTCAATCACCCAACTAATGAATGTAACAAATTGAAGCGCAACTTCAAAGAGAAGATGGATGCAGGAGAACTTCAATTAGGCACTGAAGGAGTTCATAGAGATCCCCTACTCGTCAGGAGCTGCATGATTTCTGGGGGCTCCATCCACAAAACCGTACAGTGTAAGATGGTGCATTTATGTGAAATTCTGTGTTTCTCCAAGGCGTAGCGTCAAGACATATTTGCAGCCCTTAATTGTGTTGTATTAGGCAAGCGGCTGTTTCCAGCCATGGAAGCCGCTCCCAAACCCCAAACTCTCTTGGAAAATACGACTGATAAATGCAATTGGGGATCCCTAACCACCGCTCACCTGAAAAATGTCGATTTTGACAACACACTGATTGACGCGGCCTCTGACTTCAACATTGTCACCATCAAGACTATGAGATCTGCAAGGATTTCAAAGCAGGAAGCCGTTCACTACCCAACCATAATCAAAAGCTCGGAAGGAGAGTCCATATACGCTTACAGGTACATTAATATCGAAATGAAGGTGGAAGATGCTATAACACACGCCAAATTCCATATAGTTAAAGAATACCAAAATTATGATATGGTCCTGGGCAATCATGGATACACGAAAACAAGGCGAAGCTAGGAGTATGTCCTTTGCCAGTGTCTATATCTGAAAAGGTCTCCAACAAGCCATCCAATCCTGAAGACTATTTGTTGTCATATCAACAACTCACCAACGTGACGCAGCTTCCTGGAGAGAGCGCATCAGCATTTGTTCGCAGATTCCGGACACAATTAAGTCTTATTGAACAACCCTTTTTGCAACCAACCACTCCTCCTTCTGCCAAGGCTTGGGGACCAGATCCGATTATCAACCCAACCGTCACTAGGAGATATGAGTGGGATGCTGGACCTTTCAAGTATTTTATCAAGAGCTTAGAAGCTGGGGATTCAGTCAAAGATAAGGAATCTAAGAAACAAGTAACAATGCAACGCCCAAACCCATTTCAAGTTCGGGATATGGTAGTAAGGATTGTTGCTCAACCTACTTCGCTCGATTCCACGGAAGGAAAGGACGAGCCGTATCTGGTAGCATAAATTACATTGGGAGGCTACTGCAAGCTCATCAATACTGACAAGCTAGAAGGTGTATTAGTGCACGCCAGGTGGCTAAAACCTTTTAATACCTAAAATATTATGTCACCTTTTCCCTAGAATTTCCTTTAGCATTCCCCTTTTTCATACAATATTTGTAATTCCTCCAAAATAATTGCACCGACTTGCATTCATAATTAGGATTTCAGTTTATCAGTTAATTGAAGTATTATTTCTTTTCATTGCCCTTGAATCATTTCAAAACAAAACCTCAAATAAACTCAAAACCCTCAAAACACAGTTACCTACTAGCTCAAAGCCAGAGAATCGAACTACAGAGGAGGCATCTCTTATCCTCCAAAACACACCCAAGAGGGGAATATGCAAAAGAAAGGGAAAGACAAATTTTCCAGCAGCAGTACATCCCTTTTAGAGAAGACGTTTGTCATGCCCTGAAGAGCAGCTTGCTTCGAATTCAAACCCTGAAACAATCTTAAGGAATCCGTAGAAGGAACTTTGTTCTTTTCAGTCTACAAATTTCGAATTTTTGGAACCCTTTCTGTAGGAGCAGAATATCGCGACATCAATACTTCGCGAGAGTAATAAACGACTACATTGCGAAGGCGTCGCAGGGAAGTAATATAAATGACGCAATGGATGACCATAGCCAAAACATGAGAAAAGTATGAAGACTTGGTGAGATCTAGGAGTGTCGCAAGGAAAAACGTTTATAACACTCGCGACACTTCGCGAGTGATTCCCGAAAATAAAGGACAGCTTAGCTGTCATCCATTGTATACTACCCTATATAAAGGGTTGAGCCAGTTTGTTGTAAGAGAGGTCTTTTTGAATTGTTAAGCAAGTCATTAGGAGAGAGAAAATTAAGAGGGATTGTAATTTCTTTAGCTCTATTCTACATTACTTTGTAAATCTTTCAAGTAACAATTAATAAAACACATTATTATTCATCTTCAAATGGATTGATTAAGCAAATTCGAGTGAGGGGTGTAGTGTAGGATTTCCTGCAACTACATATGCGCTAGAAACAGGGATTGAAGAAGATTGAAGATCGAAGAGTGCAGTTAAAATCGTTTAAATAAAGAAAATGAGAAAGGAAAATGTTAAATCAGATGAGGTAGAGGAGTTAAGAAACAAGGAATATAATGGAGATATGGAATACAATTTAATTACAAAAGCAATGGTTAATGAATTCCACGAAAATATTAGAGGAAGGATACATAAACGAGACTTTGAAGGAAAGAAGATTATAGATGAGGAGAAGACATCGTCTTTGAAGGGATGGGAAAAATGAGAAAATAACGTTCACAAAGCAGAAAGTGCCTAGAGAAAGTTTGAATCATACATCTCCATTAGTGATCACGATAAATGCAAGCGAAAAGAGAAGAATCAAAGAAAAGCAAATAAGAATGGGCAATAAATGTAACTTTGGTGGATACGGGGAGTTTGGTGAGTATCATGTTTTACCATACCTACAAAAAATTAGGATATAAAGATGAAGAAATGAGTTCCCCAAGATATTATATCCACGGTTTTGGAAAATCTATAACAAGACCTAAAGGAGAGATAAAATTACGAATTTTACTCTGGAGAAATTGAAACACAAGTAACATTAAGTGTAGTGGATATGGAATCGCCGTACCACATATTGTTAGGGAGACCTTGGGTACACGCAATTAAGGCGGTAGCGTCAACACTCCATCAATGCATCAAATTTCCTATGCCGAGTGGAATTGGTGAAATCGTAGGAGATATTGATAAAGGAAGAATATATCATCAAATCGAAGTAAAGCATTATGAAGGGCAAGTGAAGAAGCGAAAAGATCGCAGGAAGATGATAAAAGCAAAAGCTAAGAAAGAAGAAGAATTTAGAATTTACATGATAAGAGCGAAAGAGGGAAAAGGAATACCTAGCGAAATCATGGGAAAAGGGAGTGAGTTCACGAAGGAAATGAAAGGACCAACTCCTATGGGAGAACCGAAGTCTAGTTATGTCGCAAAGAGAACAAACAAAAGAAGTGAATGTTGGAACCGAGGAGGAGCCTAAAATCTTAAAAATTGGGACTAAAATGGAAGCGGATGAAGAGAGAAGAATCGTTGATTTGTCACGAGATTACAAAGATATTTTCGCATGGGATATGGATGAAATGCAGGAATAGATCCATCGCTGGCTTGCCATAAATTGAAAATTGACAAGAATGTAAAGCCATTTAAACAAAGAATTAGAAAGATCGCGACAAAGATATCATCCTCAAATAGAAGAAGAATTGCGAAAATATTGGACGCAGAATCATTAGACAAGCAAAATATCCCGAATGGATAGCAAATATAGTTATAGTTCCAAAGAAGAAAAAAGGAATAAGAATATGTATAGACTTTACAGATCTAAACAAAGCTTGTCCTAAAGATAGTTTCCCATTACCGATATTCCACAATTGGTTGAGCAAATGACAGGCGAAAACGAAAGGATATCATCTCTTGATGGATATAAGGGTTACAATCAAATTCCTCTCGCCGAAGAAGATCAAGAACATACTGCTTTCTTTGCTCCACGAGGATTGTACTGTTATAAAAAAATGCCGTTTGGTCTGCGAAATGCCGGTGCGACATACCAAAGAATGGTGGAAAAGGTGTTCGCGAGATGGATACACAAAACATTAGAGGTGTACGTAGATGATATGTTAATAAAAAGTAAAAAAGCAAAAGATCATGTACAGGATTTGAAAGAAATTTTTGAACAAATGAGGCAATTTAATATCAAAGTAAACCTAAAAATGTACCTTTGGAGTCGCCTCTCGGAAAATTTTTAGGGTACATTGTATCCAAAGAAGGAATTCAAGTCGATCCAGAAAGTAAAAGCGTTCGCGATATGCCAACACCGCATGACAAGAAAAGATGTTCAAAAATTAAACGGGTTGTTAGCCTCGCTAGGGAGGTTCATCTCGCGATCATCCGACAAATGCAAGCACTTTTTCAATATCCTTAGGAAGGATCGAAATTCAAATGGACATGAGTGCCAGAAAGCCTTGCAAGGAATAAAGGAACATTTAATGGATATATCAATTTTGCAAAAAGCAGAAGAAGGAGAAGAATTGTTGATCTATCTAGCGACAACTTCGCATGCATTAAGTGCAGTGTTACTGCGAGTGGACGAAGGAGTAGAAAAACCAATTTATTACATCAGCAAAACCTTCAATGCTGCAGAAAAGAATTACTCAAAAATTGAAAAATTAATCTTGGCATTAGTTTATGCAACATTTAAGCTTCGTATATATTTTCAAGCGCATGTTGTTAAGGTGGTGACAAAAATACCGATAGAATCGATAATGAAGAATTCAAAGAGGTCGGGAAGAGTTGAGAGATGGAATGCTCAAATAAGTCATTGCAAACTCAAATATGAAATACTATCTTCGCCAAAATCACAAGGTTGTCGCAGACTTTCTAGCAGAAATTTCCATTGGAAGAAGATGAATCAGTGGAAGAAATGATGGATGTGGAAGAAGAACACGGAGATCCAAAAGATTTGTTGATGAACCGAATAGATGGGAAATATTAGTAGATGGGTCATCAAATGGAGAAGGAAATGGAATAGGAATTGTTGTGATATCGCCAGAGGGCAATAAAATAACTCTTTCTTTGATTGGAGTTTGCATCAACAAATAATGAAACAGAATATGAAGCTATAGTACATGCTTTGCGATTTGCAATAGAAATGAAACTCGGAGAATGTGAGAATTACAAGTGATTCACAATTGGCAATTCGCGAGATAAAAAAGAATATGCCATAAACGAATTGTCTTTGCAAATATATAAGAAACTTGTTGACGAGTTGTCGATGCTGATACCAAGAATAAAGTGGAGACATATATCAAGGAGAAATAATAGGCTCATGACGCTTTTGCCTTTATATCAAGTATGATGACAGATCCGATCGCGAGAAATATTAAAATACAAACACTTTTGATGCCGTCAATTGACAAAGAAGAAGAACAAGAAACTGATGTAATGGTAGTAGAGGATGGAACACAAACATTTTGCGAAGAAGATTGGAGAGCAGAGCTTCATGCATATTTGATGACAGGAGAGACACCCATAAATAGATTGAGACACACAAATTAAAAATCCGTGCAACAAATTATGAATTAAGAGATGGAGTGCTATACCGACGATCTTTTAACGGGCCTTCACTTAGATGCTTAACAAGAAAGGAAGGGAAATCATATTGAAGATGTTGCATAGTGGGGATGTCAGGGTAATCATAGCGGAGGAAGATCTTTAGCACATAAAGCAAAAATGCAGGGTTATTATTGGCCATATATGCATGAGGACGCAAAACAAGTGTCAAGGCGTTGCGAGGATTGTCAAAGGCATGGGAAGAAAATACATGCACCAGGAGCTCCGTTAAGTTCTTCAACAAGTGTCTGGCCATTTGGAAAATGGGGTTTAGACATTGTAGGACCATTTTTACCAGAACGGGACAGAAAGATATTTAATTGTCGCTCAGATTATTTCACAAAATGGGCAGAGGTGAAAGCGGTACAACATATTCGCGATAAGGATGTTTTTACTTTCATATTTGAGAACATTATATGCAGATTTGGGATTCCAAAGACAGTTGGTATCGACAATGGGAAGCGATTTGAAGGACAAAATATAGAATTGCTGCTTAATGCATTTCAGATACGATGTGGGAAATCAACTCCTCTATACCCGCAGGCTAATGGTCAAGCAGAAGCGACAAATAAAATAATCGCAGACATATTGAAGAAAAAGTTAGAAGGATACAATAAAGGATGGTGCGAACAAGTACCCAATGCGGTATGGGCTTATAATACAACTAGAAGAGAAGCTACAGGCATGTCCCCTTTTTGTTTAACATATGGAGTTGAAGTTGTACTCCCTGACGGAAGTTAAGATTCCAACTACAAAGAAAGAAGCTTGGGAGAAAAATCTCAAGTGCGGGTAACATTTTAATCAAGTTAGATGAATTAGAAGAGAAAAGAGAGAGAGCATTACAACATATGGAGAATTATCGGCGAAGATTGGCCGGAGAATATAACAAGCGTGTCAAGATACGTGAATTTCAAATGTGACTTGGTGCTGCGAGAAACACCTATATATCAATGAGAAAATGGTGGCAAGTCAAGCTAGAAAATGGGATGGACCTTATATTATCAAGGAGATAGTTGGCACGGGGCATATAGATTGATGGATCCCGAAGGCAAAGATGTAGGGCAAAAACTAAATTGGCCATGAAATAGGTTATATCTTAAGAAATATTACCCATAGAAGATGGGAGAAATGGAATGAGCCTGTGATGTAATGTTTTTGCGACAGATAGATTGCGAGATCAAAGGAAATAAAGCAAGATTATGCGATAGCTTCGCAAACAGAATGAATGCTTGAATGAATTAACAAAAATGAATGAGTGAGTGAATGGGACGAACCTTTATGGCGTACACCTTAGTTCGCGAATGATATTTCGCAAGAGGCAACGTAAGACCTAAAGTGCGTCATATAAGGGGGTATCTCTTGACATGGCTCAGGGGAAAGGTTACACCGCTCCTGGAACCTGAGTCATGTAGATTTGGGGTCCATGAAAGCCTATCCGGGGGAGATACCTTGGATTTCCAACTATATATATAAGGTTATACCCTGGTTGGACGCCCGAGGTCTCTTCCAAGGAGTCGGCGTGACCAAGGCGCCGAGGTACACGGTTGAGTCAAGAGTGCGGGAGCATGGAACTTCCTTACCACTCTTGACAAGTCTTGGCACATGCCGCACTCGGCCCGAAGAAAACTCCACTTAGGGTGCAGCCTCGTAACCATAAACCATATAGGTATAAGGGATAAGAGGTCGCAAAACAACCGCTGTCTGTTAAGACCGGATGGGAGGAGCTAGTCTTGTATGGCCGATGTACGCCTCCTTGAAGGGGCAACCAGGGAGATGATAAGGGCGGCACCCTCCATTAGGGAGCTGATAAGTGTCAAAAGACGCAAATGTCATGAGACTTTATTTTCGCAAGGAAATATAGGCTTGTCATATTTGTGCAATGATCCTGTAGAGTCAAAAATACTAACATGAAGGTGAGGCGAGATCAATGGGTTTTTCCATGAAAATGAAAAAACGCTCCTCGCGATTTCGTCGCAAAGTCGACAATGTCATGGGATTTTATGTTCGCAAGAATATTTTAAACCTGTTATATTGTTGCAAGTACAATATCCTGCAGAGGCAAAAATACTTGCGCAAAGATAAGGCAAGGTCAATGGGTCATTACATGAAAATGTAAAGACGTCCTACGATCTTGTCGCGATGAGGGATGGCAAAGTAAGACCTTTAACTAGGAAGGCAAAATAAGACCATACAATTAAATGATAAGATAAGATCAATAGGTTTCCTCATTGAGAAGAAATCCTGCGATCTTATCGCAACAATACATTTCAGCAAAAACAAAGGGAATTTGTCCTCCAAATCAAAAGAAGTACTTCAACAGAAATTCAAAAACATCCTATGCAAAATGTTATCCAATTAAGGGAGTTTAAATAAAAATGAAAAATTACAAAGAGAATTCAATTTTCCACATCAACTCTCTCAACAACAGCAGATGTTACTGGTTCTTCAACAATTTTATCAGCCTCTTTTTCGCCAATTGGATGATTTTCATCAGAAGTCCCTTCATTCGGATCCTTACCGAAGATTTCATCAATAGTGACTTCTTCGCAGCTTTGATAATCATAGTCACTATCGGGGAATTGGGAACTTCATCATCACTCACTTCCAAAGGTTCAACGACACGGGATCAAGAGATTTAGATAGCAAAACACTCAATTTCACAAGAACTTCAGCTTTAAGATGAAGTTGACGAAGGAGCGCTTTCTCTGCTGGTTTTTACTCTCTATATCTTTGTTACCGCACATATAGTTGAATCTTCTTTCTGCTCTATCGCGAGAATGAATAAGGGAAGTAGCAAGCTTTTTATTCTCCTTGCGAATTTTTGAGTGGTCAGACTTCAAAGCAATAAGGGAAGAATGAAGATTTTTCTCGGTTCTCGAAACAAAGAATAAAAGCAAAAAATATTATAACAAACAAAAATTATGAAGCACGAGATAAATGAAGAATAGATGAGGCAGCCAAATTGCTATGACTACCTTCCTTTTGAGAGATAAGGTATTGGGTTAACGCCGAACAACTATTTTCCAGTTGGTCCATGGCGATATCAAAGTTATCTCCAACTAATCCTTTCAAATGAGCTCGCAGATTTTTCTCGTTAGAGGTAAGTGTAGCATTTTCTTTCGCAAGTGAAGAATTGGATTTCTCCAATTGGGAACATTGATCCTTGAGTTGATTTTCTTTTACACTTAAAGTTATCCTACCCTGAATAAGTTTATCTCTCTCGATAGTAACTTCTTCAAGATTATTTCTCAAATGAGCGAAGAGATTGTTCTTGCTCTTTACACAATTTTTGACAAATATCATATCTGCTGCGAGTAAACCGATACCTTGTTGACAAAGTTCGCTTCTCTTGAGAAAGAATTCCATTCTCATCCTGATAAAGTTTCCAACTCTAAATTAGCTTTAGTCAAAGAATACGAGAGGCGAGATAAGTCATTACTTAACAAGTCGTGTTTCGAGCTAAATCAAGATTTTCCTTAGAAAGATTATCTATTTGGTCAACAAAGATATATGTATGAAGGTTATCTAATTGGTTATATTGCTCCACCCAAGAATCTTTATCACTCGAACTTCTTCAACAGTAGATTCCAATTGATATATCTCCATTTTTCGTTTCTGGTTTAAAGCTTGAAGGGTGAACAAGGACTTGAGTCTTCAAAAAAAAAAAAAAAATGATGTGTAGAGGCAAAATGTACCTTTTAAATCTTCATTCTTCTTGCGAAGATTGTCGCAATCCAGTGAAAGGTTGAGAAGGTTGTTCTTTAAGATCTTAACTTCTTGCTCCAAAGATGTTTGCGACACTGTGTCAGAGCCAAAGTATTTATTCAAGGATTCAAAAACACAAGACTTGATAGGATCAAAGAGGTTTTCTTGACATCGTTCATGGTGTCTGATAAGACTTTAAAAGCTACATCTATCCCTTCTAAGTTTTCTTTGGTAAGAGGGGTAGATTCAGAAGAGGAGGAAGGAAAAGTTGAATCATTCTTGGTCATAAGAATGCCAGTTGAAGAAGTTTGGTAAACAGGTGAAGGAGAAAGAGAAGTATTAAGAGAAAGAGTGGAGAGAGGTATATTCTGAAGAACTTCATTTACGTAAAACTCAGGGAATTGATTTATCCTGCGAGGGTATCGCAGGAGAGGATGGATTATCTTGAAGAGGAGGGGTTGGTTTCTCTTGCGAAGCAATCGCTGGAAGAGATGAATCGCTTTGCGAAGGCGCAATAGGAGAAGGAGTAAGTTTGAACCCAGAAAAGGAAATGAAGGTGCGACAGTTTAGAGTGACGATGCCTCTTAGGAGACCTACCTTCATTTTTGCCATCCTGCGAAATGCAAGTTAAATAAGAAACAGAGGCAACAATATTGTTATTAAAAGAGTAAATGTTTCTTAAATACCTTGCCACTCATGCAGGATGCCTTTTTAGAAGCAAAGGATTTCGATTTTGAACCCAAGAAATATTAGGGTTCTTAACGGTGAATTTAGAGTCGGGTTTGTCTTGGCTGAAATAAAAATGGTGGGAGAAACATTAAAAGGAGAGCAATATTCGAATGAAAGACTACAATAAAAAAGATCAATCATGAAGTAATCAAAATTGGTGAAATCAAATGCACACGGATGCCATAGAAACAAGAGCGAGAAGAATTAAGGCAGAAGACGATGATGAAGGAAAACTGGCAGAGAAAAATTGCAGACAATAAAGAAGATGAAGTAAAAGAAGAGAAGTTTTCAAAGAGAATTCTTCTTTAAATAGACAAGGGAAGGGTAACCGGACGAACCGGTAAAAAATAAAATCTTAGATACGTGTAAAACAAATCATTCCTAAATTTACTAATCTTGTCGGTAAAAAGGAAAAACGAATAGAAGCTAAACGGTGGCGACATATCAAAGCATTAGTTCTCATGACATTCTCTACTTCGCAGAGAATACATGAGAAGAGTCAAGATGTAGGAGCAGAATATCGCGACATCAATACTTCACGAGAGTAATAAAAGACTACATTGCGAAGGCGTCGCAGGGAAGTAATATAAATGACGCAATGGATGACGATAGCCAAAACATGAGAAAAGTATGAAGACTTGGTGAGATCTAGGAGTGTCGCAAGGAAAAACGTTTATAACACTCGCGACACTTCGCGAGTGATTCCCGAAAATAAAGGACAGCTTAGCTGTCATCCATTGTATACTGCCCTATATAAAGGGTTGAGCCAGTTTGTTGTAAGAGAGGTCTTTTTGAATTGTTAAGCAAGTCATTAGGAGAGAGAAAATTAATAGGGATTGTAATTTCTTTAGCTCTATTCTACATTACTTTGTAAATCTTTCAAGTAACAATTAATAAAACACATTATTATTCATCTTCAAATGGATTGATTAAGCAAATTCGAGTGAGGGGTGTAGTGTAGGATTTCCTGCAACTACACTTTCACAAAAATGGAAAGCAGCACACAATTACTTCTTCAGAAATGGCGTCCATGCTCATACATACCTGGTTGGCGCACCACAAATCTTCAAGAAACATGTAATTTGCAAGGGAAAATCAAATAAAAGCGGTTTTTTTTTCCCATGAGGAGAAAACAAGAACTTGCCGACCATCATTATTTGTGTGACGTCTTCCCATCTGCCATACCGTATCACCTCAGAATAATGGGGAGAACTCGTTTTTCGCAATCAAGGTACTAGTCGTGGCATTCAAGGAGCGAATATGAGGCGCTACTGTAACTCTACCAAAGGATGTGGCATCTAAAGTTCCAAGGTATTACGAGATTTTTTCCGAGGATTTGGATTTCTCAGTCAGGAGATTTCATTCATTCATCCAATTGGAAACATAAAAATTATTAAAGCAACATGAATAAAATATTATTATTCGTTGAAGCCCTGGCTCCAGCTACATAAATAAAACCACTGAATATCAAAAAGCATCTACAAGCTACGAAAAGATGCTTATCTATGAAAGGGAATAATGAAATGGGAAATCTAGTTATCAATATCAATGCTAGGGTTAATGGCGCCCTCGCTGGAGCTCTCTTTAGAAGACGCTTTTGGCGCCCTCACTCGAGTTCTCTTTAGAAGCCGCTTAAATATCCTCTCCACAAGCCGAAGCCGCTTCAACATTCTCTCCAGAAGACGCTTCAACATTTTCTCCTGAAGCTACTTCAATCTTTTCCTTGGAAGCCGCATCAACATATTTTCCAGAGGCCGCTCCTTTACATTATTCGGAAGCTGTTCCGACATCCTTTTCAGAAACTGCTCCAACAGCCTTTTGAGGATACTCCAGTTCGTCCACATCAGAGTCAAGAATTATGATGTCGTTATGAATAGGGTAATCATGTTTATTCTCACTAGAAGGATGCTCATGCTTAATCCTTCGTCATTTTAGCCGAGCCGCAAATCTTTCAACCCTGGCACTCGTTGGCTGAGACACTTCATCGCGCCTCCACTTTTCCTCCATGCTAACCGAAGCTATGAAAGCTTGAACATGCTCTCAAACGATGCTAAATGTGTGAGAGGCATACCCTTTATGGCCCGTAAAAATTGTTATTGGACACGCCAATTGGACTTTACGAAAAATAAACTAAATGAGAGGATCAATTTTAGCTAATACCTCCTCGAACGCGATAACCCTGGGTTTGTCAACTTCAAAACTCTTCTCCGGAGAATTAGAAGAATAATCATCACCAGGAGTTCCCATCATGTACTGCAGATAAGCATTATGATTATATCAACAACTTATGTGGTAAAAAAAAAAAACTACAAGAGAATATGAAGAAATACTTGGAAAGAAGATGAGTGCAACTCTGTGATGATTGGTATGGAAAGAAAGGATCAAGTGCCCCCTTTTATATTCCGTAAATTGATAAGATCCGGGAAAAGAAAGGACTCTCTACTTGCTGTGTATAAAGACCTTAGATGCGGGATATTAACCGATTATATACTTATCTACCTGGAGACAATTGACGTGTGCTAGGAGGACGATCACTGCGTGCTTTGATACTTCATTAAACATATCTTGCTCAAAGACCGAGCCGACCTCTATCCTGGTAACATCTGTCTGCTTTGCCTCATAAGTATTATCTTTATTTGTCACCATCTAGTGTTTACTCCGCAACAATGTCACTGTTACGTACTAAGCAGGGGACTTAATGGTGATTTTTAGTTCAAAGCTAAAATTGTGAAACCTTGTATTTAATGTGTTGTTATTCTGCAAAGAAACAAAGCCATTTACAAGCGACGAGATCTTAAGCCTCTCTACGTACACATGTATTGAGCAATTTAGTATATTTATATATAAAAGTTATTCAGAATGGTGCATGTAGCAAAAATCCCAAACATTCTATAAATTTTATTAATCTCTCGCTTGCATTATTCATTAATGTATGGCTTATTGAGTATTTTTCCTATGCTATGTTCCCCGGCTGAACTCTTAATATTGGTATGACATGTCAATTAGTGTTCACTCGCAGCTGAGTAGCATGAATTTCCCGAAGTATCAAGATTAATGTCTGTATGAAAGTACTCAGTCAGAAGACGCGCTAACATCTCTCTGAGAATAAAATTAAAGAATTTTGTGTCAACACACATAATTTATCAAATTTGATCAATTCTGTGATGATAGCTCATAAGATTCAAATTTTCACCTAATTAATTTGCAAAAATTATGCGTTTTGCGCCCTACGCAATATCTCGAACCCTATTGGTCGAGACCAAACCTAGGTAAGCTAGGAAATTAATCCATCATGGAGCTAGTAGGAGCAAGGTCCTACCAAAAATCAGAAAACAAGAAATAAAGAGGAGCTGCGGAAAATAGAAGCAACAACAAAAGGAGGCGCGACGACGCCACTTGGACGGCCAGTTCGCCCTAGCAGGCACTGCCCGTGGATGGCCGACCACGCCCCATAAAATTGCTTGCTAGTCCTTCTTTCCTATCGACCAATCAGATTGCTTTAAATGCGCCAGACACACTTTTAAATAAAGTTGGAAGTTGGTTGGTCGACGCGCCTAATTCCTCAAGGAATCTAATATAGGCTGCCCATGTCAGCCTTAATACGATCACAACCGTACATTTTGGCCAGTCGATTTATCAAGTCTAGTCACTTCTTGGCACGGCTGGACAAGCACCATCATGCACACCGGCGGGCCCATTAATGCTTAGGCCAATCAGAATCCTTCCAACTCGCAAGCGGAACCACGAAACGATTACCCAAAGTGGGTTGGCCGCGTGAGTTATAAAACCCTAATTTATGTTAGCAGCAACATATTGCTGCCGCAAAACGATCTTGGCCGCCCGACTTCGCCAACCGAATTGACCGGCCTATATTCAATCTCAATAAACGAGCAAGGTGCGGATACGCTCACCAGCGTCCCAGCTATTGTGCTGGCCGGACAAACAGCTCCTAGCATGCGCCAATACCAAAAAATGTTGGCCCAAAATAGGTTGACCACACGGTTTTTTAAACCTGAATTGAATCAACGACAACCATTAATTGTCGTAAATCATCTCGACCGCCCAACTTCGCCAGACGAATCGGTTGGCCTAACTCCTATTTTAGGCAGACAACAAGGTGTGGCCATGATCAACGACCACCCCCTTCCATAAGCTGCAATTAGCCAAGTCGCGGCCTGCCCATATGGCTTTCAAATGATCGCCCAAAGATAGCTAGCCGCGCTTCTTACAGGAGTCTTAAATAAATTAGCGGCAGCCATTAACTGCCGGAAATCATCTCAGTCATCCAATTTGGCTAGCCAATTTAACCGGTCTAGATTTAACTTGGACCGACCAATAGGATGTCAAAATGGCTACCATCCATCATTCTCCTATAGGGATCGACCGGCCTACCTTTGGCATGCATAAATAGCTCCCAGCAGCTTCCTGAAAATGGCCAGTCATGCTCTTTTTAAGACACTAGGTTCCGCGACCAACCAAGACATGCTCAATACAACGATGTTTCACACACATCGATTATTTTGAGTTGCTTGCTTAAAAATGATGCTTTACATGCATCGAAACATACGCTATTTTATGAGTATCGGTTTCACAAACAACTTAGTTATTTAACCTAACATCGTTACATGCTATTCTTTGCGGCAAGTCTCATGACTTAATTCGCCACACATAATTACCCGCCACTTAGCTTACGTGTGATTGGTCAGAATAACTTGGTCTTGCACACAAGACCCACTCAGCAACCTGCTGCATATTTTTCCACGAAATTTCTCGAGACGTCAAACATGTCATAAACTGGGGGATGTTTATCAGGGTATTGATATGGCGTTTTACAGCGTGCGGCGTACAACACGCCCATTATAAGAAAGTGTCAGGAAAGGCGGACAGTTAGTGGTAGCAGAGAAGTAGTGGGTGTAAACTGACCTGTCTTCCCCTCATAGTAGGGACGTGGTTTTCAACGACCCCACTTCTCCATCACTCCACTACTTCCACTTCCTATGAGATTAGGGTGCATTCAACTATGACTTGTATAAATTGGTTTCAACCTATTTCAACCAGCAACAATGGTTAACAACATAAGTATACAGAAAAAACACTAAGAACTGATAGCTTACATTCCGCAAGCCAGTTCTATATTCTGATACAAGTCATAAGATAGACACACCTTCAGAGTTAACCATTCTGATCTCAACACCTTCTTCGTTTCCCTTCCCTAAGATCAACCCTTCTCCTTCAGGTCGTGACCGAAGCAAGACTGGAACGACCATTTCTTGGTTTAGGCCAGGATTGTACAAATTGATCTCTCGAATCTAAAGTACTCCCGTGCAGTGCATTTGTTTAGGGTTTAGATTTGTTTCTCAGCAGAATCAGTTTTTACCCCAAAACAATAGTATTCGGAAAACTAAGGTTGGGGGAGGCTGTGATGAACACAATGTCATCTCTGCTACATAAGATCGTGGATACTGTAGGAGTGACATCTTTTCGGTCTGAAAATGATATTTAAATGCGAAGGAAACTAGAATTATTAGAATGCAAGATAAATTAATCAAGGTAATATTGCAATCAGTGGCTTTCGTCTGATCAAAGTTATGGGAGATCTTTTTTTTTTTGTTGGTTCTTTGACACTTATTAGTATTCTTGTATAATTTAAAGAGTCTAGACAGAGTGTTAACCAGAGTCGTGGGTTCAGATCCAAACCACTTTACTATATCTGCCAGAGAGGCCCTCAATTATTTTCTTTTAGTTTCCCTTCCCTTTATAATATGAATCTTAAACATGTTGAGGTTCTCCCTTTTAACTGAATGTATCTCTCTTATGTTGCAGATGCTGGTTAGGATTGAAAAGACGAGGGTACCCAAATATACCTCAATCTAAAACTTTTCCACCTATAAGTCCTTTCTCCGAAAGTGATTGTCTATGGACTGAGTCGAGACAATACAACTAATCGGTTCACACTTCGTGTGATCGTCTATGGATACGAGATCAAGAAAATACAACAACGAAGTATGTTTACTTGATAAGAGGTTCGGACTTAACCAAACACAATAGGATTACTATCAAGTAAATATGAATTAACGTTTGTGTATTTTAGTTCTAATTATAATAAAACAATTATAATTACGGAAATAGAAAAGTAAAAGACACATCAAGATTTTGTTAACGAGGAAACCGCAAATGCAGAAAAACCCCGGGAACTTGTCCAGAATTGAATACTCTCAGGATTAAGCCACTATACAAAATCAAACCAACTTCGTATAGTTGAGACCAAACAACTAAACCTATAGTTCACCTAGTTCCATCTGTATTCCCACGCCTCCAACTTATGAATAAATCACGTACTTGGAACAATTCCTTTGGTTCGTATTCCAAACAGTAAAGGAACAACAAATCTGTTTGGTATCAACTCTTTTCAACCAAGTTATGTGAGTTCGACAAAAGGCTCTTCTGTTTATCTCAATAAACTCCTTTGTCAGGCCCTTAGATCTATCCACTAACAACTACTGAAGTAATCGTCTAGATTTTGCAATCAATACTTTGAATCACAAAGAATCATATTGATGCCGATCTACCCAACTAATCGATCCAATCTACCACAAGGATAAATTGATTATAGTTGGATCCTCTTTAACCGAAACAAGTATTGTGTACACCAAAGATTATGAACCCAAATCAGAAATCTTCAAAGTATTCTTTGTCTTCAAATCTTCTTAGATCTTCAATAAACACCTGCACACAATCAACTTGAATCTCTTTTGATCAATCACGCACATAACAAAGTATGTTAACAATGGATTATCACAAGACGTTTTTAGATCTACAAATAGTCTAAAGATCCCCGTCGAAACTTCGATCTAGTTTGAGTGAATCTTATATCAGAAGAGAAGATTCTCAAGCATAAACAAACTAGGTGCAATCAAAGTTCAATAACCGTTAGTCAATCAAATCAATCGAAAACTAATAATAAACCACAATTATCTAGTTTCCCACCAACGGTACTAATAGAGCTTCTCAATCCCAAAGAAGTCTTTAAACTGAACAGTCGTAAGAGATTTCGCATAATTAGGTTACTTTCCTCTCCGAATAGGCAGTTCCACTAGTAACAACACAACTAGGTAGTTTTGCTGGCTCTGAGGATAAGGTTGCTCGAAACGCAAACTCTGGTATTTAAAGACCAAGGAAGTTTGGACACCAAGGAATTTCCAAAACTGAAAATATTCTCAAGATATGTAATATATTCCAGATTCGGTTTCCATAATTCCTGGAAATGCTTTGTCCAAACGTTGACCGAAAATCTCTTAGAAAATCTCCAATTAGTAAATGCACATTACCAATTTCCATTTTCCAAAAATAAAATTAAAAACCTTAATTAAAAGATTCTCCTTATATTTCGATCCGGGATTTTCCTTTAGCTATTAAGGAATATCTTTGAGCAATAAAAGATAAGCGTTACAGCACATGTTCAAAGAATGTCGACATCTTTACTTTGTAAGTCCTCTTTCATACTTACAATCTTGAACCGACTTGCTACACTTCCAAACAAGTTTAGAATTGGTTCATCGGAATTTCAAGAACTATGTGATTGATTAAGAACACTCAATCACAAATCAGGGGTTTAACGGTTCTACCAAAATAAGTTTCGGTTCTACCTCCATGTGAGTACTGTGCATAGTCACACTATCTTTCCAAAAATTCGGTTGACTAGTAACTAGGATCGGTTCCATACATACTTATGGTAACTACTTGTATTTGCTGCACATGTCCATAGGATCGGTTCCCCCATCACTAAAAACGTGTTGCACATGTTCATAGAATCGGTTCCCCCATATGCTAAAAACGTGTTGCACCTCTTACAAGGATCGATTTCGCTTTGTGATCAGTTGCACCTCTTCATAGGATCGGTTCCCCTTTGCCTTGAGTTGGTCATACCAATGATGTGGTTTTAAATTGTTGTAGAAAGTGGTAAGAAAGATGTCGTTCACTCAGACTTGTAAAGATTTGATTTCAGACTTAAAACTAAAAACAAAGAAAATATATTCACAAGGTTGTCACAAATATCGAGAGATTACTGGGACTCAGAATTTCACTGTTTTTCATATTCAAGTGGTTCAGAAATTAATCCTCGGCGATTATAGCTCAAAAAAAACCAAATATTAACTCTATTCTTTGCCAAAGTAGATTCCATAAAATATTACTTGTAGATCATAAGTATGGCGCATCAAGAATCCCTAGGACTAAGCATGCTCCATCAAACAAAGTCACAAGTAATTAATAGAAATCTTAATTCAATTAAAATCGGTGCAAAAAGTAAATAAAGAATTAATTAAATTACCACATGGATGAAATATGGCTTCCTCCGTCATCCCAGTGATGGGGTTTAGCTCCTCATATTATTCACGTGCTCAAAATAATTGTTCATAACTCAAATAGGTGAAAAACAAGAGAAAACTAATAAAGCAGACAGTTTGCAACGCTGTATTGGCGTTACAAACAGCTCTTATAACGGGTGGTGAACTGTTACAGAGAAAAGATGACAAGCTAAAGATGTATGTGATCTATATTGATGAACAACGATACTTCTTATGTGCTGTTTAAATAAGACTGCTTCTATTAGTCCGTTCTTCGTGTTCTTGAGAACGACACTTCTGTAGTGTCGTCTGCAACTTTTTCTTTCTTCTTCACCTGCTGCTGCCAAATCGAGCTCTGCAACTTCTCTGATCCTCCGTATCGACCCCCAAATACTCGACCACCTCTCTGGTCCTCCTACCACCCTATTTATATCAAACAAGGGCGAAAAATACCAAGAAAATCTCTTCTTCTCCTCCACGGCAAGTCACGATATGGTTTCCATTTTTATTTCTTCTTTACGCGTCAATCACAGATGCTGAGTTTTTACAGACCCTTGTTAATATAAAATTAGATATAGGCAGGATATCTTTCCCGTTTTTACTCGTAACTTCCTCAAATAAAATCAACAGAATCTAAGATTATTTCAATACCCTGTTTAGTTGAGATTCGATGAAAACTTCCTTTCTTACGTTTCTAAGATCGATACCTTCCCTGTTTAAGCATAAGCACTCAATACCAGTCCAATCTTCACGTGAAAACTCGTACAAAATCTTCCAAATAATCGACAGAACTTCCGATAGCTTCCCATAATATTCTTCACCTCTCGTCCCTTGTTTTATCCAAACTCGGTGATTCACTCCTATTTTTACGAATCTGGGAAGCGTACAATCCCTGTTTTATCTCCATCAGCTAATCCCAAGTCTATCCCAAGAAAGTCTCCAACTAAATCTCTATGAAAATCTTGCCTGAAAATCTCACAAGAACAAAAGCAACTTTCCCGCCAAAACATTCTTAAGCCGTGAAGAAGAGGTGTCCCCCTATCTTGAACTGAAGTGTGAATAGCAAGTGGTGGTGAGTAGTAAAGAGGATAGCCCTTATCAACTGGGTGCCCCTTAGTAATTGAGGTACCCCTTATCCAGAATGGGGGTCCGGATAGTAATTTTCTCCCACGAGCGCAAATACCACTTTTCGAGCCAATTTTCCCACAAAAGCTTATTTCTCCAAAAACACCTACAAAAACATAAAAAACCATAATAAATACAAAATCGAGCACTAACAATATATACAATTGAGATTATATCAGACACAAAAATGTGTCTATCAAATACCCCCAAACTTATTATTTGCTAGTCCTCGAGCAAATCAAATCTAAAATAAAATCCTAACTCACTGTCGCAGGCATCGTCGATTGCATTTAGCGTATGCAATAAGCCTTTAAACCCCCTAGGTGGCCCTAGTGGCCGAGTTATAGTCTCGGGAGGGTTTACCAGAGGTGTACCCACAAAACCTTTTACACTCCAGACCCTAACTATCTACGCAGAACCTTGGAAGGCACTAAAGAATCTCCTTGGTTGGCACTTATTGACTACAGGAGGAAGTACCCTGATGCGAAATTCCAATTGTTGTACACGAGTTTGCACTCAAGCATACTAAAATTCATATATAAGTCACAGAGCTCTACTCGGATAGTCTCACTATGGACATCAATACCCGGAGTCAAAACTAATCACATGGATAGATCAAGAAGATGGATATAGAGAAAAACATAGATGGTTTTGATGTTTACTAAGTGAATGGTGTTTCCCATATCTGTCTGAAGGCCTCTACCAAAATGAACCTATCCTAATGGACTGAGATACTAGTCTGACTAATATCAACACACTGGCATATACAAGGGCACCAGTGGTCGATAATCCTAACTCTAGGTCAACACAACTGGCATATACAAGGGTTCCAGTGGTCGACTTTATTGAATTTATTCCGGTTGGTCAGATGGTCTGTTCTCAATTTCTCTTTTCTTTTTTTTCTCTTTTTTTTCTCTCTCTTTTTTTTTTTTTTTTTCACTTTTCACTTTTCACTTTTTTTTTTCCTGGTATCTCAATCACTCTAATTCACCCTAGCATTGGTAACAACTTGAATCGTGAGCCCCACCTAATCACTTAGAGAAACATAATTTAGAAACAAAATAAAATAAAAAGAAGTGAAAAGGACTCAACGAGATATGGTGAAACTATCATGTTATTTCTAACACATGAGCTCTGTGCTTTTATGAATAGACTCTTTAGATGTTTCCATCTAATCAGATTGGTTCCTCAACTCCTATAACCAAAATGCTTCCATCCACTTAGATTGGTTAGTGCCATCCTTAATAAACATAAATTTCTAGGCTCTGGAGTTTAACAATGCAACTAAAATGTTTCTCCCATACCCCCAAACTTAAATCTAACATTGTCCTCAACTAAAGATAAAATTAAAAGCATGAACAAGGAGAAACTGTTACCATTTGAAGCAAAAGAGTTAAGGAAAGATATTACCGTGTCACATGAATACTGGGTTACCTCCCAAGAAGTGCTAAGTTTAAAGTCTTCAGCCAGACTAAGAAAGGATTAGTCACCTCATAAAATCATAGAGTAATAGCCGAAATATTTGTGGGTCATCAAAATCAAATAGAGCTATCACAAATAAAAGGAATCTGCAACTTGCCAAGAAAATTAACAAATGAAGCACACCCTTGTCTAGTTTCCTGTTTAAGACAACTACATCTAGTTGTGGTTCAGGTTCAGGTTCTATAACTGGGTCCAAATAAAATATTTTCATGGGCTGGAATTCCTCAAAGCTAAGATCCGATTCAGGTATTAGAGTCTGTAAAAACTCAAATAAAAATTTAGAAGCACATAATAATAACCTAAATAACTGCGGATCCTTAAAGTCAATCAGTTTTGACTCACACAATTGACCACGATGAAACTGGCGGTCAATCTTAAGCAAATGTGTCGTTTCTATTCTCCTAAAGTACTTAGGTTTAGTCTCAAAACTTAATAATCGACACATCTGAAACATACACGTTCCCACAATTGGTTGAAAAATACTTGGTGGGAAAACAAAATCAATCTGTGTATCATATCCTGGGTAAACCACATCATCCAGAGGATGGGTTTCTAACAACTGGACTTCTTCCTGGACATTATTAGGTTCTGGAGAACTAGTATGAAGGTAATCTGGCACAATGGTTGAGGCACATATATCAAGTCCCAAGTGAGGGACCTTTCTAAGAGTTAAGGCACATGGAGAATGATAATCACCCCCAAACTTAGAGTTTTCAGTGTCTCTAGAAAGACTAGTCACAACTTCCCTAATTTCAAGGTCATCTGATTCTTGAAAATGGTCAATTGATTCTTCTAAGTCAGGTTCATCCTCACTCATCTCTACGAGTTCATTTTCTTTTTCTAAGTCTGATGTTTCTAAATCGCTAGACTCTAAAACAATATTCTCAGAAGAAACTCGTTCCTCTAAACCATTATTAGCTTCGTAATCAAAAGGAAATACTACATCGTCTAAAACGGGGGTATCTCTAGTCAAATCCTCGTCCTTTTGAATAGGTGAATAATTATTAAAATTATTTGTATTTGAACTAGAAACATTATTATTAAGCTCAATTGGAGTAACAAATTCTTGATCACTATGCCTATTTATTTCAAATTCTTCATCAACACTATCCTCATCATAATCATCATTATAATAACATGAAAATGGTTGAACCTCATCTAAAGTAGTGTTACCAATTCTAACCTCGTCATCTAGATTATGCAAATAACTATCTTCATTTTCAAAGGTACTATTGGAAACACTATATTGGAAATTAAAACTATCTTGAGCATTTCTTTCCTGGGCCTCTAACAGCATTTTCTGAGTCGATTCACATGACTTCCTGATTTTATCTAGGAAAGAAGGTTCACACGTTGCATTGCTTTCGTCCAAAACTAAGTTATTCATCTCATCTGAACTACGTGTCGACTCAAGTCACTTTTGTGCTGACTCAGCTAACTTACGTGCGGACTCTAGTAGAGAGGAATTTTGCTCGTATGACCCATGCGTGTGTGGATAGTAATTGGGCTCATCATGGTATGAGCCATAACCTTGAAAAGGCTGATGTTCCCAACCACTATTCACATTATGGTCAAAGTAGTAACGTCCATTTTGAAACTCAGTCGGATATTCGTTGTATTGGTTATTGTAGTACCAGTTCGACATTCTATTGCAGGGGTGTGAGTTGTCACACAAAATTAAAACCCACTGACAGGGGATTCGTAGGTGGATAGAGTCGTACCTCCCGTACCAGACGGGCGATGAACCGTTGAAGTCGACTCAGGCTACCGACTCCTATGTCAGTGTACGAACCCGAGGGCCGAGACAGTATCGTAACTGTCGTCCTTCCCTGCAAACAGTTTATATTTAATTTTTAACTCTTCCTTAGGGTTTTAAAAATAATGTCCAAGTCCAAAAAGTGTCCAAAAATAAAAATGTCCAAAAAGAAAAAGAAAATTTACAAAAATAAAACCCTATTTACAGTTTCTAAAAAATAAAACAAAATAACTATATACAAAATCTTCTTCTTCACTCCTTTCAGATTCCTCTTTCTTTCCTTCTTTGGCGATGCTTTCCTTTTATAGCACTTTTTCTTTCCTTGTAGCTTCGCTTCAAATCTGAAAAGAATCGAAAAAACACCAAAACGCGTAAAAAAGAACAAAAATTAATAATAAAAATAAACCTAAAACAAATCTAAATACAAGTCCCCGGCAACGGCGCCAAAAATTGATGTGGTTTTAAATTGTTGTAGAAAGTGGTAAGAAAGATGTCGTTCACTCAGACTTGTAAAGATTTGATTTCAGACTTAAAACTAAAAACAAAGAAAATATATTCACAAGGTTGTCACAAATATCGAGAGATTACTGGGACTCAGAATTTCACAGTTTTTTATATTCAAGTGGTTCAGAAATTAATCCTCGGCGATTATAGCTCAAAACAAACCAAATATTAACTCTATTCTTTGCCAAAGTAGATTCCATAAAATATTACTTGTAGATCATAAGTATGGCGCATCAAGAATCCCTAGGACTAAGCATGCTCCATCAAACAAAGTCACAAGTAATTAATAGAAATCTTAATTCAATTAAAATCGGTGCAAAAAGTAAATAAAGAATTAATTATATTACCACATGGATGAAATATGGCTTCCTCCGTCATCCCACTGATGGGGTTTAGCTCCTCATATTATTCACGTGCTCAAAATAATTGTTCATAGCTCAAATAGGTGAAAAACAAGAGAAAACTAATAAAGGCATAGTTTGTAACGTCAGTATTGGCGTTACAAACAAATCTTCTATAACGGGTGGTGAATCAATACGATGAGAAAAGATGACAAGCTAAAGATGTATGTGATCTATATTGATGAACAACGATTCTTATGTGTTGTTTAAATAAGACTGCTTTCTATTAGTCCGTTCTTCATGTTCTTGAGAACGACACTTCTGTAGTGTCGTCTGCAACTTTTTCTTTATTCTTCACCTGCTGCTGCCAAATCGAGCTCTGCAACTTCTCTGATCCTCCATATCGACCCCCAAATACTCGACCACCTCTCTGGTCCTCCTACCACCCTATTTATATCAAACAGAGGTGAAAAATACTAAGAAAATCTCTTCTTCTCCTCCACGGCAAGTCACGATATGGTTTCCATTTTTATTTCTTCTTTACGCTTCAATCACAGATGCTGAGTTTTTATAGACCCTTGTTAATATAAAATGAGATATAGGCAGGATATCTTTCCCGTTTTTACTCTTAACTTCCTCAAATAAAATCAACAGAATCTAAGATTATTTCAATACCCTGTTTAGTTGAGATTCGATGAAAACTTCCTTTCTTACGTTACTAAGATCGATACCTTCCCTGTTTAAGCATAAGCACTCAATACCAGTCCAATCTTCACGTGAAAACTCGTACAAAATCTTCCAAATAATCGACAGAACTTCCGATAGCTTCCCATAATGTTCTTCACCTCTCGTCCCTTGTTTTATCCAAACTCGGTGATTCACTCCTATTTTTACGAATCTGGGAAGCATACAATCCCCTCGTTTTATCTCCATCG